>CM053401.1:39565700-39579924 GCA_028644305.1 Xerus rutilus | reverse complement strand
TGGCTCACGCTTGTAATCCCAGCACTTAGGGAGGCTGAGACAGGAGAATCGTGAGTTCAAAGCCAGCCTCAGCAATGGCGAGGCACTAAGCAACTCAGTGAGACCCTGTCTCTACATAAAACACAAAATAGGGCTGGGGATGTGGCTCAGTGGTCAAGTGCCCCTGAGTTCAATCCCCAGTACCAAAAAAAAAAAAAAAGAAGCCACACTTGGGAGTTAGTGGAATGGAACGTGAGAATAGCCTGGGTCACAGATAACCAAGGAACTACCACATGAGCCTTGAATTGCTTAACCATTGACTTCTGTATGAAAAAGAAAGAAACTGATATGTCAAGTTTTAGGTTTGTTTATGAAATGTAGACTGATCATTATTCGAACTGTCCTTTCCTAACCTATCTTTAAATACATACACAGCTAGACTCTACTCAGCAGGCATTGTTTTTAAGTTGTTAGATAGCATGACAACTTTCCTTGACAATGGTTATTCAATAAAACAAAGCTATTTTCATATCCCAATTGATAGATAGCAATAGCTATTGACCCCAAATAGTCATCACAAATCACTTTTATTTTATTTTTTGGTACCAGGGACTGACTGACCACTGACCCACATCCTCAGCCCCATTTTTGTATTTTATTTAGAGATAGAGTCTCACTGGGTTGCTTAGTGCCTTGCCATTGCTGAGGCTGGCTTTGAACCCTTGATCCTCCTGCCTCAAGCTTCTAGAGTCTCTGGCATTACAGGTGTGCGCCGCTGCACACATGTAATCCATTGCCGAGGCTGGCTTTGAACTCGTGATTCTCCTGTCTCAGCCTCCCTAAGTGCTGGGATTACAGGCTATAAGTCACTTGTATTGTATACAAACTCCTGTGTCATAGCTGGCCATTTTTCTTATCATCATTGATATTTTGCCTGTGTAAAACTATGGAGTCATCACAAACATTTATTTTGCTATATTTTCACATTAATAAGCATTAAGGAAGATTTTAATGTTTTTCTTTTCTTCTCTACATTTCTTTTCTTTGTTTGGTTTAGTTTTGGTTTTGGCTTTGGTTTTGGTTTTTGGTAGCAATATCTATTGACTCCAGGTATTTCTTTTTTTTTTTTTTTTGGTACTGGAGATTGAACTCAGGGGCACTCGACCACTGAGCCACATCCTCAGGCCTATTTTGTGTTTTATGTAGAGACAGGGTCTCACTGAGTTGCTTAGCGCCTTGCCATTGCTGAGGCTGGCTTTAGAACTCGTGATTCTCCTGTCTCAGCCTCCCTAAATGCTGGGATTACAGGCTTGCGCCACTGTGCCCGGCTTGACTCCAGGTATTTCTGACCAAACTTATGGGCTTCCCTAGATTTACTGCTTGGCTGGAGGGCCTCCTCTGCTTGTTCAGAACAGAACCTGGTTAGGGCATTTTTCACTGCCACTGTCTCACCTTCTGGAACATTGAGAGCTTCTGAAGCTTCCTTAGTTCTCACCACCTCTCCTTTACCTGATCCAACAGGAACCACATCAGCTTCAGCACCAGACCTGACCTAACTGTACCCACAGAGGCTCTGGCTTCTCCCATTGCTTTTGGACCCAGATAGAGACCACATCTTGGTATGTGGGATTTGACTTCTCCAGCAGAAGGCCAGTGGGGCTAGGGAATACACTGCAGGAATGTATTAGTCTCATAGTGACAACTTGAACCAATGAGAGATAGGGAATCTGGAATCACAGGGAGTTCCATGCAACCTGTCCACCACGATTAAATGACTGCCTGTGTTTTCTTATGACAGTATAGTGAACTCACAAACTTTGATCTGCTTTTCTTTCTTCTCTGCCTCATTTCCTCTTTTCCCTCACCTGAGATTATACCTTCCAATAAAGTCTTAAACAATAAGTTTTGTTTTAGGACTACTTTCTGGGTACATTAGTACCAGGATGTAATGAAGATGGTAATGGTAGTAATATTATTGAGATTTCATTCTTTCCAAAGAGAGTAGGGCCTAGGAGGAAAGGAAGAAATGTAGAGTGAGGGCTGCTACTAGCCCATGAAAACTACTGTGTGATTTTTTTTTAAAGCTGACTCCTATAGTAGGTGTATGTATATGGGCGCATGGCTTATTGCACAAAATTTGGGCTGGATTGGAGGCTCCACTGGTCTCCACAGCAGCATGGTCTCATGCAATGAAGAGCCCACACAAATGGAAATAGTAATCATTAGCATAGTAGAAGTGTTATGCAGCTCATAAAGGAGTCAATTCAGAGAGCTCAGTTTTTTCCTTCCACAATTTTTTTTTTGTATTAAATGACAGGATTTGTTGTCATATATTGTACATGTGTACAATGTAACAATATAATTTGGCCAATATCACTCCCAGCACCTCCCCTCTCCTACCTCCTGGTGAGAGCTCCATTGTTTAGAAGCATTTTTTTTTCTTCTTTTTTTTGTATTGTACCCAGGATTCTTTTTATTTTGAGATAGAGCCTTACTAAGTTGCTAAGGCTGGCTTTGAACTCACAATCCTCCTGCCTTAGCCTCCCACACTGCGGGGATTACAGGTGTGCACCACCATACTTGGCTTAAAGCACTTCTAACAGTGCCTTGTTGATATGGTTTTATCCTTCCTAAACTTGAGATAAATTTTATACTTATTTGTTCGCAGTTCCTGATAGCTTAACTTTCTTTGGAAAGAACTTAAATGGCTCTTTTCCTTAGTAGGTGGATGGAAGAGACATGAGTTGAGCTAAGTTATGGCTAATCAATTCAAATTATTCACAATAAAATCGATGTTTAAAATGTTTCAGGCATGCTACTACATGTGGAGCTACAATGAAGAATCGCAATTTTCATACATTTTTAGTATCACCTAATAATTCAGGATACAGAACAGAGAAAATGGATGATTATACTTTTTCAGGACTGAGAACACCTTTCTCTTTAGCTACTCAAATTTAACCTACCATTCAAACCTGGTTCAAACTCTATGTGGCTCAAGTCTTCAATATTTTCTTACCTCTCAACCCCCCACCATTCCCATAGAAGCACTCACACTTCTTTTTTTTTTTTTTTTTTTTGATATTGGGAGTTGAACCCAGTGATGCTTTACCACTGAGCTATTCCTCAGCCCTTTTTAATTTTAGTTTGAGACAGGGTCTCACTGAGTTGCCTGGGGCTGGTCTTGAACTTATGATCCTCTTGTCTCAGCCTGCCAAGTAGCTGGGATTAGAGGTGTGCTCTATTTAATCCAGCTTTGTTTCACCATTTTTGATACATTGCACCCGGCCCCCCCACCAACTTCCCTCCCCTCCCCTGTGAATGGAAGAACAATAACAATCCTCTTCAATTTATCTGCTGTGAACAAACCTCCCTTTCAAAATACTGGAAAACGTACAGCCCTCAAGATGGCAGGAGGAGCCCCAGGTACTTAGTGGAAAGGTGGAGGGAAAGGACACAAGGGAAAACTTAGCACCTGTATGTAGATGAGGCTGAATAGACCTGGATGAGATCTTCTTATTATATAATCTCTAATAAGCTATATATTCTCTAATAGAATGAGCTTCTCTGACTCTCTGAATTCAGCAAGCATTCTGTTATTATCATCTGCCAGACCATACACTATCGCAAAAGTGAATAATGCATTTCTGACCTTAATGAGCCTATGATGTCGCAGGGAAGATGAAAACATGAGCAGGCAATTTCAATACAATGAAGTAACTGCTGCTATAAATAAATGCATGTGTGGTAGAAGCATGGGGTAGGAGCGGTTTATCCCACCATTCTGGTGAGGATGGGCTTTCTGGAGAAGACCCATCAGCTGCCTCTTTTGAATCTGTCTCTCAAGGATTTAGGACCTGGCTCTCTATCCAATCTACTTCACTAGCTTTATCTCTGGTCCATTTCCACCTAACATTTCCCATTTCCTATGCAATATATCACTCTCAACTCCCACTCATGTCCAAACTCTGCAGGGTTTGTACAAGTTAGATAATTAGTCTGGGTGCTCTTCTCTCACTTATGACTGTGGAAAACCTCTTTTCAACATTTAATACCCACCTCAAAATTTACTTCTTTGAAGCTTCCTCTGAGACTCGTAGGCAGAGTTGCCTCCTCTTCCTCCTTCCTGCCCCTAACCCACCATTCGTACTTCTAAATACAAACTGAGCTCTCTGGTAACCACTGTACTTCTGTATCTACCTAATGTACTTCTAAGATAATATCTACCACATTTTTTTTTTCTGTCCATATATTTGTTTCCTCCATTAGATTGTGAGCTCTTAGGGCAGAAGTCATTCATCTTTGTTTCCCCAGGGACTAGCATTGAGAATGGTCCTTAGCTATGTAACTTAATACTTGATGGATGAATAAGCACATAAAATATAGTATAGAAATGCCAGTGACGGAGTTACTCATTATATTGTTCACATTGAATAAGCATCAGTGTGAACACAGCAAACAGGCATCTGTGACATTTGAGAAGACTTGAAATGGCCCAGGTCAGTGAATGCCTTCCAGAATCTCAGATCTGCTATGCCAGTTTAGCCCCCACCTGTACCTGTGTCATGGATTGTTGAGTGCTTTGTAGATGATGAAATTGAGTTGGGAGAATTGGCTTCAGTTTTTATTTAGGCTAGTTCTTCATTTAGTAATCCAACAGATATTTATTCGGTATCTACCACATTGCAGAGCATTGTTCTAGATGCTGCTAACATAGTGTCCAAACTACAATATTTAGAGAGGAAGCGTTTTTGGAAAATACTCTAAGACAGTGATTCTCAAAAGTGTGATCCTCAGATCAAAAGCATTAGCATCACCTGGGAACTTGTTTGAAATGAACATTTTTTAGTATTACAGTCCTCCAGAGAACCAGTAAGAGATTATCTATTTATCTAAGTATCTATCTATGTCTATTTTTTTGCCTGTCTATTGTTAGAAATAAGAGGTGCCTCAAGAAATCAAACATGTTGGGCTGAGGATGTGAGTCAGTGGTAAAGTACTTGCCTGGCATGCACGAGCCCTGGTTCAAAATCCCTGAGCACTAAAAAAAAAAAAAAAAAAGAACTCAAACACGTGCCAGAAAGTTAGCAATCACTTGGGCCTGCAGTTTGCCTGTTTATATACCTAATGCACGCTACCCTTCACCTTGATTGGAATGCTCAGGGGTACAACCTAGGGTGATTGACTAATTTTAAAATTGGGGCAGGCCAAAGGAAAGGGCTATAATTAAAATGGCTATAATTGGATCCAACTAAGGCTGATTACTGTATTTTGAAAATGGACTTTTTATTTCTCATGCTATCCATCTATATGTATATATTAATATATTATTTATCCATCCATATTTATCTATCATTTATCTATTCCTCTATCAAGAAATTTACAGCCAGGCGGGGTGGCCCACGCCTGTAATCCTAGCACTTTGGGAAGCTGAGACTTGAGAAGCGCTAGTTCAAAGCCAGCCTCAGCAAGGGCGAGGTGCTAAGCAACTCAGTGAGACCCTGTCTCTACATAAAACAAAATAGGCCTGGGGATGTGGCCCAGTGGTTGAGTACCCCTGAGTTCAATCCCTGGTACCGAAAAAGAAAAAGAAAAAAGAAAGACAGAAAGAAAGTTACTATAAGAAATTGGCTCATACAATTACAGACAACCCAAGATCTGCAGTGGGCAAACTGGAGATCAAGGAGAGATGATGACAGCCTAAGTTCTAGTCTGAGTCTGAGTCTGTGGGAGACCAGCATCATAGCAGGGAAGGGCAAGTTCTCCCTACACTCTTGTTCTAGTCATGCTTTCAGCAGTTTGGATGAGGCCCACCCACAACAGAGCCTGCAGTCTACTTTACTCAGTCTACCAATTCAAATGTTAGTCTGCCAGAAACACCCTCTCACAGATAATGCTTAGCTAATTATCTAGACAATCAAGATGATGTGTAAATTAACCCCAGACTTACTGAATCAGAAACTCAGAGGCGGAGCTTAGTAGTCTAGTTTAACAGCTGTCCAGGTGGTGGTGCTGCTGAGAACCACAGTTGAGTCTTGACCAAGCCATCCTGGAGAGGCCATGGAATTCCTAGTGTTACCCCTAGGAATTGAGCCCAGGGGTGCTCTACTGCTGGGCTACATCCTCAGTCGTTTTTATTTTTTATTTTGAGACAGAGTCTTGCTAAGTTGTTGAGGTGGGCCTCAAACTTGTGATCCTTCTGCCTCAGCCTCCTAAATAGCTGGGATTACAGATGTGTTATCACCACACCTGTCTGGGCTAACATACTTTCAAGGTTCATGAAAACATTTTAATTTCTTTTAAAATATGATGAAAGAAATTGATAAAATCTACCCTGGATTGTACTTGCCTAAAAACTTGTAAACTTTTTTTAATGCAGGTAGAGGTCAACAAAGGCAAGAGTATCTAGGGCCCGTGGTATCATAATATGGTTTTCTTGCTAACTGATTTTCTTACGTTCATATTATCTACCCCCTAACTCCTTTGTTTCACCTATAAAACATCACACACACACACACACACACACACACACACAATCACATCTGTCCCTCCAGATTCACTCTCTCTTCCTCTGCTTTTTCCACCCCAACCTGGGAAGGAGGCTCAGGCAGACATCTTTGGACTACGTTATTCAGGCTTCCTTACTAGGTGTCTTTTCTATGGGGACAGTCAATAGGAAGCACCAGCAGATCAGTAGGTGGCAGGAGGAAGAAGTCAGGGTATTAATCTCCTGGCTGCACCACGTGGTCCACTGGTAGACAGGGGCTGCATTACTCTACCAAAGGTCACAGTTTCTGTTGGGGAATCAACTGTTTCCTCAGGATAGCTCTTCTGAAGTTCTGTAACCAGTTGTTTCCTTTGCCCCTCCGGCTGTAGGGTAGTTTTGCCTCTTCACTCCTGATAGCCCTGCGGTGCCTCAGCATCCCTTGTTAGTTCCCCACAACTCCTTACTAATAGTCTTTTAAGTTTTTTTTTTATTAACATGTATACAGACCTATTTTTAATAGGTAGTAGAGAACTCATGTTGTTTTGGTTTATTTAACATGACATCACACATTTCTTCAGGTTTCTACAAAGTCTGCACAACTTGTTTCATAGCAGTGCAAGATTCCACCTTATTACATACAATAATTTCTCAATGCATTTACCCTTTCCTTCCTCTTTACTTGATTTTCCTTTCCACTTTTTTTTTTTTGGACTGGGAATTGAACTCAGGGGTACTCGACCACTGAGCCACATCCCCAACCCCATTTCGTGTTTTAGATAGAGACAGGGTCTCACTGAGTTGCTTAGTGCCTTGCCTTTTCTGAGGCTGGCTTTGAACTCGCGATTCTCGTGTCTCAGCCTCCCAAAGTGCTGGGATTACAGGCATGCACCACTATGCCCAGCTTCCACTTTCTTTGCTTCCCACAAGAGACAGGCAGAATAAACACACTCAAGGTGAAGATTTTCACTGCACATAGACGTTTACTGCATGTATGTTCTTTTTCTATAGATCGTATGCTGTAGCAATGCAAGAAAATTTACCTCCCCCTCTGCAAGTTGAGTCTTCTGAAATAAATAACAGTCAGATTGACAGGAGAAAAGGCACAGAAATTTATTAGCATGCACATGTTCAGTGCATGGGAGCCACTCAAAATATGAAACTCAAAAAACAGCTAGATGGTTGAAGTTTAAATGCCCTCTTCATAGGGAGACAGAAGTAGGGGGACTAGAGGCCCTTTTGGAGGTGTAGAAAAATGATTTTAGGAGGAATGAATAGATTCAAAGCACAGATGATTGCAAATGATTCTCTTTGGAAACTGAATGGAACCAAAGAACAGAAAATAGCTGGGTCCAGTGTAATCCCAGGTGTGGGTGTGTGATCTGAGGGTACTCAGGAGACTGAGGCAGGACGATCCCAAGTTCAAGGCCAGCCTGGGCAATGTAGTGAGGCCCTGTCTCAAAATAAAAAATAAAAAGGGCTGAGAAGTCTGCTTAGTTTAATCCCTACTGGGTTTAATCCCTAATGTGGAAAGGAAAGAAGGAAGGGAGGGAGGGAGGAAGAAAGGACACATTACCTGGATAATAAAATATCCAGGTGATAGAGAAGACTGTGTTCCTTTTGGGAGACCTTGGTCTTTAGGGAGATAAGGGAACTTCAGAGAAAAGTCTCCTGAGCTTGGGAGAAGGGAGGGAATGTCAATGGGGCCTTGGTGCTGAGGCAGTTTACAAGGTCATCCAATGTCCTTCAACTCAAAATGCTCAACTTGTCAAAGAACCATACTTTAGGGTATTGTTTTCCTATCTGAAATTTTCCTAAAAGTTCCACATACCAAAAGCTGAGTTGTTGGCTATGGAGAGAAAAATTATGACCCTTCTGTCTTTTAGCCCCATTTGTGCCCCTTCTGAATTCTTCCATAGACAAATAGCTATACTCATTCTACTTGGAAGAGATTTATATTCACCTGTCAATAGGTGTTAAACTATTCTCTTCATGAGAAATACTCTCTTCTCCCCAGTTTTTCTTTCTTTTTTTTTTTTTGGTACCGGGGATTGAACTCAGGGGCACTCGACCACTGAGCCACATCCCCAGCCCTATTTTGTGTTTTATGTAGAGACAGGGTCTCACTGAGTTGCTTAGCACCTCGCTGTTGCTGAGGCTGGCTTTGAACTCCAGATTCTCCTGTCTCAGCCTCCCAAAGTGCTGGGATTACAAGCGTGAGCCACCATGCCCGGCTGTCTCCCCAGTTTTTCAAAAGTCAGCTTTCAACTTTCTTGGCTTCCCAAATTTGATGCTATTATCTCTTTTGAGCTAATTTATTCAAATTATTTGAAGCAAATAATTGGCAATTATTGATTTTTTAAAATCGTTATTGAAATTGCAATTAAGTCTCTTAGGTTATTTAACTCTAAATATGTTACTGTCTTTTCTCCCTCATCTAAATTATTAATAATTTCTTAGATATCAACAATTATTTTCTTATCAAGGTACAGTGGCCCTAGCCTATGATCCTGGCAAGTTGGGAAGCTGAGACAGGAGGATTTCAAGTATGAGGCCAGCTTTAGCAATTTAGCAAAGCCCTCAGACTCTGTCTCAAAAGAAAAAAATAAAAAGATCTGGGAATATAGCTCAGTGGTGAGGTGCCCCTGGGTTTAATGCCCAGTACCAAGGGGAGAAAAAAGAATTAATGAATGATTTTCTCATGTACTTTTTCCTTCCTAAACTGGCTGTCCTTTAGTAATTGCTTAACCAATGTGTTAATTTAAAAAAATGTTGAAATATCATATATAGAAGACTGACTTTCAAAAGCCTCAATGGGTTTTTAGTGTGTGGTTAACTTGAGTTTTCTGTTTATTTCTATGACTTCAGGCCATGGCTGGATTACATGATGATTGCATTTACAATATTACATGAGGGTGTTATTGTTCTTCTGTGCTGCTAGGAGAAATGCCTTACAAGTGTTTACATCTTTCTAAGCCAAAGTGGAGCATGTGCATGAGAAAGAAACACCTTGACAATGTAGATTTAGAGGGAAGAATAGTGGTAATAACAACAACTTCTGCTGGGTGCACCCCTGTAATCCCAGCACTTGGGGAGGCTGAGACATGAGAATCACGAGTTCAAAGCCAGCCTCAGCAATGGCGAGGCGCTAAGCAACTCAGTGAGACCCTGTCTCTACATAAAACACAAAATAGGGCTGGGGATGTGGCTCAGTGGTTGAGTGCCCCTGAGTTCAATCCCTGGTACCAAAAAATCTAAAAAAACAACAACAAAAACCCAACAACTTCTGATTACTAATAATAGAGCTTCTGAGTCATCCTATAACACGTTGTCCTATTTTATTTTTATCATAACATGTTATAACCTCCAGATGTGTTTCTCATTTATTTTATTATTTGCAATAATAATGAAATGTTTCACCCCCTAAGATACATGCTACATGAGTGTACAGCCTTGTCTTGTATTCTACACTGTCTCCTTAGCCTTTAAGTTAGTCTGGCTTTTATTCTATATTTGACACTCAATACATTTTTATTGAATAAATGAATGGATGAATGAACATTTTTTAGTAATTTACAGTTTTCCATAGTGCTACTAAGTGATTTATGATATATTTCATTTAAACCTCACTGCACTCTACTAAATAGATACTATCTCTTTTACAGAAAAGAAGACTAAGTCTCATATAAGTTAAAGGACTTCCAATGACACATATCTAGTACCTAGGAAAAATGTGCATGCTAGCTTTCTGTTACTGTACCAAATACTTGAGACAGAATCAACTTATGAAGAGAAAAGGTTTGTTTTGGTCAGTTTTGGAGATTTCAGTACATGATTGGCTGATTGGCTCTGTTGTCTTGGGGTCTATGGTGGCAGAGAGCACATGAAGGAGCAAAGCCATTCACTTCATTGCTTGGATATAAAAAGGAAGAAAGAAAGAGGAAGAAGCCAGCATCCCACAGTCTCCAAAGGCCTAAAACTTCCTCCTAAGCCCCACCTCCTGAAGGCTCTGCCATCTCCCAACAGCTCGGTGGGCTGGGGATGAATATTTCAATGCATGGGTCTATAGGGGACATTCCCTGTCCAAATCATAGTAGAAGGTAAGAGTTAAATCCAGAAGTCTGACTAGAGCCCACAGCCTTACCCATTGTGTTAAATTTTAATCAGTGAAATACCATGAACTAAAATCAGCTAGCATTTGCTATGTGCTTCTAAAATATGTGACCTATTTTCACATCTATTTTTTCTTTAATAACATTCAATGAATGACCTGAGCTACAGTTACAATTATCCCTACTTCACAGATGGGTAAACTGAGAGATAAAGTGATTTGTCTAAAGTTGTGTGCCATTAAGTAGCAGCCCTAGAAATAAACTCAAATCTTCTGAGTCCAGGCCAGGTCCTGAGGCGCACGCCTGTAATCCCAGCACTTTGGGAGGCTGAGACAGGAGAATTGCGAGTTTGAAGCCAGACTTAGCAACAGCGAAGTGCTAAGCAACTCAGTGAGACCCTGTCTCTACATAAAACACAAAATAGGGCTGAGGATGTGGCTCAGTGGTCGAGTGCCCCTGAGTTCAATCCCCCATACCAAAAACAAAAAATCTTGAGTCCAACTTTCGCCCCCAAATCCTGGCTCCTGCCATCTACCATGCCCCACCTTAACTTAACTGTGGCCACAGGCTCCAAGTTTAGGTTTTATCTTTGTTCTTTTTCTGCAGTGCTAGGGATCAAATTCAGGACTCTGTGAATACTAGGCAAGCACTCTGCCACTGAGCCACATCCCCAGCCCTATTTTGTGTTTTATGTAGAGACAGGGTCTCACTGAGTTGCTTAGCACCTCGCTGTTGCTGAGGCTGCCTTTGAACTCAGGATTCTTCTGTCTCATCCTCCCTAAGTGCTGGGATTACAGGTGTGCACCACTGGGCCCAACTCCAAATTATGCTTTTTCTATGTCAATTACTTGGACTTTATCATATTTAGACTTTGAATGATGCTTTCACTTTTTACGCAGACTCACATGCAATCTCACCAGTATGTTTAATTGCAGTGACCTGTTCTCAGGGGAGCTCCCCCCCACCCATGCTTTTTGCAGGAGCTGCCATACTTTGGGGCCTGACAAACAAATTCCTGAGTGATTATTTCAGTTTTAATTCAGTCTGTTGTTTTCTTTGTAACCAGCAAAATCTGCACTGAAAATCATGTGGTCCAGTTTGTGGAAACTTGGAAGTTGCAATTCATTCACCATCTTACTTCTCAATGAAATGCAGCAAGTACCCCTTTAAGTGAGAAATTTGAGGGATTTTGAGGAAGCTTTACCTCCCGCAAAGGGCAGGCTTCCTTTTGGAGGACATCCCCTAGCTGCTAAGGCAGTTTTTGCATATACAATTTGGGTCAATGTGTTAAACAGGATGTCAGGTTTGTGTGACTAATGGAGTGTCTGCATGAATATTGAGCTGTGTGTCACTTCATTGATGCCCAAATGAACCTAGAGGTACCTGTTTGTGCCTGAAGCTATTGGGGTGGAAAACATAAGTCCTCCTTGTGAAAACCTGACCAAGGTCCACAACCCTGCCTTGACCAGTAGCAGTTGGTTTTAAGCTGCAACTGAAAAGAAAATTCAAAGAGATCTTAAAGGCAGTGCACTGATATCTTTCCATCAAATAGCCTGCAATTTCATGCTGCAGTTATTTTGCTTCATAGGCTCATCAATGAGTGTTTCAGGAGTCTTCACCAGGGCATGGATGAATGAAAGTTAAGTAACAAAGAAGTAATCCGGTCAGCTGATTTGGAAGGATCAAGTCTTTTGTGTTACAAAGACTTCAGATATTATTTACTTCATTGAAACATAAATCTTAGTGGGGACCATGGATAAGCAGCAGCTTTTTTTCCATAAAAGTAAGTTTTGAAGTTATATTTCAGGGCTATGGAAATTTTATCCGAGGTTGAAAACGTAAACTTTAGGTGACTTTTATAGTCTTTGAGAGATGGAAATGTTAAACAGCAAAGAACATCCCTGACTCATGTTGGTTCCACTTAAAATATTTTAAATTTTAAGATGGTGCAAAATGGTATGCTTTTAGAAGAAATCATATGCCAAAATTTTGAAAATAAATTTTTTTTTCAGTGTCGGGAAAGGTATTAAGGACCTTGCACATGACAGGCAAACACTCTGCTGCTGAGCTACATCCCAGCCCTCTGAATTTTGAATTTTGATATTTTCCTGGGTTGGCTTTATGCTCCCAGTTAATTAGTCACATGAGGCTAAACAACAAGTGCTTTATACCATACATGTGTTGCTCAGCTGTGATGTTTGGTATGTTATGTGAATGAAATGCAGTTTTATTGTTGTTGTTTTGGTGCTGGTGATTGAACTCTGGAGCACTTTACCACTGAACTATATCCTCAGCCCTTTTTGTTTTTTATTTTGAGACAGGAGTTCGCTAAGTTGCTGAAGGTCTTTCTGAGTTACTGAGACTAGCCTTGAATTTGCAATCCTCCTGCCTCAGTCTCCCCAAGTTGCTGGGATTACAGGTATATGCCACTATGCCCAGCAATTAAATGCATTTTTAAAAATATATTTTTAGCTGTAGATAGACACACAATATCTTTGTTTATTAATTTATTTTTTATGTGGTGTTGAGGACTGAACCCAGTGCCTCGCACGTGTGAGGCAAGCACTCTACCACTGAGCTACAGCCAATTTAACAATTGTCAACCTATTAGAAAACTATAAATTAGATTATTTGATTAAGCAGAAGAGCTTATCCTTCAATCATATAAGAAAATGTGTATTTCTTTCCCAGTTATATGCATTTTTAACATATATGGGCTTATTGGCAAGTAGCTGCTTTGTAAGTTAAGAAGTGCCTGTATTCACCCTTGCACTCATTTTAACCTTTTCCCCTCCCTCCCTCTGTCCATCCCTCCCTTTTCTTCTTTCCTTCCTTCCTTCCTTCTTTCTTTCCTTCCTTCCTTCCATCCTTCTTTCCTTCCTTCATTTCTTCTTTCCTTCCTTCCTTCTCCTTTCTCTTCTTCTTTTTCTCTTTCTAGTCCTTTCTTTCCATTGTCATCATCATCATCATCATCATCATCGTCATCATCATCATCAGGACTGGGGATTGAACCCAGGGGTGCTCTACTACAGAGCCTCCAGCTTCTTATTTTTTATTTTGAAACTGGGGCTCACTAAATTGCCCAGGCTGGCCTTGAACTTGGGATCCTCCTGCCTCAGCCTCCTGCGTAGATGGAATTACAGGTGTGGTCACAACCAACCCCCTTTACCTCTTTGTGTTCTGATACTGGCATAGGGTTGCCTTGTGCTTCCACTAAGGAACACACTTAGGTTTTGTATTCTTCAATGATAACTGATGTTATAATTCACCACAGTGATGATTTTGAGTCATTGAAAGACCTTTTCAATTCTCAAGGGAAGATTCAAATGGATATAAATCTAGCTTCATTTGATATTTGCTTTTAATTTTCATTTTATTGTGTTTATTTAAATTTTTGTGATACTGGGGATTGAACCCAGGGATGCTCTACCACTGAGCTACATCCCAGTCCTTTTTTTTTTTTTTGTGGTACTGGGGATTGAACTCAGGGGCACTCGACCACTGAGCCACATCCCCAGCCCTATTTTGTGTTTTATGTAGAGACAGGGTCTCACTGAGTTGCTTAGCGCCTCGCCATTGCTGAGGCTGGCTTTGAACTCGCGATTCTCCTGTCTCAGCCTCCCTAAGTGCTGGGATTACAGGCTTGAGC
>CM053401.1:39532151-39565600 GCA_028644305.1 Xerus rutilus | reverse complement strand
CTCAGTCCTTTTTATTATTTATCTTGACATAGGGTCTTGCTAAATTTTGAGGCTAGCCTCAAATTTACAATCTGGTTGCCTCAGTCTCCCAAATTGCTGGGATTATAGGTGTGCACCACCATGCTTAGCTTTATTAAAATTTTATAACAATTGTCAACCTATTGGAAAACTATGAATTAGATTATTTGATTAAGCAGAGACCTTACCCTTCAATCACATAAGAAAATGTGTATTTCTTTGCTCAACAGAGTACCTAATAGATTAGTCCTTGCAGGAAATCATTTTTAACGTTTCCCTTGTCTTATACAATAAAATTATCCGTAAAATCCATGAAATGAAACTAATAATGTATAGAAAAGAAATGTAGACCTTGAATATTTCCTTTTACTAAAATTTGTATTTATAGTTGTTTAAATAAAAAAAGAAGGAATTATAAATAAATAGAAATTATAGTGTAAAATGAAAAATTGGATTAATAATTTTAAATATATTAATACATTTAATATATTAATATGTTTTGAGAAAGGGAAATATTATACCTAAATATTGATCTGTTGCAGTAATGAACAGTAATATTACCAAGTCCACTTTTGAGCTTCAGGTATAACTTCTGCAAATTTGTTTGTGATTTAGTCAAAATTGATCTTCATGCATTCATATTCAATAGGCAATATGATCAGATTTGTCAACCTGTCTTTTCCTTTGTTTAAAGAACACTTTCAGTTAATTTTAGTTTGAAATGTTTATTTTACATAAGGCAAAATACACCAATAGGAAATGTCTTCCAGGGGCTGGGGTTGTGGCTCAGTGGTAGAGCGCTTGCCTAGCATGTGTGAGGCACTGGGTTTAATCTTCAGCACCACATAAAAAATAAATCAAATAAAATTATTGTCCATGTACAACTAAAAAATATTAAAAAGAAAAAGAAATATCTTCCACATAAGTTTGGCAGAAATTCTTCAACTTCCCCTTTTACAATAAATACTATGTCTCTCCTTCAGAATTGATGTTAACAATTTTTAAATGTTTCTACAGTTGAAAAATACCGTGAAAAACATTTCCAGTGCAGGTTTAGGATGGCAGGATTGAAGTTCCTCCATTCTATTTCCTTGTCTTTGCAATCATTGTTTGTTTGAAATCTATTGTTTATATGCAAAAGCATATGTTGCCACAGAGATGGGAGACAAATTGCACCCCAAGTAAATTCCATGGTACTTGATTTTTGCAAACTGACTTTCAAAATGAATGTCCATAGCTGAGTCAGTGAGGGTGGGGAAAAGCTTATCTGGTTGTTTCCCAAATTAACTTGCATATAAAACGCAATGCTGATAAGGCCTAAGAATAAAAATATGCTAACTTGAAGTATGCAACTACATTATTAAAATTTAACAGTTGCCACAGAGATGGTTTAGAACTTTGACAGTAGTTTGCTGGGAGGAACATTTTATTCCTGATATTGTTCAGAAAGGTCAGCATGGTAATGACGCTAATTAGCAGATTTGTGTTTGTTGGTTTTGACATGGGTTTCTCCACTCCGAAGTCTTGTCTCTGTGCTGGGATGGGGTGGGGGTGGGGTGGGGGTCTGTTCCCCACTCCACCTAGGGTCCAGCCTGCTTTGCTCCATAAAGTTGTATTTCTATTTTCTATAGTGTACTTTGGAATGTAGCTTTCAGAAATCATTTTTATCCCCAGCATATTTCTTCTTCTTTTTCTTTTTAATTTTTTTAACATGCCTCTTCTCAGTATATCAGAAATCTTAATTTTGTTTAGTATTTCTAAATTATTAATTGTCTCTCAGAGAGCTGTATACTGTTTGATGAGAACTAGACCTATAGATAAATACTGATTTGTATTTAGCACGTATTTGTACATTAGTTTAAAAGGAATAATTTCTTTTCTTTCTTTCTTTCTTTTTTTAATAAATAAGAATGAAAGAGATTAAATAGAAGAATGTGGCCACATTCCTGACAATTTTTTTGGTGTGTGTTTGTATTTGACAATCATAGAAACCAATTTATCATATCCTATCTCTTTCATGGAAGCACAAAATAAAAATTCTTCACAAGAGAGTTCTCTTCATCTCATTTTTTCATCCTGATAAATAAGTATGCATGGATATTTTTTCATACATTTATCTTTTTTTTTTTAAGCTGGTATCCCAAACAGTGCCCAGGCAGCATTATACGATTCATGAGTCTGTTTCTATTTGACACTATTGTATTTTTTTCCACATGTAAAATGAATTCCTCTATAGTATCTGAATGTCTTTTTTTAAAAAAAAAAAAAAAAATCAATTAGCTTTTGCTGGGAAAATCTTCGCTGTCTAATATAGAATAATGATTTTTTTTCCTCTGTCAAGGGGGTTATTAATAAATGCCACCAGTGGGGTTAGAACATTCTCTGGTGTTTGCTTTAGGGGAACGAGGGGATTGTCAGAAATCCTAGCCAAACGGAACCATAATTAGAGAGAAAATGTTAGCAATTAGAACTATACATTAGGCTTTAATTTACTACCACGGAAAAGTCAAGGGTGGCATTTCTATTCCATTTTTAGGTGCAGCCAGATGGATTGCTCATTACAGGATAATTTCCGCCAGCCCTCTGCATTTCTCGGGGTAACAAAGCGACTGAGCATGGTGCAGCCCAGTGGCTTGAATTTTATTTTATTTTTTGTGGGGGTGGGGTGTGGGTAGGAAGTAGAGCAGTTACCAATTTCCCACATGGTCATCAACATTATTGGGAATCTTTTTTACATGTTGAATAAATTTTTGGCCAAGAAAACAGTTTGGGAACAGAAGCACATTAATGTAATTTACTGTTCTATCTTCCTTCACGTGTATTGTACTGACGAAATATGTGAATGATCTTCACATTAAAAATTTCCTTTTTCAGTGTTTCTATTTATGTTTTTTTTCCTGGTAACCTAAATAATGTTAAAAATTCAAATACCTCAAACTTCTGAATCCAAAATAATAGATCTGCAATCAAATTCCAGTCTAACTCTGTAAAAAAAACCTTCAGCATTGCCGAGTGTAGTGGTGCATGCCTGTAATCCCAGCACTCTGGGAGACTGAGACAGGAGAATCGTGAGTTCAAAGTCAGCCTCAGCAAGGCTGAGGCTCTAAGCAACTCAGTGAGACCCTGTCTCTAATAAAACAAAATAGGGCTGGGGATGTGGCTCAGTGGTTCAGTACCCTGAGTTCAATCCCTGGTATAAAAAAAACCAAAAAAACAAAACAAAACAAAAAACAACTTCAGCTATAAAATAATGTATTTTTGAAGATGTGGGGAATGCACTTTCATTTTCCTTTTTTTTTGGTCCCGGGTATTGAACTCAGGGCCACTTGACTACTGAGTCACATCCCCAGCTCTTTTTTTTGAGACAAGGTCTCACTGAGTTGTTTACGGCCTCACTGTTGCTGAGGCTGGCTTAGAAGTTGAGATTGTCCTGCCTCAGCCTCCTCAGCTGCTGGGATTACAGGCATGTGCCACTGAGCCTGACCTTCATTTTTCTGTTTCAGTTTATACTCAAATGCTTTTTCTTTCCTAAGTGTTCTATTCAGTTTTTCTTTTATAAAATTAATTTGGGGCCAAAATATTTATAATTTTAAAATAAATTTGTGTATATTAGTATTAACAATGCTTTCATGTTAAACACTTCTAGTTATATTATAATGAGTCCAAATCAGTAGAAGTTTCCTTTGCTTATGAAAATATAGTTGATGTTACCTTTATTTATTATTTATTTTTATTTTTTATTTTTTGGTACCAGGGATTGAACCCAGGGGTGCTTAACCACTGAGCAAACCATAGCCCTTTTTATTTTTTAATTGGAGACAGAGTCTCACTAAGTTGCTGAGGCTGGCCTTGAATTTAGGATCCTCTTGCCTCAGCCTCCTGAGTCGTTGGGATTACAGGCCTATGCCACCACACCTGGGTTTATTTTTTTTTTGTTTTAATTGTAATAGAATATATATAGCAAAGTTTGCTATATGATCTATTTTCAGGTGTACAGTCAGTGGAATTTATATAGTCACATTGCTGTACAAACATCACCACCATCTGCCTCTAGACATTTTTGATCTTCCCTACTGAACCTTTGTACCTATTAAACACTAACCCATTACTCACTTTTCTTACAGTCTTACGTAAGAAAAATACAATACATGGCCTTTTGGATTTTGTTTATTTATTTATTATTTATTTATTTCTTGTTTTTTTTTTTTTGGCACCAGGGATTGAACTCAGGGGTACTCGACCACTGAACCACATCCCCAGCCCTATTTTGTGTTTTATGTAGAGACAAGGTCTCACTGAGTTGCTTAGCGCCTCGCTGTTGCTGAGGCTGGCTTTGAACTGGCAATTCTTGTGTGCCAGCCTCTCAGAGTGCTGGGATTACAGGAGTGTGCCACCGTGATGGGCTGGATCTTGTTTATTTTATTTAGCATGTCAGCAAGGATCATCTGTGTTGTTAGAATTTCCTTCATTTTTAATGCTGAATAATATTTTATTTTATATATCACAAAAATTCCTTATTTTAAATCCTTTGAACATATTTCCTACAGCTGTTCCTCCACCCTGAAGTTGTTTGTGTTCTACTATTACAGTCAATATCTGTTAAGGATCCTCTGCCTCACTGTAAATGATGTGGCTGATAAGAAGAGTTGGCTTATTTTGCCCCAGGACCAGTTCACCATATGCAGTTTGGACAACAAACAGACCAATAAAACTATCCAATCTTTCCATAAAAGATCCAGTTAGAGAGCAACCATGCAAAACTAATCTGAGTCATACATGGGGAGAAAAGCACTTAATTTTATTTTCAGCTAAATGTTAAGACAGCATTACCAAAAATATTTGCAACTATAATTAATTATAGAATTTTCAGTAGTTGAAAAATTGGGGCAATTAAATATCCTAAAAACTGTCAGGCATGATGGTGCATGCCTATAATCCCAGCAGCTCAGGAGGCTGAGGCAGGAGGATCTTGAGTTCTCTAAATAAAATATAAAAACAGGCTGGGGATATGGCTCAGTGGTTAAGTGCCCCTGGGTTTAATCCCTGGTACCAAAAAGAAAAAAAAAAATTCTAAAAATTCCCTTTAAATTAAGGATCAGAAGAACCAGAAGGTTTCCTGGTATTTTATATTACAGTAGACTTCAGTGAAAGTTTTCCATGCTTTTTACATAAGAGCAGTAATACAAAAATCACACTTTGTCAATTGAAAATACTCTAGTTTGGGATTGGGGATGAAGTTTCGCAACAGAGTTCCTTTCCTAGCATGTGTGTGCAAGGACCTGGGTTCCAATCCCAGCTCTGGAAACAAAACAATAACAAAAAACTGTGGTTCTATAGGCTTGTGAAAGAAGGAGTTTATTCCTCACACAATCCCTGTTATGTAAACAAAACATTACTGAACTATTATTTTTTCTCTCTCTCTTTTAAAATTTATCAAACTACTTGTGTTTAAATGTTGAAATGGCAAACATTTAACTCTGCCTGAAGTTCCAGTTCACCTATAGCAGTCACCTTTCATGAGCTAACATACACAGGAAATACAAGGAAAAGAATAAGAAGACTTCATAGAAGAAAATTTAGAGTTAGGATTTAATAAGTGTTTAGTGTTTTAAAAAGTTCATTAGAAGAGGCAAACCTATGACTTTCTTTTACTCTTTGAGACAGTTCCACTTCAAAAATCATAAGCTCCCAGCTCCCCTTTCTTACCACAATCTTATTTTCCTTTATCTTCCTTTTTTCTTTGATTTTTTCTGATCTCATTCTTTGTTTTCATTGTGGACTTTGTTCTTTCCCTCCCTTCCTCTCATCTTTCTGTCCACAGTTGTATATTGAGGGAGAGCTTTTATTGTCCAGGTGTTAAACTCGGAGATTCAAAATGAATATGACATATTTGAGGCCTTGAAGGAGCTCCCTGTCTAGTACAGGTGTCTCCAGCAATTTTCACATTTCATGTACTCTCTCATCTGCCAGTTCTAGATCCCTAAAGTACTGAATTGAGCATAGTTTGAGCTCTTTCCTACCTTTGGTAATAGAGTGCACCAAGATCAACTAGTAATGTCTGCCTGTGGCCTGGGCATGGCCTCATTGGCATGTCTGCAATATCTTTGCCAAACTTTAATCCAGGAGAGCCAAGGCCTTGTCCAGCTCTGTTGTTTCTCTCTGTCCAGTCTAACTCTCAGGTTGAGACCTTGAAAGGATACTTTATCATTTTGGTATATTTTACCTTTCATTTTCACCAAGTGTCCCCCAAATCAATCCCTAAGTCAAGTTCACTACCACCAATTATCTCTCTCTCCTCTCTCCTCGTCTATCAAGTCTTGCCAGAGAAAGACATAAAACCATTCTGTTTTAGTTCACTGCAAATTTGTGCTACTAAACTTCACCTGACTCTTATCCCTGCTCTGTAATCCTTTTATTAATTTCTTGGAGACTCACTAATGAGTTTCCTACATTGGTTATTAAAAACTTTCTTCCTGTATTTGAAACTTTCTGCTTGATCTCCCATTCCCCTTGCTCTCAGATCATCTTGCCTTCTGCTTTAATGAGAGGTCATCTATAATCTCCTCCAATTCCTTTCCTCAGTCATTTCTTTTTTCCTTCATCTACTGCTTCTTCTGCTCTTTTGTTTATTGTTTCTCTCTTCTTCCTCCCTCCCTCCTTCCCTCCCTCCCTCCCTCCCTTCCTGCCTTCCTTCCTCCCTCCCTCCCTCCCCACTCCACCTTTCTTATCAATTGTACCAGGAATTGAACCCAGGGGCACTTAACCGCTGAGCCACATCCCTAGCCCTTTTAAAAATACTTTTATTTTGAGAAAAGGTCTTGCTAAGTTGCTTACGGTCTTGCAGAATTGTTGAGGCTGGCTTTGAATTTGCAATCCTCCTGCATCAGAGCCACTGGGATTACAGGCATGCACCTCTCTCTGCACTGTTCTGTTGCAGAGAAGAGACATCCATCATATTTCTAGGCTGAGCTCATCTCCTCCAAGACTTTTCTCTGTATATTGTACCTTCTGTTTCTTGAAACCCCAAACTCCTCCTCACAGATTCTTTAGTTTCAGAAATTAATAAATAAGGCACAGAAATTAATAGGACTAACATGAATGTTTCCAAAATGCAGAACAGATCATTGTTAATGCTAGGACACATTGCCTTATCTTTTTTTTCCAATAAAAATGAAAGTTACAGATACAGTTGAAGTTCCCATTAAACAGTATCCTCAGTCCTTTCTCCTCTCCCTTTCAGAAACAATTCTGACCTTGAAGCCTGCTTATAAGGTCATTAAAGAATACATTTATACATATATATACACATTATGTGTAGAATTGTTTGGTGGATAATCTAAGAATTTACATGTGGTGGTCATAGTCCACTTTCTTTTCTCCATCTAATGTTTCTACTTTCTATCTGTGCTGGTATATGTAAATCTATTTGCAAGACCCTGAGGGCAGGAACTTTGTCCTTCTCCTTCCAGAGTCCCCAGCAACGAGAATAGTACTTGGCATATGGCAGACACTTAATTTCTTGTGTGAATTAAACTATTCATTTTTAACTCTCCATAGTAATCAACTAAATGAATATTCCACAGGTCACACTTTATTTGTGCAATTCCCTACTTGTTGACAATTTAGGTTTTTCTAACTTCCATGCTTCTTGTTAAAATTAATGTTGTGTAGCTTCCTCATAGAAGTATCCTTGTGCCTGTGCTTGAGAAATTGTCAAGAGGGCTTACCTAGAGTTGAAATTGTTGGGCTGTAGGAAATAAACTTCAAACTTTATTTAGACATAGCCAAATTCAAATTTTTATAGTTTTAAAACATGCTCAAGAACTTCTCTCCCCATTTTTTCCCCCTTGTGCACTCTGTTTTCTGAATCAATAGTTTTATTCTTTTGTTCATGATCTCAGCTTTTCAAAATGTTAATTTATGGCTCCAAGATCTTTATGCCTGACACTTGGAAGAGCTAACTTTGAACTTTTAAATTATATTAGCCAATTAATCTCTTCTTTTTTTGGTACTGGGAATTGAACTCAGGTGTTCTATACCACTGAGCCACATGCCAAGCCCTATTTTTTGTTTTGTGTAGAGAGAGGGTCTTACTGAGTTGCTTAGTGCCTCGTTGTTGCTGAGGCTGGCTTTGAACTCATAAGTCTTCTGTCTCAGCCTCCCAAAGTGCTGGGATTACAGGTGTGGGACACCGCGCCCGGTTTATTTTTAAATTTTGAGACAAGGTTTTGCTAAATTGCTGAGGCTGGCCTTGAACTTGCTGCAATCCTCATGCCTCCACCTTCCGAGTAGCTGAGATTATACATATCTGTACTTAATTTTTTCACAGATGTCTCTAAGAAGAAATTTTAAAAAGTTAATTTCAAGAGGTAATCCTAAATGGATACTGTGTATCTTGTACCAATAGTCTTCGAACTATTGCACACAAAAAACGTGGGGGTAGCCGGGCGCCGTGGAGCAAGCCTGTAATCCCAGCACTTAGGGAGGCTGAGACAGGAGAATTGCGAGTTCAAAGCCAGCCTCAGCAATGGCAAGGCGCTAAGCAACTCAGTGAGACCCTGTCTCTACATAAAACACAAAATAGGGCTGGGAATGTGGCTCAGTGTTCGAGTACCCCTGAGTTCAATCCTTGGTACCAAAAAAAACAAAAAAAAAAAAAACAAAAAAAACCACGTGGGGATATGGAAGATGTTCTCAGGGATTCTCAAGCATGGAAAGTTTTCAGGGAACCAGTTACCAGATCTCAACTTCCACGTGTACCCTTTCATATATGTATCTTTTTTTTTTTTTTTTTTGGTACCAGAGATTGAACTCAGGGGTACTTGACCACTGAGCCACATCCCCAGCCCTATTTTGTGTTTTATGTAGAGACAGGGTCTCACTGAGTTGCTTAGTGCCTCGCCATTGCTGAACCTGGCTTTGAACTGGAGATTCTTCTGTCTCAGCCTCCCAAGCTGCTGGGATTATAGGTGTGCGCCATTGGGCCCAGCTTCTTCATCCTTTTTCTTTTTTTCTTTCTTTCTTTTTTTAAAAAGTGTATGATTCTATTCACATAAAATACAAAAATATGCAAAATTAATCTGTGCTGTTACAGTTAGGATGTTGATACTCTTGTGAGGGGTCATGGTGATGGTAAGGACCTCTGAGGTTCTAGTGGTGTCCTGTTGCTTGACTTAGGTGTCTTTAACTGTACAAATTCACCCAACCCTGTTTGTTTGTTTCTTTACTCATTTATTCAGAACTGGAGATTGAACCCAGGGGCCTTAACCACTAGCTACATACACAGACTTTTAAATTTTATTTTGAGACACAGTCTTGCTAAATTGCCCAGGCTGACTTTGAACTTGTGATCCTCCTGCCTCAACCTCCTGAGTCACTGAGATTACAGGCATGTGGCACTCTGCCCAACCAGACCATGTATTTATGATGTAGAAATACATACTAAACTTCAATAAAAAGTTAAAAATTGTTTATTAAAAGTCAGAAAAAAACCTTTAAGAAGCATTAAATATTTGTGTTTTATTTGTTTTTAAAATATTTTTTAGATGTTGATAGACCTTTATTTTATTCATTTATTTATGTGCGGTACTGAGAGTCCAACCCAATACCTCACACATGCTAGGCAAACATACTACCACTGAGCCACAACCCCAGCTCATTTGTATTTTATAAGTCATAAGGAAATAGGTAGTCTCAGCCGGGCGTGGTGGCTCAAGCCTGTAATCCCAGCACTTAGGGAGGCTGAGACAGGAGAATCGCGAGTTCAAAGCCAGCCTCAGCAATGGCGAGGCACTAAGCAACTCAGTGAGACCCTGTCTCTACATAAAACACAAAATAGGGATAGGGATGTGGCCCAGTGGTTGAGTACTCCTGAGTTCAATCCCCAGTACCAAAAAAAAAAAAAAAAGAAAGAAAGAAATAGGTAGTCTCATATACCCGCTAAGAATTAAAAACAAAACAAACTTTATGGAGGTAATTTGGCAAACTCATCAAAATTACAAATTCATTTGTTATGTATCTTTTGATATAGGAATCTCAATTGTAGAAATGTTTCCTGAACATATGTTTGCATATAGAAGGAGATTTTTTTTGTGGGGAGGTACTGGGGATTGAACCCAGGGCTGCTTAACCACTGAAGCACATCCCCAGCTCTTTAAAAAAATTTTTTTTTAATTGTAGATGGGCACGATATCTTTATTTATTTTTATGTGGTGCTGAGGATCGAACCCAGTGCCTCACGCATGCGAGGCAAGCGCTCTACCACTGAGCTATAATCCCAGCCCTCCCCAGCTCTTTTTGTATTTTATTTAGGGACAGGGTATTGCTAAGTTGCTTAGAGCCTCGCTAAATTGCTAAGGCTAGCTTCGAACTTGCAATCCTCCCATCTCAGCCTTCCAAGTTGCTGGGATTACAGGTGTGCTCCACCACACGTGGCTTGAATGACATATATTTAAGATGATTCATTGCAGTATTATTTTTTTTGGTACTGGGGATTGAACTCAGGGGCACTGCAATTCTGGTGTCTCAGCCTCCCAAAGTGCTGGAATTACAGGTGTGCGCCACCGTGCCCGGCTGATTCATTGCAGTATTGTTTCTAATAGCAGAATATTGGGAGTAACCCATGTATTCATCAGTAGTACTTTAGCTCTGGAGCACCCACACAATAGAATATGATACAGCTGTTCAAAAGAATGAAGATGTTCTCTGTGTATCAGTGTGGCAAACCTTTTGGTTGTCTTGCAAAGGTTAAAAAATGTAAGGTATAGGATAATGTATAGGGTTTGACCTTTTTGTGAGAAAAGATGAAAATAATGATCATACTTACATTGCTTTATTTTATAAATCTTGAAAACCCCAATAATCATGGTTTCTGAAGGAGATGAGTGTAGAGTGACCAAGCACCCCAGTTTGCTTGGGACTGTCCTACTGAGAGTCCTGCCTCCTTCTCCAACCAGGACCATTGGTCACCCTGAAAGGGAGAATAGACACAGGAATGGGAATAGCAACTCAATGTATGCCTTTTAATATCATTTTTATTTTATTTTTTTGAAGATAGAGGCTTGCTATGTTGCCCAGGCTGTACAAACATACTATAATTTCTCCACTTGGAATATGTGTATACACACACACACACACACACACACACACACACACACACATGCTCCATCCTTTGCCATATTCAAACTTTGTGATTATGAACAAATTCACCAGTCTAATGCATTACCTGTAAAGTGAAATGAGAAGTGGTGTGTGTTCCTCATATTGGACAGTTATGGGGATAAAAATGAGATGAGCTGGATGCAGTGGGGCACACTCGTAATCCCAGCTACTCTGGAGCCTGAGGTAAGAGGATCACAAGTTCACAAATTGGAGGCCAGCTTGGGCAACTGGGCAACTTAGCAGGACCCTGTCTCAAAATACTAATAAGGGGCAGTTGTGTAGATCAGTGGTAGGGCACTTGCTTATCAAGTGCAAGCTCCAAGTTCAGTCCTCAGTGTTAAAAAAATAAATAAATAGGTATGGCTTGTAGTTATTGCTCCTAAAATCACTTAATAACACTTTCTCGTTATTTAGTAATATGTTGCTCCTTCATAGTTGAGATGGGATTCCAAAGAGCTCAGCATGGTCAAGAGGAGTCCAGTGAGGGTGAGGACAACTGGCTTTATGCTAGTTGGGAGCCCATGTCTAGGACCCCTTTGTAGCTAAACAGAGTGTCATGTGGCTTCCAATCCATCCCAAAGAAAGAAGTAGCAACGAGGATCGCAAGGAGGCAGGGGTTTTGCATGAGCTGAGATCATGACAGGATCAAAGATCCTCAGCCATTGCTGCATGTGAGAATCACCTGAAGGGCTTTTTTTTTTTTTTTGATATTGGGGATTGAGCTCAGGGGTACTCGACCACTGAGCCACATCCCCAGCCCTATGTTGTGTTTTGTGTAGAGACAGGGTCTCACTGAGTTGCTTAGTGCCTTGCTGTTGCTGAGGCTGGCTTTGAACTCGTGATTCTCCTGTCTCAGCCTCCCAAAGTGCTGAGATTATGGGCATATGCCACGGCGTCTGGCTCCTGAAGAGATTTTGAGAGTCTCCAGACCAGCTGAAGCAGAATCTCTAGGTATATGGTTGAGTATCAGTATTTTTTCAAGGAGATCTTCAAATGATCATAGAGTACAGTTAGGACTGAGAGGACTTAACTTAATGGTGCTCAAGGCCACTTTCATAATCTCTGATGGAAGCCCTCAGGCACAAACTCCCTTAACTTCTGCTCTCCTACCTCCAAATGCTCTGCCTGGGTTACCCTTTTCCTTTTCTGAAGATGAGGCTTCCAGCCACTCTTGTGTGGTATTTTTTTTTTTTTTTTTGGCACCAGAGACTGAACCCAGGGGCACTTAACCACTGAGCCACATCCCCATCTCTATTTTGTATTTAATTTTAGAGACAGGGTCTCACTGAGTTGCTTAGGCTCTCGCTAAGTTGCAGAGGCTGGCTTTGAACTGGTGATCCTCCTGCCTCAGCCTCCCTAGCCACCAGGATTACAGGTGAACGCCACTGCACCCAGCTTATGTCATGTCTTATTGAGGACCAGGGTACCCGTATCACTTACCTCTCTTCCTATATCTTTATCCTCCATCCTCTCTTACATTTCCTCCTCCCAGAAAATAAATATGTTCAAGCTACTCTCATGTTAAAACACACACACACACACACACACACACACATACAAAACCAAACTGAAAAGACTCTTCTGTCAATCGGGGTCCTCCTCCCTCCGACTGCTGTCAGAGGAAGTACTGAATCAGGCTGCACTTACCAGTCCCTCAGTTCATTGTCCAACTTCAAGAAAAAGTAGTGTCCACCCATGATCTTCACATCGCATTTATTTAATCTCCAACTCAGTGTCTGACTGGGCTCATCCCCCGGCTTGTGTTCTCAGCGATGCCACTAAAAGGCTCAACTTCAGAGTGCTCACCTAACAACACATTCTGACCTCATTTTCATCCTTTACTTATTTTAATCTTTTTGTATTTTGGTAAAATACCCATTACATAAAATTTGCCTTTAAGGCCATTTTATAAGTCACGATTCAGTAGCATTAAACATATTTACAATGTCATGCAATCACCTCGCTATCTAGTTCCAGAACTCTTTTGTCACATGGACAGAAACCCTGTATCTATGCAGCAGTCACTACCCACTCCTCATTCCTTAACCGTCTCCACCAACTACTAATCTCTAGGGATTTGCTTTTTCTATCTATTGTATGGAAGATAATATAACATGTACTCTTTTGCTTCTGGCTTCCTTCACGTACTGTAATTTTTTCCAACTTCACTTATGCTGTTGTTTGTACATCCTTTTTATGCTGAATAATATTCCATTATATAGAATATATCATTATATGAATGTATCATATTTTAGTTAAACAACGAACATTGGGTTTGTTTCTACTCTTTGGCCATTGTTGAGTAGAACTCCCAACATTCACGTACAAGTGTTTGCTTGAACATTTATTTTAAACTTGGGGGGTATATACCTAGAAGTAGAATTGCTGGGCATGGTAATTCTATGTTTAACTTACTGGGGAATTGGCAAACCGTTTTTCACAGCAGCTGAACCATTTTACATTTCTAACAGCTATATTTAGGGGTTCCAATTTTTTACATATTTGTCAGCACTTCTTGCTTTCTGTTTTGGTTTGTTTGTTTCTTAAATTTAGGCCACCCACTAGATATAAAACAGTATTTTATTTTATTTAATTAATTAATTAATTAATTTTTGGTACTGGAGTTGAACTCAGGGGCACTCGACCACTGAGCCACATCCCCAGCCCTATTTTGTGTTTTATGTAGAGACAGGGTCTCACTGAGTTGCTTAGCACCTTGCTGTTGCTGAGGCTGGCTTTGAACTCACGATTCTCCTGTCTCACCCTCCTTAAGTGCTGGGATTACAGGCTTGTGGCACTGCGCCTAGCTAAAACCAGTATTTTATTGGACGTTTTGTGTGTGTGTGTTGCTATAGACCAAACCCAAGGCCTCATGCATGCTAGGCAAGCACTGTTATCACTGGGCCATATCCCCAACCCTTTATTCTAGTTTTGATTTGCACTTCCCAAATGTCTGATGATATTGGACATCTTTTCATGTGTGTATTAGCTAACTGTATATCTTCTTTGGGGAAATGTCTAAGTCATTTGTCTTATTTTTTTTTTTCTGTGGTGCTGGGGATTGAACCCAGGGATGCTCCACCCCTGATCTATATCCCTATCCTCCATTTCATTTTGAGATAGGGTCTCATTTGCTCAGGCTGGCCCTGACATGCCGTCTTCTTGCTTCAGTCTCCTGGGTTGCTGGGATTACAGGTAAGCACCACCCTGCCTGATTCATTTGCTTGTTTTTCAATTGGGTTGTTTGTCTTTTTGTTGTTGAGTTTCTTTTCTTTTCTTTTCTTTTCATTTTCTTTTTTTGGTACTGGAGATTGAATTCAGGGGTACTTGACCACTAAGCCACATCCCCAGCCCTATTTTGTGTTTTATGTAGAGACAGGGTCTCAATGAGTTGCTTAGCACCTTGCCGTTGCTAAGGCTGGCTTTAATTCAGAGTAGCTTTAATTCAGAGTAGCTTCAAAGATGTCTGTAGCTTCCACTTCTTTTGTCTTTGAACTCGTGATTCTCCTGTCTCAGCCTCCCAAAGTGCTGGGATTACAGGTGTGCGCCACCGCCCCCGGTTTGTCGTTGAGTTTCTTATTCTTCAAACCCAGGGCCTTGTGCACATGGTCTATCATGGAGCTACATCCCCAGACTTCATTCTTCTTAAAATCTGTTTTTATTTAATACTTTTCACATTTCAAAAGAAATATGCAAATGCTAAAAATGAGAAACCACATGAGGACATGAGTAAAATACTCATCCTCCCAGTTTTTCGTGACAGCAGTTACTTGGTTTTCTTCCTCCTTCTCGGAGTGGAGCAGGTTCTTTCTGACTCCCATGTGTGTCCTTGTCTTTCTGACCTGTCCAGACTGGAGCTCTCCAAGGTCCTCCGCTGAGTTCCCTTCTGTCTCTGGCATTCATGTTCATCATGGCTTTAATTCAAAGTAGCTTCAAAGATGTCTGTAGCTTCCACTTCTTTTGGAGTCTAGAAAGAGTCTAGCCTACTAGACATCTCCACTTGGATATATCAAAAGCATCTCAAGTTGAAAGCATCCCCAAAGTACCAACTACTTGCCAAAATTTGCTGTTTCCCCCGTTTTCCTTATTACAATAAGTGGCACCACCTGCTATCTGTCCCACTGTCCAAACAAAGGTCTTGTTATTTAAAGAGTTATTTAAAGACTTTCTCTCTGCCTTCTTCTCACATCCAATCATTCAATAGTCATTGCTGATTTTATTTTCTAAATATATCTTGTACCTTTCTGCTCTATCCTAACTCTGGTAGCTCTATCATAGTTCTAATTTCTAGCGTCCCTTGTCTGGCATTTTATAGTAGGTTGGTGGCTGGTCTTTCTGCCTCTAAGTTGTTCCCTTTCAACTTATTTTGAATACTTTCTATTCACAGTTGATCATGTTACTTGAAATTCTTCAATGTCTTCCAATAGTCTATGAAATAAAAAATACATTCTCATGACATTCCTTTTTATTTGTTTGTTTGTTTGATACTGGAGATTGAACTCAGGGGTACTCAACCACTGAGCCACATCCCCAGCCCTATTTTGTGTTTTATGTAGAGACAGGGTCTCACTGAGTTGCTTAGCACCTCGCCATGGCTGAGGCTGGCTTTGAACTCATGATTCTCCTGTCTCATCCTCCCAAAGTGCTGCGATTACAGGTGTGTGCCACTGTGCCCCCAGCTCATGACATTCTTTTTTCCTTGGTATCAGGGATTGAATCCGGAGCACTCAACCACTGAGCCACATTTCTAGCCCTTTTTATTTTCTCTTTAGAGACAAGGTCTCACTGAGTTGTTTAGGGACTCACTAAGTTGCTAAGGCTGGCTTTGAACTTGAGACACTCCTGCCCCAGCCTCCCGAGACACTGGGATTACAGATGTGTGCCACTGTGACTGGCTCATGACATTCTTAAGCATGGCATAAAATGAATTTTGTTATTTGTCCAAAGATTTCACACCTATATCTTCTACTAGTGCTCTCATATTTTATGTTCCAGTAATAATAAATAACTTGTGGCCCCTTAAGCAGGCCAAACAGTATCACCCCAACCTGTCCTGCACAGGATATTCCCTCTACCTGGAACAGCCACCTTCTTCACATTGCTTTATTCTTACTCATTCTTCGAGAGCCAGCTCAAAAGTTGCCTCTCATAGGACATGTTCCCAGAGTTCATATCAAACCTCAATTCCCACTGCAAATGCCTAGAATATATGAATTACCTCATTGTAATTAAAATATTTAAGTGAATAATGTTTTCTCCTGAGACTGTGGGATCCTGGAAAACATGAGCTATGTAGGCCTCACACCAGATATGCAGCAAATTGTCACATGAGCAGGCAGCTCGGAACAAGTTTGTAGAGGGTTGACTGGATACCAACATTGATCTCTCCACTAGTACACATGTCCATGATGGCTGTACAGAATTTCTGAGAAACCTGAAGGAAATTAACTGATGGCCCTATGCAAATCCTCACTACCTGACAATAGTATGTTTGTCTGTCATCATGAGAATAGCCCCTGAGACTAGATCTAAGGCAACATAAAGCATCATCAGTCTCATCTTTTGGGACCCACTATTAAATTACCTCTTGAAGAGCAGAATTTTTCCCCATTTCATGCTAGTGACCCATTTAGGACATGGTAATCAAAAGCCTCATGTTATATCCAGGCACAGTGGTGCATGCCTGTAATCCTAGCACTTTGGGAGGCTGAGACAGGAGAATCATGAGTTCAAAGCCAGCCTCAGCAAGGGCAAGGCGCTAAGCAACTCAGTGAGACCCTGACTCTAAATAAAATATAAAATCGGGCTGAGGATGTGGTTCAGTGGTCAAGTGGCCCTGAGTTCAATCCCTGGTATAAAAAAAAAAGCCTCATATTATATGTCTTAGAAAAACTTTTGTATTAATCTTCTCAGAGTTATCCTCCAAGCAAGAGTGTTTTGATAACTACAAATATCTATTTTGAAATTTCAAATCAAATATTTTTTATAGACTAGGTTCCCTAAGGAAATATGCAATGAATTTACTTACTTGAGACCTATAGTTGGCTTAGGTTGACCCCAAAGCACAATGCCTTTATTTTATAAGCGAGAGTTACTACATCTTACTTGACTTTAATGTCATTGTCCCTTGTTTGTGAGCCATCCTTCTTGGTAATGCTAACAGTTAATGAATACAGTTTTTGGGAAAGAGATTTCATGCTACTCTGAGGAAATGTCAGAGTTGAAAAATCAGGCAGAAGTAAGACAATAATACCCTACGCCTACAAACCTGGTCGTTCTCTCTCACTGTTAGTGCCTGTATTTACGGGTCCTTCAAAACTCTGAAATGGGGGTGAGAAAACTAAGCTGCCTTCTTAGCTCTCAAGGGTGGGTGTGAGGATTAGGGAGATAAGAGCTAGGCCACAGAGCTCACCAGCAAGCAGATGGGAGTTTCTCTCCCTCACTGCAGAGGCAGAGCCTTTTCGTAAAATGAGCGTGTTTCTTACCAGACCACTGATAGTTCATCCTCTGACCCAGCTTGGAGGCCACAGAGAAGTGCGAGTAGGCAGTTCCCCCACAACAGACCCCAGTCACCCTCACCAGTTTCACACTCGTTTTCTTGATATTGGTGAATTCTTCTACTATATTAATCTACCCATTGGGGCTCACTTGGAGAGAGAAAGCCAGAGAGGGAAGACGAGTATAAGAGAATGCATGAGGGAACAAAGAATAAGAGGGGGTAGAGGGAATGAAAGGAAGAAAAAGTGTGTGTGCCTGTGTGTGTGTGTGTGTGTGTGTGTGTGTGTGCATTTGAGAAGGGGAGGGAGAGAAGGATTGGTGGGAGTGAAGAGAGGGAATGAGGAAGAAAACAAGAGAGAGAAGATAACAGAAAATATCCAGTGAATTCTCTCACTGAACAGCTTTCACTTGTTAAATAATTGGAGACAAATCAATGTTCTCTCCCTGAGGTTCTCTCAGGTTATTTCTCCTTGCACGTGAGGTAAAACATCAACATTTATACTAGATAACTGCACATTTAAGACACTATTTATTGGAATAATTTTATTTAAAAGTGCTAATTATATTAGACCGTAACACTTTCTCCTAAGAAAAAAATGCAGTTTTTTTTCCCCTCAGAGTATGATGCTATTTTCTTTTCTTTTCTTCTTTGTTTTTTTTTTTTTTTTTTTTGGTACTGGGGATTGAACTCAGGGGCACTTGACCACTGAGTCACATCCCCAGCCCTATTTTGTGTTTTATGTAGAGACAGGGTCTCACTGAATTGCTTAGCGCCTGACCGTTGCTGAGGCTGGCTTTGAACTCGTGAGTCTCCTGTCTCAGCCTCCCAAAGTGCTGGGATTACAGGCGTGAGCCACTGCGCCCGGCTGATGCTATTTTCAAAAGAGAAAGAAGAAATCCTGTCTTTCTTTTCTTCTTGCCTATGTGAAAGAGAGTGATCCTATACCCACGGGCAGGCTTCAGAAACTGAGGCTGGCTGAGACTGTATATACTCAACACTGATTAGATGCCTTCCCAGCATCCTTTTTCCTCTTCCCTCTTCTCAATCCCCAGTTTTCTTTTAGTGATCTGTGATATTGTGGAAGCTGACTTCACTGCTGCCCATGGGGGTAGAATAGATGACCTAGGTGCAGCCAGTCTTCATATTCCATCCTCTTGACTGTAGTGAGGACATCAAGGTAGGTGTGTGAACTGAGCTGATCATGCGGTGATTATAGTGGATTTTCTGGGAATGCTGGAACACTCTTGGACACACAAAAAAGAAAGCACGTGGCTCCAGAAGCTGTGAGCAATCACCTTGGGACTCGAAATGGAGCTAGCTTTAGGAAGAAGTTGACTTGGACAGATGGAAAGAATCCAGATTATTTGGATACCCTTGAGACATTGAATGAGCCTCATTCCTATCTCTGGATTCTTCAGTTATATGAGCTGATACATTTTCTTTTACTGAATTATTTCCTTTTTTTAAAATTTTTGGTAACAAGGATTGAACTCAGGGGCACTTGACCACTGAGCCACATCCCCAGCCCTATTTTGTGTTTTATGTAGAGACAGGGTCTCACTGAGTTGCTTAGTGCCTCACCATTGCTGAGGCTGGCTTTGAGCTCGCAATTCTCCTGTCTCAGCCTCCCAAAGTCCTGGGATTACAGGCGTGTGCCACCGTGCCTGGCTTGAATTATTTACTTTTTTTAAAAAAATTTTTTTTTAATCTTTGTTTATTAATTTATTTTTACGTGGTGCTGAGGATCGAAACCAGTGCCTCACATGTGCAAGGCAAGCGCAATCTGCCACTGAGCTATAGCCCCAGCCCCTGAATTATTTACTTTTAATGCGGGAATCACTGAAGTGTTTTCATTCCAGTAGAGCAATTGGGCTACAGAAAGAGCTATTAAGATGCTTTCTGTTGCAATTTATGATCATTACTCTTCTTGAAAAGATCATAGAAAGAGTGCCAAAGGATTTTGTGTTGAGGTGGTATCTCAAACATAGAACAGAGAATATCTTCAGGTGTTAGTCTAGGCATTTTGTGTAGAATTCTTCAAAGAATCTCTCTTGACATAGGATGTTAAGGCCTTTTCATGATTAAAATTCTAGGTATTCTAACTTGCTTCAGATATAGTTTATAAAGTGTGAACGAAGAATTCATTAACTAAATAAATACCCCAACATGTGAATATTAGAAAAGTCCACCTGAAGTAGGATAAATCTTTCATGTTCAGAAGCAAAGAATGGTATAACGTTTGTTTCTCTTCCACAAATGTTCTTGGAGCCCTTAGTTTGTGCCAGGAGCCTTGCGAGAGCTGTGGCTATAACATAGGCAGGTAGAACGGAGTCCTTACCTTCAAGAAGCTCATTGGCCAGATGGCGAAGCTGAGATAAGGGCTTCAATTAGATTAGTAAAAATAGCTACTACTAACTGCCATTATGCTAGAGTAAAATGAATATCATAATAAAAGTTTGAATGAAAGAGAATGCAGTATAACTGGAAGAGAAAAAGAAGGGACAAAGAAAGGTTTTATGGAGCTCTTGGCATTTGAGCTAAAGAATAGCTGGTTCAGTAAATCCTTGCCCGCTTTATGCTCCTTCTCATAGCACCCTGTCCTTTTCTTTCTTAGCAGAGTTAGCATTTACATACTTTTTTTTTTTTTTTTGTACTGGGCATTAAACCTGAGATGCTTTATCACTGAGCTACATCTCCATTTCTTCTTTTTGTTAATGTTTTTTTTTGGAGGAGGGAGGGTACCAGGGATTGAACTCAGGGGCACTCAACCACTGAGCCACATCCCTCACTCTATTTTGTATTTTATTTAGAGACAAGCTCTCACCAAGTTGCTTAGCACCTCACTTTTGTTGAGGCTGGCTTTGAACTCACTATCCTCCTGCCTCAGCCTCCTGAGCCTCTGGGATTACAAGTGTTCACCACCGTGCTTGGTCTTTTCTTTTTTTAATTTAACTTTTAAAAACAATTTTGAGAAAAGTTCTCACTAAGTTGCTGAGGTCGGTTTTGAACTTGCCACCCTCCTGCCTCAGCCTCCTAAGTTGCTGGGATTATAAACAAGTGCTGCAGAGCCCAGATGGTGTTTACATACTTATTAGCAAGTGTATTTATTTAGCGGTCTATCTCATTGGTCTGTAAAGTTCATGAGGATGCCTGAAGGTCCATTCTGATTTGCTCCTATTGTCTTCCTAGTACTTGACTATTGTCTGGTGCATGGTATATGGTCAATAAAAGTCTGTTGCATGAGCCCATGAATGGTCAGCTGAGTGGTGGAAAGCAAACGACACCACTATGAATGCTTGTCGGGTAGCACACTCTGTGGTGAGTGCACAGACAACCAAATTTAATACATTCAACAGCAATGCCAGATAATTTTTTTTTATTTTTTTATTTTTATTTTTTGGTACTAGAGATTGAACCCAGGGGCACTTGACCACTGAGCCACATCCCCAGCCCTATTTTGTGTTTTATGTAGAGACAGAGTCTCACTGAGTTGCTTAGCTCCTCGCTGTTGCTGAGGCTGGCTTTGAACTCATGATTCTCCTGTCTCAGCCTCCCAAAGCACTGGGATTACAAGTGTGTGCCACTGCGCCCGGCCACCAGATAAATTTTATTCTATCAGTTTTTTTTTTTTTTTTTTGGTGCTGGGGATTGAACTCAGGGGCACTCAACCACTGAGCCACATCCCCAGCCCTATTTTGTGTTTTATGTAGAGACAGAGTCTCACTGAGTTGCTTAGTGCCTCGCCGTTGCTGAGGCTGGCTTTGAACTCACGATTCTCCTGTCTCAGCCTCCCTAAGTGCTGGGATTACAGGCTTGAGCCACCACGCCCGGCTATTCTATCAGTTTTACAGAGGAAGAAATAGAGCCATGGAAAAGAGAAATAGTTTGTCTGATGCCACATAACAAAGGCAAGGCTAACGTCACACCCATGCAGGTCTACTCCAAAGTCTGTACAGTGAATGGTTGTACCCTGCTGCCTCTCGTTTGTTTGGTATGTGCCAGTTAGCCTACACAATCTCATTTTATTTTCTCATATTTTTCTAGCAACAGCTCTGTGCATTAGGTACTATTAGTTATACTGAATAGATGAGAACATGGATTCAGAGATGTTTATTCATGCATTCAATAAATATTTATCTGTGTAGCAAATGCCATGAACTGTGCCATTCTTGGGGATCAAATGGTGAGGCAAATAGATGTTATCCTCGCCCAGGTGGAGTTTGCTGTAGAAGAGAGGCAGATAGCAATCAAATGTGTAATGACAATAGGAGAAAGGGCTAGGAAGAAAGATCAGAGGGTATTAGATGGGGTGTAATAATGGGGACTCAGGAGTAACCAAGCATGGCTTCCAACCAGGCCCATTTGGTCCCAAAATCCTCACATTTTTCTTATAACACTAAAACAACAACAACCACCAAACAAATAAACAAAAACATGGAGGGTATAACTTGCACAGCAGAGGCAAAGAGTTAGGACAAACATGGTCCCTAAAGGGTCCCCAAAGTAAAACTCTTCAATAGGACCCAAGGGGTAAGGAGATGGGTGTACAAGAGTAATTTGAGAAGCAGAGGCTGGGAAAACTGTGGAGTGGGAAACTTCAACTGAGGGATGGTCCTTTGGTTTTTGTACTGGGGACTGAACCCAGGGGCACTTTGCCACTGAGCTACTTCCCCAGTCCTTTTTTATTTATTTATATTTTTAAATTTTTATTTTGAAACTGAGAGTCACTGAATTGCTGAGGCTGGTCTTGATCTTGCCATCCTCCTTCCTCAGCCTCCTGAGTTGCAGGGATTATAGGCATGCTCCACTGTACTCAGTATGTAATTGTTTTTAACTAAACTAAAAGAACCAGCTATTGAAAGAAAATAGCTTTCATTTTGTGCGGGGTTCTCCCATGTCTACAGGTACTTTAGAATGAGTTGCCTTTGCCATGGCCTAGGGACAAGGAGGAGACTCTTGGAAGCTGAGGAACAGATTGGTACTCCTCCTGTAGTACCAGTACTGTAGTACCAGTACTCCTTGTTGTAGCTGACAGAAACTCACAGTACCCGCTCCACAAACAGAAGCACTTCTGTTGTCCTGGGCAGCCCTGAATTTTAGTTCATTTTTCCTGTACCTATTTATTTGATAGCTCATTAATTGCCTCCGAGCAGAGAAAATGTTTCCTTCAAGGAGGTTAAACAAAGAGTTTATTGACATAAGTGAATTGGCTGAAGAAAACATTATTAAGTAAAAGGCACTTATTTAAACACCAAATTAATCATTTAAAGGCAAATTAGAGGTCGTATCTCCTCCTAAATAAATAATGTTAACCAGTAATGAGATATCCATTTTAGATTAGAAGAACAATTTCAGGATTGGGCGACTGGATCAACTGTGCTTGGCTTTTGAGTTTATTCAGGGTCCCTAATTCCATTAGTAGTCTCAAGTTTCCATATTGTAACATTGAAAATACTACTCATGATGCAATATCATTTTTCATTGTATGATGTGTGTCGGGGGGTATATTTTAAGAGCAGGGATCTTGCTAAATTGTAGATGCTGTCCTTGAATTTGGTAATCCTCCTGCCTCAGCCTCCCGAGTAGCTGAGATTACAGGCGTGTGCCATTGCAACCAATTTAGAAAGATTTTCTTTTATCCCAGCAGAAGAGGTCTGTACTCTGAGAGAAGTCACTGGGCAGTGAAAACGAATCTACCTCCGGAGCTGGTGTGGTTACTGGATTGATCCTGCTGGCTGTGCGTAAGCATCCCTGGCCTTGTACTGGGCAGCAGGTAACTCCCAACACGTTAGTGGGGCCATCTGCACCCACCATCCCTGCACGTCTTTCAGAATTCTTCTGTGTAAGCTTTGGAGACAGGGGAGAACCTTGCAATTTTTGTGATGGTAGAGGAAGTGGCATTTCCAAGGATGTCTGGTATTTTAGTTCTGTATGTTTCCCTTCCAGTTGAAGGGTCCCAGCTGCTCACCCACATCCAGCCACACACCTCATCCATACAGCCATGCAGGCAAGGCCCCAAACACTGCCATCCACTACTGCTGAGTGTGGACAGGTACCATAGATTCACAATCCAGGCTCTTCCATTGGGATACCAATACTGATGAAAATGGCTTTGGTCCATATGATGCTACAGTCTTGTATATAGACAGACAGGGTTAATAAAATCTGGACCTTGCCCACCCTAGATGATACGATCATCACATGGTGCTGCAGAGTCTACTTGCAGTGAGAATATTTTACTGTGCACTTGTGGGAGAGTTGGAAGAAGAAAAGACTTCTAATGAATAATAATTTAAACACACACACACACACACACACACAAAACCTAAGGGGGTGTTTTCCCATGGAGCCACATTCCAGCCCTTTTTAAAAATTTTTTATTTTGAGACAGGGTTTCACTAAGTTACCAGGCTGGCCTTAAACTTGGGATCCTCCTGCCTCAGCTTTCTGAGTAGCTGGGATGACAGGTGTGCTCCACCGGGCTCAGCTAGATGCATATTGTTTTGATCACCATTTCCATCTGATATTCTATCCCTGTTTAAAACAATTGTTTTTGCTGTCATACTAATTGTCTTCATTGTGCATGTTTTATCGATGACTACTACTGATCTTAATTCATCTCTGCCCTTGCTTGAACAACCTATGTATGATCTTTGAGGATGTGGGTCTAAATTCAGGTTTGTAGCCCTGAGACAGCTGTGGAACTATCACTCAACAAGCTAAGTCTCAGTGCACCCTCGCATATTAACCGAAATTATGGTCTCTTCCCAGTTACTTTACATCTTTCTCTTCCTCACCAGAGGCAAGAGTACCTGCTTATGACACATTAGCAAAAACCTCTCTTATGATGTGGGTGGGCAACGTAACTTAAGATTCTGCAGGCTTATGGCCAATCCATTACTTTAATAAGAAACGTAGAGAGAAAGTTGGTTCAAGCGATGCTGATACACTGCTCATTAACTGAGAGACAGAAAGGAGGAAAATAGGACTTTTCTGATTATTTCATTCAGGTCCTCTCTCCTACTTCCCCACTCCACACTCCTCCCCCGTCAGACATTTAGAGTGAGAAAGAAAGGCACTTTGTGTTTAAGGTTAATCAAGTTTCAGTACAATTTTTTTTTAACAAACTAGAATCACACTAATCTTTTTCTCTTGCTCTAATGTGTGGCTGTTGAAATCCTCAGCTGTGATAAATTAAGCTACTTATTAATCTAATTATCGTACATTCATCCTAGAAACTTTCATGTGACTTGAAAAGGCTATTCAACCTTTTCCCTCCCCTCCTAGAAAGGGCTCAACCTTGCACCAATTAAGATCATTCTGAAGTAAGGCTTTAAAAAAGCTTTCTCTAATCACCCAATGGAACATGGACCAGTGGAAACCAAACTCAGAGCTCTGGGAAAAAGTTTAGCATTCCTTTCTGTCTGCCAACTTTTATGGTTTCGTTGCACGGGGAGGAAGACTTCATTTTCCTATTTGGTTGTTCTTTCGCTGACCTCCAAATAAAGTCCATGTAATTACCGAGCAAATAAAGTTGCAGCATGTGTTTTAAAAATCAATTGCCATTCTTGGTCTATAGAAATGTAACAATGCACAGATTTGCCGGAAAATGCCCAGCACCAACCATATGAACTAAACCCTGTACTGTATCCGTACAATGAAGTCGTTTTGACCCCTAAAGCACATATTTACTATGCAGATTTTTAAAAGGGCTTCTTTTATGACTTATCTATTGATATTAAAATGTCCCCATCCTAATATAGGTTCAATTTAGGATTAAAAATATGTTGCAAATGTATCATATCTTAAACATCCATTCATTGCCAAATGCCTTACTTCTTTTTTTCGTAAATGATGGCATAAATGGAGCTATTTTACATTCAAATTAAACTAGCTATTAATTTGAATGCAAAGCAGCTCAATGTACAGGATGCAATTTCAATGACAGGTTTACCCCAAGACAGAGAGCAGGAAAGAGTCAACATGGGTGAGTCCAGGCAGTTTGTCCCTACTCTTGGTGCCTGGCAAACTTGCTCACTGTGAATAGTTTTTGAAGTGAAGATTAAAAGAGTGGAATTATAAAGTATAATTACATTTTATTGAAACTCTAGAAATCAGAAAAAATTCAGCAGGAAACTTTTAGTGAAACATGATGTGTTGTCATTATCATTAAAAGATAAAAGTTCCATACTGTTTTTATCTGTTTATTTGGAAGAAATCCAGCCTTTACAGTTATGCAGGAAACAAAAAACGGGAATGCAGGAGTAATTATTAAAACTGTGTGATTTGTTATCTCAGCTACTGTCTTTCCAAATGGTAATGCGATATCAGCAGCTGCAGACGGTCGCTGATTTCCTCTATTAGTAAACAAGTGCTTTGGAGACCTGTGTGAGGCACTTTAAGCTCGCTACTCCCCGAAGTGCTGTCAGGCTTAACTACTAATCCATGGTATTTCAGAGCACTGGAAATTCATCTTTATAAAACCTGAACAAAAAAGGGAAAAAAGCCTGGAGGGCATGAGCTCCCTCTGGTGAGACAAATGACATGTTCATTTATTAATGAAACAATAACCCTGGAAAGAGGATCAAAGCACATTCCATCCTCACTTTACAATCCCCAATTTTCTCAGGCCAAACCATTTAATTGAGCCATGACAATGGAATACTTAATTGTTGCCTTAAAGTTTTGAAGAAGCGACTTCTTCAGCATCAATGTGCATTTCAGGATTATTATCCAAATATAATGTAGCCAGATTGAAGCTGGTGGAATTTGATTCATCCTACATTGGGGGGCCTTTAGCCGGCAGAAAAGGTGTTTTCTGGAACATGTTTGCAGGGCCCACCACAAACACCTCTTGTGTGATCACTGTCTTTGAGAGGCTGCCTCCTCGTTGTGAACTACTAACTGGCCTTTTTTGTGTGTGATTGCAAAGCTGAGGTTCTTTTTGACATGTCCCATGGAATGGGGATACACAGGAAGAACAGGGAAAGGGCAATCTCAGAACCTGGAAGGACAAGGAGTTTGGAACTGTGCTGCATGGAGTCCCATTTTAAGTCTTGACAGGCCCGTAGCATCTGCAATGGAAGCTGTAAACATACCTGCCCTCCCTGTGGGCCAGTCTCCAATGGCATCTGGGGTAGATGCCTTCCCACCCCAAACACACACACATTTGAGGCAAAAATAAAAGGCCTGTGTCTAATTTCCACATATTAACTCTAGAATTTACAGCAGCATTCCAGTTTGATCTCTTGTTTGTACTGGATAATACCTTTCCTTGGGTTGTCATGAGTATGAAGCCAAACTTTAAGAAGATTCTTGAGACACAGAAGTGGGGATTCAGAAGATGCTTGCTGATTTATTGGCCCAAGATGGTTCTGAAGATTTAATATGTAATCTCTAGGACCCAAAACATTCTGGGCCAGCTTGACTCTAGGCTCAGTTTTTGGACATGGCAGCACTGGGAATTTATAAACAAGCTCTCCTTTAATTTGCTCCTGTTGATTTTCGTTAAGTCAATGAAAACCAATAGTGAGAAATGAAGGCTGCAAGCAATAAAAACACCTGTTTCTAAGTTTTTGAACATCAAGTATCCTTATTAGGCCTTACTGTGAGAAAGAGTGTTTATTTTGAACTGATTTTCATTATCTGTACCTAGTCTTTTTTTTCTAATCTGCTTTTGAATACCAACTTATACATGACTTTCTTTTAACCTAGGTTATTAATGAGTTTTTTAATATTAAATTTCAGTAAAGTGCCTAGGAAAGATGAAGGAAATCTTTATGATTTCTAAAAAATTTATAATAAGATCAGCCGGGCGCGGTGGCGCAAGCCTGTCATCCCAGCACTTAGGGAGGCTGAGACAGGAGGATCGCGAGTTCAAAGCCAGCCTCAGCAATGGCAAGGTGCTAAGCAACTCAGTGAGACCCTGTCTCTACATAAAACACAAAATAGGGCTGGGGATGTGGCTCAGTGGTCGAGTGCCCCTGAGTTCAATCTCCAGTACCAAAAAAAAAAATTTATAATAAGATGATTGCTATGAAAAACTTCCACTTGGTTTGGCCTCTTCATAGTGAGGTTGTTGCAGTATAATTGGACCTGCACACAGGAGGGTGACGGTGAGTCCAAGAGTGCAGTGCAGTTCTACGTAAGCCCTTGGGGAGAGCACGAAATCCTCCAGATCAACAGTCATAGCACAGACTCATCTAAGCGCCAAAGGGACTTTCAAATAGAAGCTCTCCAACTAAAGACTGAACTCTGATTTTCCCAGTCATCCTCTCTTGGCTATCTTCCATCTCTCAATATTGACTTTCAAGAATATATATCTAGGAAGGGTTCATGGGATTATGATGTAATGGTTCAAGGTATCATGTCACTGATGGCCACATCACAAGTTTCACATCAGTCAGAGCTGAGACAGAGCAAAGACATTTACACCTGCCAAAAAGATGTATTTCCTCATCTTCATGAGCACATTCAACAATATTTATGTTATTCATTCATTCATTCATTCATTTTTCAATTTATTTAGTCTGTCAATTAGTCATTTAGTAACTAGTGATGGAGGCTATATGGATATATAGCACAGAAATGACTGTAGATATAGCTGGAGTCTTTTGTACTCTTCGAAGACCTATAGGAACTGAAAATACAGGTAGCAGAGCGAAACATGAGCAAGACAAGATAAATAATATGGAGAGACAAACAGTTTTCCTTTAACACTCTTCTGAAAAGAGGCTACTGAATGTATGGTGGAAATATTAATTCCACAGTATCCATTAACTCACTGTCTGTGTACTGTGTAGAATACTTACCTAAAAAAAGACACTGTTCAAAAGTCTGGCTGAGCCATGTAATAAACACACAGAACACAATTAATGCAAGGTAGGCGACTAGCCTCAAAAACTGAAAGGCATAGATAACAACTGTAAGATGAACTGCAAATTTTGAATAATTATGGTTTTCATGATGTAATCAGAGAAGATTGATAGAGGGGCTTAGTCTTCCTAGCTTCCATTTTGCTGAGAAATGTGCACTCTGGGATGGTCGAGAAAAGGCACACAAACAGGTGTGTCCACTCACCTGATCTCCCACCCTGTGGACTTTGCTCCTTGCAGAGAGCAATAAGCTCATTATTAAGAGTTAGTGTAATGTTTGATCATTTATACTATCTGTCATAGCAGATATGTAAATGGATATGCCCGCTAAAAGGGTGAATGACTCCAGTATTCGCTAAATTGGCAAGATGAAGGAGCACTGATATAATTAATGGGAGTTTAAGTTAGATAAAATACATAATGTATATATGGTTAAATGAAGACTTTTGATAGAACTAAGAGTGGAAAAGCCCACGGTACTCCTTGCCACCTCCATTGCCCAAGTAACTGAAAATGAAGACAATACTAAACTATTTAAAAAAAAAAAAGTAAGGAGGAGTAAAGATTTCTTTCTTTCTTTGTTTTGGTGGAGGCAGAGGGTACTGGGGATTGAACTCCGGGGGCACTTAACCACTGAGCCACATCCCCAGCCCACAGTTTCTTTTTTTCCATAATGATTTCTTAGAATTATTTAGACTATTAGAATTCCTTAAAATATCAATTATAAAATCTAAAATGTTTTTCCTTACTTTTCCTGGTGACTGTGGTATACTGGTAACCACTAGTTTTGCATCAAAGTTTAAAATGTGACTTTTTCTCTTCTGCCTTTTACTAAGAAGTTGGCTACCAGAAGACCTTGCTATGGATTCAAGTTCTCTCTCTCTTTTTTTCCCCCCGCAAATTCTGAGGATACCATGCAAGATCTCTAATAATAAACTTAACCCGTTTCACTTCAGGCCAATGATTTCTTTTTAGTATTCTGATAAGGGATAGGAATTTGTATTTTCTCCCTAGGTTCTCCTTGGCTCGGGTTCGTTTTATCACATGCTGAAAGGAACACAGTGTAGAAGAATATTGAGAAAATGTCTAAATAAGGTCCTTCACCAAGAGAAGTTCAAAATAAAGCTATGACTATTTAAATTACTCAAAACAAGATGTGCTTGCTGTTTCTTAATAGAAATAAACGGCAGCTCAGGAATTGCTGAAATACAATTAGTTGCCAATATTTAATAAAGTCAAATGATAAAGCCTAAACAAAATCATTTATCTTACTCTTGGAGTTTGAGTTTACTTTTGATATTATTAAAAAACTATACAAATATAAAAGGACATTTTAATATTTAAGTTATTTCATATTAAATAATTTTTAATAAGGAGAAATTGAATTAATAATTTGATATACTAATTTTTTAAGATACAGCCTTCCGTAACATTCCAGTGTTACGTATGACTCATTTAATTTCTGCTTGCATTGCATTCTGTGCTTCTATAGGTACTGTGCTTGCCTCAGAGCTGACCAGTAGGCAGCAGGTAACTGCAGGGCACAGGCACAGACACTCTCAGCTCTGGGGAAACAAAATGGCTCCCACTACACATTTGTGGAGAAGGCAGAGGATGGTCTTCATCACTATGATTAGCTTAAATATCAAACCAACCATCTTGAAATTTGTGGCTGTATTTCTAAAATGTAAATGGTTTATATAACATGATAGATACTGGAGGCCACTTCATTTATTATTTACTCATTTATTTATTTGCACATTTAGATCTATCTTAGTAATAAAAGAGTGAAAATCCTAAAATATCTTCAAAAAGAGAATCTGTTCCAGCAGCGCAGCACACAGAACATCCATGTATCACCAGGCCCATAACCTAGCCACCGTGATGGGTGGGTCTGGAAGTTGTTCCCCAAAGCCCCTGGGAGCCAGGGCCAGCCTCTGATGAGACCAGCCTTAGGAAGGCAAAGTGTGGCTCAGGCGCACCCTTGCTCAGTTCAACAGTAAGGAAAAAACCAAGAGCTCACAAACAAAACAGAAATAACTTTCCCAGACCAGAGAGAAAGCGCTTGGCATTCCTGAGGAACAGCTGCTTGGTGGTAGAAGTTTATGATAATAAACTAAACTGGGTGAGCATTTCCTAAGAAGAAATATTTAATTATCTTGCTCACCATTATGAGGAACTTCTGCCACTCTTCAGGTTATTATACAGTAAATAACCATTTTTTCTAAAGGACAGAGCTGTTTTAATTATATGACAATGAATGCATAATTATTATGTTTGTTAGGAATGAATCACAAGACAACAGACTTGATATTGCTGCTCTGGTTAGTGCATCTTAATTACTTTTTCATTTATTTTGCATATAAAAGCTATTTGCTAATTGTCTTTGCTGTAAATATGCAAAATATAATTAGTCATTCATAATTCTTTATGTGTTATCTAACTGTACATTTGTTTCAGAGGAACATATATTAAAGTGTGAATACTTAATGGGCTTTTTGTGTGTGTGAATTCTTTTTTTTTTTAACAAAGTTTTAAGTAAATGTTAGGCACATGAGAGTTTTAAACCCATTCTTAGGGAAACTTCTGGTGTATAAAAAATGGAAACTGAAAAATATGCTGTTGTGATGAGAATGTCAAATTATGTGGAATTTAAAAACCTTCTACCTGAAGATACTGATGATGATATGATGTATCTCTTATTAAGCCTTTATAATTAAGCCTTATTAATTCTTTTAGATAATCATCCAAGCTACTCAGATACATCTTTAAGCATTACCAATTTTGACTTCTTATATATTTGTGTGCATACCTACTAGAAGGAGAAGAAAAAAAAATCCATCAATGGATATAATCAAACAAGCATTTTTAGGTGTTCCAAATAATGGTTTATACCTGTTTAAGCCATTGGGCAAACACTCTGGAAACTTAAAATCTTGACTCAGTACTATATAAAATCTACCCAAATGGTGATAATTAGAAGTTTGTTTCTCTGTAATAGTTCTGTGGTGCGGGTATCGTGAAGTGAATCCACAAGTGAGGTTTCTTGTCAACAACTGGCATCTCGCAAGTGACCCATACTCGCCATTTTTCCGTCTCAGACACAATTCCTTTTCATTTCTTGGAAACAGAACTTGAACTAGTTTCTTCCATGATTATCACTTCAGTGTAAATGAAACTTGTTGGGAATGATTTCATGTGCTCAGATTCATTATGGCGACTGACTGGTTAAATGGACCACACGTTTTCAAAGGAGGGCCGATATCAGGAACATCAACCAATGATTACATTTTTTCTTTTCACTTGTCTGCATAAAATCCTGGCCATTCCATCCTGCTGATGCATGTCACATTCCACTTTCTTCACCTCAAACATTTGATTTACTAACTGGTTGTACTGTTAATCCCATGTCATGACACTTCCATTCACTCCTGCTTTTCAACTGAAAGCAGCTTCCTATGAAGATAAAGCTAGGTAAAATCTATTGTAAAGAGGAGAATAACTTGAATGCAGCTATCATATCAAAATGAAAACACACTTCTGCTCTCTTCACCACTAGACATTCTGAATACTTTTCTTAATGATGAAGTCTAATGGGATAGCTGATGAGAATACAACGGATGATCACTTTTTTCTTCAGAAGTAATCCTACTCTGTAATTCTGTAATTGTTCTTATTTATGTTTGGCAAATCTTTTTAAATGAACATATATAAATACAGAAAGATGGCAGGGTGTGAATTAGAAAAGAACTAGTAAACATGCTTTAGAAAATTGTGACATGAATAAATTATATTGATTCGTGTTTATCACAAAAATATTTCAAAGCAGCTTTACATAAAGCCTTTAAAACTTGGAACTTGTAAAAAATCATAGCAATCAATAGTTTTCTTTGTTTTGTGATGAGCTTTTCTTTTTGGTCCCTTGAATAATTTTTTAATTTTGCTTTCAGAATAGACACACACACAAACACCCCCCCGCCCCACGCCTCCCTCCAAAAGTGAAATTTATATATTTCAAATAGCGTTCAACTCTGGTATATAAGTTGTATGGCTAACACTCTTTACCGAAATCCAAATCTTAAAAATGTAGTATCTTATATGATTTAGCTGGATTAGGTTGTGAAATTGAGAATATTATGTAAAAAGATAGTTGCTTCATTTTATAATCTGAAATGGTGAACTATACATCCATGAATCCCTGTAAAGAGAATGTTCCGTACCTTTTATGCATGTGTTGATAGCATTAAGAAGTTGGAAAATTAAATGTCCATTCATATTTACACTTTCATTATCACATGATGAAGCATAAGAGTGATTTTCTTCATAATTTTTGTAAACTAATTGCATTCTGATGTGACTCAAACATTCGCTGTTTTTAAATGTTTCTAAATGTTCAGAAGTGACAATTATGAAGAAAAATATCTGATTTTTCATCTTAGAAAAAAACTGGATCACATTGTGTGGTGTGTTAAGTTTTTAAAACACTGGAAAATTCTAGATTTGCCTTTGGTGATGACAAGGATCACTATCTGCCCTCTTTTCCAGGAAGTTTGAGAGGGTAATTACTTGAGGGGCTTTTGGTCCTTTAAAAATAATCCCGATGAAGCACCTGTTTCACAAAGAAACATGTAGAATAATAAACAGTCGCCCCAGTAGCATTAGGCAGAATAAAATTCAGAAGAATATAAATGTAAGAGTGACTGGTACTGAACAGAAGACAGGAAAGAAGAGGCCATAAAATCTTCTTTATCCACATGTTGACTGAAAAATCTAGTCTTTTGTACTATACAAGATCCCAGATATTTTCATGTAGAATTTTCTAAAACATATTTGAATTAAAAACCACCTTTACAAGATCTACGAAGGGAAATACCCCAAACTCATGGATTCTGGAAAAG
>CM053401.1:39484651-39527151 GCA_028644305.1 Xerus rutilus | reverse complement strand
CATGGTGTGACTGTATTTGTCTTTGTTTACTTTCAGAGCTAAAAACAAAAAAAAGATCAATGTGATGTAAAGATTGCCATACTCTATCTTGTAAAATAATGGGGAGCATTTCGATGAAGAATTCCTGGTTTGATAATCCTCAATGGCTGATGTGCTTGGTAAAGCTCTACGAATTCAAAACTCAGTGACATGATAAACATCCCCTAAGGAGTCATTATTGGTTATCAGGTTGCCTATATACTACAGGTATGGCATATAAATAAAATAAGCATCAGCCCTGATTATAAGCTAGCCCTATGCAAGACTCTGGGTTATGCTACTGAACACTTTTTTTTTTTTAAGACCAATATCATAGAGAATTTTTAAAATTACAGATTTTGTGGCATCCTTTTTTTTTTGGAAATGTTATGACTTTTCTTCCTCTTAAATATTATAATGTAGCTTGTGCCTCTGGTTGAAATGTTTCAAAACATAAACTAAAGATCAACTAGAGTCATGAAAATAAAGCTTGGGCCAAAAACATAGTTGGAACAAAAGATAGCTGGAGAACTGTAAAGCTATCTGTATATTTTGCTAGAATTGTGGTTGAAAATAGACAAATGATAAAAGAGATGGGGAAGATGTCATGAGAATAATCTGGAGCTCTAGAACTCCTAATTTAACTTATAAACGATTATCTATTTATGCTAAAATCAAGCATCTATACTGCATATTTAATCTAAAATTTCATGTTGAATGTAAGTATTATAATTGATATGCCTAGATTCACATATGGGACACTCCTATAGGTTGACATGTATGTGTATAAAAGTTCTCATATACTTAAAATGCTAGGAAATTAACAGTGACTTTAAACCATCTCTCTCATACTCATACTCACATACTAGGTTATACTAGTATGTTTTCCAGATAATTAATGTCCTCTGTTTATATTTAATAAAATTGATTTGATTTCCTTTAGAGATAGCTAATGAGATAATGCAGCACTATGAACCAGTTAAATCAACCACCTAATCTTACACATGAAACATTAAACAGTGAGGAAGCATCTGCAATTAGTAAATTGCTTTGATGTGACTAAATATCTGGCTGGCTGCACCATCAACGTTGTGGGTCTAAGTCCCAGACGAAGCAGCTGATCTAGGCATGCCGAATATAAATACAATGAGCACACATTTTCTCATGTAACTCACTATTGGATTTCAGAGAGCTCAAGCGGCTGTAGACAGGTATGGAGGTGGGAAAGGACAGAGAAAAGCAATCCTAGACTCAAATCAGGAAGACCTTGAATTCCTTCCTGAAAAAAGAGGCAACAGATAAAACCTATTTCCACAATGCAGAAGGGTGCTGCATTATCTGATAAGGTGCTGAAAATGTGACCTGTTCAGGCAATGGGAAGGATCTAGAACTTACCCTAAGAATGGATCTGGCCATTGGGCGGGTCTAGCATGGATCTGAGTGATTTGGGCATAAAAACTTATATAGGAATTCCTTTGCTACTTGACAAAATTCCAGTGTTCATTCAGGATGTGGAAGAATATGTCTTCTCTTTCTCAGTAGCACAGCTGTAACCATGGCAAAGTCATATGGAGAGAATCAATGCACATAAAGAAAAAGCTTCAGTGTGTAAGAACTTCAATGGCACATGCTTGCAGTCCCAGGGGCTTTGGAGGCTAAGGCAGGAGGACAGCAAGTTCAAGGCCAGCGTGGACTTAGCAAGACTCTGTCTCTACCTAATGAATAAATAAATAAAGAAGATGGAGGATGTAGCTCAGTGGTAGAGCACTTACCTGGCATGTGTGAGGCCCTGGGTGTCATCCCAACACACACACACACACACACACACACACACACACAAGTAAATGCCTATTCAGGAAAATAAAGGTTGTGTTATGTGCTTATTATGGTTCTGTTTTACCTGGGTCATCTCATTTTATTGATCAAAGAAAACACGTAAAGGAGATAGGATTTTTAGCCCCATTGGTAAACAGATGAGGGAGATGGGAAAAGGAAGATTCCTCACAGCTGCACAGTTGCAGCTGGTGGGCTGGGGAGGGAGTGCAGGTGGTCTGACTCCTGTAGACCTGCTCTTCACCCCCTCCATCTTGGCCGCACAAGGAGTCATGGTAGGAGAAGACCACAGTTGAGTAAAAGTTACAGAAATCAAAAAAAAAAAAAAAAAAAAAAGAGAAAAGAAAAGGAGTGGTATATTGGGAAAAAATACCATTAGGATGCATGCATTTTGAAAACTAGCTGGATGGATGGGGAAGCTAATTATGATGTCCAGATATTGAAAGTCAAGAGTTCTGCCAGGAAAGTAAACTCCTTAAGAGACTGAGGAGGAAAAAGCCACAGCCCAAACCATGGCTATGTGATTAATGGGACACCAGACAGCAGTTTTTAAATGCCAAGCATGATTATATACATTATCTTGTTTAGTCCCCTTGACAACACTGGAAGGTCAATGTTGAAGTTCCATTCTTGAAAATTTTAAGAGTGTTTTTTAGAACACTTTAATATTTGCAGAAAAATTGTGTAGATAATAGAAAGTTTTCCTACAACTGCATTTCACATGTCATATTTTTCATCAAACTGGTGAGGAAGTATATTTTTTCCCCCGTGTGTGTGTGTGTGTGTGTGTGTGTGTGTGTGTGTGTGTGTGTATGTGTTAGTTACTGAGGATTGAATCCAGGGGTGCTCTATCACTGAGCTACATCCTCAGTTCCTTTTTAAAAATTAGTATTAATTTGAGACAGGTCTCACTAAATTGGACAGGCTGTCCTTAAACTTCTATCCTCCTGCCTCAGCCTCCCAAGTAGGTAGAATCACAGTGTGTGCCACTATATCCAGCTCATTTCTTAAATGAATAAATAGACCAAATAGTCTTAATAATACTTTAACCCACTTCCTGTGCAGAGTGGCCAGCTCTATGAGGAGCAGGGCTTATATTTGCTAGTTTGCATCTGTTATAGAAAGGACAGAGATAGCACTCAGCAAATGCCTTGTATTTGCTACTGAATGAGAAAAATAATGAGTTAGTCCATAGATATTCTTTGATCATTAAATAACTGAGTTTAAAAAAAATCATTACATGGGAAGCTCTAACCTTTGACCTAAATACATCTTTTCACTGTGATGCTTCTTTTTTTTTTTTTGGTACTGAGGATTGAACTCAGGGGTACTTGACCACTGAGCCACATCCCCAGTCCTATTTTGTGTTTTATGTAGAGACAGGGTCTCAATGAGTTGCTTAGCGCCTCGCTATTGCTGAGGCGGGCTTTGAACTTAAGATTTTCCTGTTTTAGCCTCCCTAAGTGCTGGGATTATAGGCGTGCACCACCACGCCTGGCTTACTATAACATTTTTCTATGGTCTCTTTATAAGTTCAAAGAATACAACTCACACTTGGTAGTTCTTTAAATTATTGATGGCAGAATAATATTTGACACTATAGGAAAATTATTTGAAATTATGTAAAAATTATCTAATATAGCAAAATAGTGAGACTAGCTTAAGAATTACATTCTTCATGCTTTTACCCAGTTTTTTATTTACAAGTTTTCTTTTCTTCCCCTTTTCCCTCTTGAAAATGACAACATGTGCTTTAAAATAATAATGAACTTTAAACCATTTCTACCTGGACTGTGAACCAACATTTCCATTTGCCTTCTGGAGATTTCCATGTCAATGTTCCATGGGCACCTTGGACCACAAACTGAAAAATAACTCAACCTAATTTCCATGAATCTGGCTTCTTATTCTCAATATTCCAGCACAGGAATGAGGTAATAGCTCTTTAGTTACCTGTCCGGAAACTTAGAATCATCCTAAATTCTGTAGGCTTCCATCATTCTTCCTGGAATAAATCACAAAGTCCTATTAATTTTACCTCTTGATTAACTTTAAATCCCATTCCCTTTTCTTTATTCCCACTGCAATCCATTTACTCAACAAATATTTATTAAGTACCTGTCATGTCCCAGGCACGGTGTCATGCCCTGGTTACACTGGTGAACAAAACAGTCAAGTCCTTGCCTCCTGGACCTAGTGAAGAGGATAGGTGATAAACAAGGAACAATGTGGGGAGTGACAAGGACAATGAAGATGAAGCAGAGAGTGACCAGAAGGCAGTGTGCTAGATAGGCTGACCAACTGCAGAGTGGACATTTGTGCAGGAAAACCTGAGGATATAAAAGACGAGCCATCTGGAAACCTAGAAGAACCTGGACCGGAGAGAGGAAGGAGTCTCTAGAAGGCTGGTACATCTGGAGCAGAGCAAGTGAAAAGAGGATGATGAGGTCAGAGAACCTGACAGGGGCCAGGCATGTGGGCTACAGGGCATATGTGGGGGGATGGGGAACGGCGTCGACACACCTGTAAGGCGTTGGATTATTTTCTTAAGTGTGATGGCAAGTTATTAGAATATCTTGAGGAAGGAACTCATGTCAATTGAGTCATATTTTTGAAAGATCAAGCTGCTTGCACTGAGTTGCTTAGCGCAAGAGAAGAAAACCAGAAGATCATTTAGGAAGTCATAGAAATCCAGGTAGGAGGTGAGGGTGCAGGAGGCTGAGGTAGTGGTGGGAGGTGGTCAGATTCACTTGAGCCTACCTAATTTGAAGGTAGGATGGCAGATAGATGGAGGGGATGGTGTGAAAGAAAGAGAACAATCCAGAAAGACTCTTAGGTAGTTAGCCTGAGCCAAATGCTTCGATATAATTATTAAATGATGCATCTTTTTGCCAATCAAGGGAAAATCATCTTTTTCATATTGAGCATATTTGGTTGTATGTCTGGATTTTCAGCTCTGTCTACTGTAGGATCAATTCCATAGTCTTAATTCCTAATTAAAAATTAATTGAAACTTTAATATATTATCAATTTATATATTACATAATACTTTATAAACTTATAAATAATTGATTTATTATGCAATTAATTTTCTAAGCATCTTATTTCTCAGCTCTGGTTATTTCATTTTATTTTAAAGTGCTGGGGATTCAACCCAGAGGTTTCCCCCAGGTTATCTATATATTTGTGTTTTAACTAGATAATCTACTGAATTCTTTCATGTTTCTAATAGTTTTTAAGTTGATTCACTTGGGTTTTTCAAGACTATTATCTTTATAATCTGTAAATAATGATGCTTGTGCCTCTTTCTACCCAATATTTATGCTTCTTATCTCATTCTGTCCTCTAATTACATTGGTAAGAATTTCAAGAACAATCATTAAATAATTGTGGTGATAACAAGTACCCTTGTCTTGTTCCTGACTTTAATGAGATGACTTGTAGTTTTTCGCTGTTCTGTCACAGTGTTGTGATGGCTATTTCTTTGTGATGCACAAGAGAAAGATGAGAGATGAATTTTTAAATTTACAGCTTAAAAATCTTGTTCTATTGCTATAGTTTGAAGATCTTTTAAAAAGTCAAAATTTTCCCAGCACTTAGGGAGGCTGAGACAGGAGAATCGCAAGTTCAAAGCCGGCTTCAGCAAAGGCGAGGCGCTAAGCAACTCAGTGAGACTCTGTCTCTACATAAAACACAAAATAGGGCTAGGGATGTGGCTCAGTGGTCGAGTACCCCTGAGTTCAATCTCCAGTACCAAAAAAAAAGTCAAAATTTTTCTTTTGGTATATACTAAGAAAATCGTTGATTGTAATTCTCTGACCCATTTATATGGTAAAGTCTCATAATAGATTATGTATTATGGAATTATCCTCAGAAGTCTGCAGTTATCCCCCTTGGTTATGGTATATTTTTTATTTACTGTTGTTAATATTTTATTTGGCATTTTGTATCTTATTCACAGGCGAGATTTGCCTGTAGTTTTTATTTTCTTCTTTTCAATCCTTTGGTATTATCGCTGTGCTGTCTTTATGAGAATTCTTTCTGTCAAATCATATAATTAAATGACTTTAAAAAAATCTTTCAATACATGGAAAGCCACTTGGTATTGGCCTTTGAGTAGTACTTTCTAGACTACTTAAAAAAAAAAGTCCACAGTTTCATAGACTTATTTATATATTCATAGGAAATGTTCTTTTACTGAGGTTTTGAAATGTTTTGGCATGGGATCATAAATGTTTACCATCCTACGTAAAGTTGAGGTTTGCTTTCTTTTTTTTTTAATGTGCTCATACCATTTATATTTATTGTGATAGCATGTGTGTTTGGGCTTATGTCAGCCTTTGCCTTAGACATTTTATGAGTTTAGCACTTTCTTTGTTACTGTCTTTTGTAATAACTAAGACTGTTTATCTAGACGTCTAAATATTTAAATATGAAAACTGTCTTATAAGTCTGCGCTGTCATGATTTCCAAATCTAAATCATGTAGGCAAGGTAAAGAGGTTATAATGGATGAGAAATAGTTTCTAGAAGTTGTTTCATGTTGCAAAAATTCTCATCCATTTCATGAAAAAAACACAGTGATTCGTTACTCAGCACAGGAAATGCTCTACATGTACAAACAGAGAGAAATCAGAGAAGGAAAGATTAGCGAGAGCAAGCAGGGGCCTCTTTCCCAGAGAGCTCCTCCTTCCCTCCCTCCTTCCTTTCTTCTTCTCACTTTCTTTCCCTCTCCTTCCCCACCCTTCCTTCTCTTAATACAAACTGTGTCCAAAAGGGCTGTATTGGCCACAAATGTAATATGGCTGAGCTTATCCACCAGATCCTTGCTGGCCTCTGCTCTCACTCTCTCCACCCCCTGGAGGTCTCACAGGCCTCCACCGGGTCATAGAATCCAAGCAGTTACATCCTTCAAAGGGAAGATTCTTCTTTCCTCTTCATTACACACTGTAGGCTGAATGTGTCCCCCCAAAATAATGGATTGAAACTTCATCGCTGAGATCAGTGATACTTGGAGGTGGGGCCTTAGGAAGGTGTTAGATCATGAGGGTAGTGCCCTCATGAATGGACTTAGTGTCTTTAGAAAAGAGACCCCAGAGAGCTCCCTTGTGCCTTCTGCCATGGAGGACACCATGAAAAGACAGCCATCTAAAAACCAGGGAACAGGCCCTCACTAGACACTGAATCTACTGATGTCTTGATTGTGGATTTCCAGTCTTTAGAACTGGGGGAAATAAAGATCTGTTGTTTATAAGCCACTCACTTTATGGTATTTTGTCATAGCAGCCTGAAAGTGCTAAGATACTATCCTCCATTAATAAGCACCCAGATATTTCCCCAAAGTACACGCGCCGTAGTACTGTGTTAGGATGAGTTTCTAGTAGCCACTGCATAGTGGCCTGAAATAAGCAAAGATGATAGCCCTGGGGCTGAGTCTGATCACCCTAACTCCTCTCCAGGGGTGAATTTTCTGCTAGGCGTCCTTCTGTTCTGGCAACGTAAACTCAGTTATAGCCACTCCAGTTTACCAGATATGTCGTAATAACTTTGAACCTCTGATTGGGGGGAAAGGTTGGTCAGAATCCAATTCTTTTTCACCTAACTTTGCATGTATTTAGGCTAACCAGATTCCTTAGGCTGCATCTATGACCCAAATTCTCATAAAAATGTTGGAGTATCAATAATACCTAACTCTATGCATTAACTGTATGCTCAAGGGCCTTGTGCATTTCCTATTTATACCTGCAATGCCCAAAGCTACATGTTCCCAAAGGAGATGCGTTAAAATGTTCTTCACTCTTGCACGCTCCTAGCCCTCCCTGTAGGCTTGAGCAGCCACTGGCAATGCCCACCTAGTGTGGCTGTTACATGGCTTGTCTATGGTGTGATACAATCTCTCAGCATCTTCTTCAATTTAGTGCTGGGCCTGCTGGTGTCCATATTTTAGCCCCCTCTTTACTTCCAATGCTTAGGGAAGCCAAACTCATTCATGCCATACAGAGAACAAAAAAATGTTTATTGAGTTCTACTTTACTATATTCCAGGTATTATTTGAGGTGCTGGCCATTTAATTGTGAACAAGAAATCAGTTCCAGCCAGGTGCGGAGGCTCATGCTTGTAATCCCAGCACTTTGGGAGGCTGAGACAGGAGAATCGCGAGTTCAAAGCCAGCCTCAGCAATGGCGAGGCACTAAGCAACTCAGTGAGACCCTGTCTCTACATAAAACACAAAATAGGACTGGGGATGTGGCTCAGTGGTCGAGTGCCCCTGAGTTCAATCCCTGGTACCAAAAAAAAGAAAAAGAAAAAGAAAAGAAATCATTTCCAGTCTTCACAGAGCTTTCAGGCTAGAGAGTGTTCCAGGATAGCCTTTACATTATTATGGTCTGTATATGAATTCAAAGGCAGACACTTTGACTTCTTTCTTTCCAATTTAGATGCCCTTTATTTATATCTCTTGCTTAAATGCTCTGGCTAGGACTTCCAGAGCTATGTTATAAAGTGGTGAAAGTATTCATTCTTTTCTTGCTCCAGATTTTAGAGGAAAAGCTTTCCGTTTTTCCCTGCTCAGTATGACCTGGTCTTCATTGTGTTGAGGTATGTTTCTCCCATGGTTAATTTGTTAAGAATTTTTAACATGAAGCGATATTGAATTTTATCAAATAAGTTCTGGTGGTCTATTACATTCTAGGATGACTACAGTCAATAATAATGTATATTTCAAGATAGCTAGAGAAGTGTGTGCGTGCGCATGAGCGCACGTGCGTGAATGGAACTCAGGGTCTCACACGTTAGGCAAGTACTCAGTCCAAAAACAGGACCTTCAATGCTATCACCATAAAGAAATGATGAATGTTTGGGATGATGGATATGCTAAATATCCTGATCTGATCATGAATTAAAGCATTATATTGTATACTAAAAATATATCCGATTTTTATTCACCAATTACAAATCAATTTGAAGCAAAAACCAAAGAAAAATGTAAATGCCTTGTACCAAATAGGAAAAGTGGCAGTGCCTGGTCAAATAGCAGGGACCTGAATCCTGCTATATAAATCCGATATGAATCCATCCTTGTTCTTCCACACTCTGCCTTCCTGCTTCAAAAAATTGGATTTAAAGTGTACTTTCTGAAGTTAATCACATGAAAGTTCTGGCCATGCCTCCTGGTTCTGCAGGGCAAGCTAAATATTTGCCTCACCCTGAGGCTTCATTTCAACACTCCACAGGTCCATTTGCAACCTGGGTTCTGAATAAGATGAATTGCATAATAACTCTTGCATTTTTATATACTGTGGCCCCTTTCTTTGAATGTTTTCCAGCCATTATCTTATTAACCCTCACCCTAGGGAGCATTGGGGTGGCATGCATACATTATTTTTATTTTACAGAAGGCGACATGTCAGCACAGGAAGTGGAGAGGCTTGAGTGAAATACACACAAAGTTGGATGAAACTGAGAACAGAAAAAGGTTCACAAACAGGCTTTGACTGCTCTGGTATAAATATCTGCTTCCTTCTATCAGAATAGAGTGGGCTTGGTGGGGTACCAAAGGTTTAATCTGCCAAAAAGAATGGATTAATATGTGTTGGAGGAAAGTTGAGTTAAGTTGGGATTCAAGTTGCATCATCCATAGTGGCAGAGAGCTGCATAATAAACTTTTTCAAACAATATCCATCTGTATTTCATGCCTGCTCTACTATGTAGTGCAATGCTTCCAAATTCTATAGGAGAAATCCAGGGAAGTGCTTTAATTGGCTCAGAGTAGGTATTTGTCTTAGTCTGGTGCTATTATAACAAAATACCTGATGTTAGATAATGTATAAAAAAAAGAGGTTTATTTATCTCACTGTTCTAGAAGTTCAAGAGCATGGTACACACAGCAATCCAGCTGTGGTGAAGATGTAATGGCAATGGCATAACAATGGTAGAAACAAAAGCAGAAGTAAAGAGAGGTCACATGGTGAGAGAGAAAGCAAGAGACTTCGGAGCCAGGCTAGTTCTTCCTGTAACAACCTCTTCTCACAGAAACGAATCCACTCTTACCAGATCTGATCTGTTCCCAAGAAACAGCATTCATCTGTTCATAATGGTAGAACCCCATGTCCTAATCATGCCATGCCACTGAAGGGTTTTACCACTTCAGCACTACCACAGCAGGGACCAAGCTAGCAGCGCATGAGGCTTTGAAGGCAGACCAGATCCAAACCAGGGAAGTATGAAACATGCACTTACTGAAGGAAAGAAGGAAAGAAGACGAAAAAGGGAAGATAACAATGTTATTTGTGTCTTCAAGGAGAGTACAAGTGGGGAGAGAGGAAGATTACAAACTCATGTAAAGACCAACTTTGCTCTGAACTAGGAAGTGGTGTCCGTCAATGCCACAGGAGTGCAGAGAAAGAAGAAACCACTGTGTCCCGCAGGAAGCACAGAGACTTCTTGCAAGAGATGAACTCTGAATAGGTCTGGAGAAGGCAGATTCTGGAGAGGTGAAGAGGAGGGATATTATCCTTGGAAGTGCCAGGGCCTGACCAGCCTGGTGGTAGAGGAAGGGGCACATTCACAGATTATGTTTTTAAAAAAGAAGTATATTTTGTGAGATCAGACAGAGGGATTGTGTTTTTCAGTAGATACTGTGGAATGCCTGCAATCTACTAGAACATAAAGAGTAAAGAATCAAAGCAAATTTCTGGTTTCTGAGATTAAAAGAATGTCATTGTAGAAAAGGAAAACTTGCATTTTGGAGCAGTGATTTTTTGAGTGTGCAGTAGCTCCAGGGCACCAGTGGCAGCACATTTATTTTGAAATTTTGTGGATGCCAAGATCTTCTTCAAGTGTTTGTTTCTCCCCCAAGGATGAGATTGGCATTATGATTGTTTTCTGCTATCTCTGCCATAATGGTCTTTTAAAAAATTGTTTCTGTATGTTTTTACTCAGTTTTAGTGAAATGTATATGTATTCATCCTTATTTTGTTGTTATAATTATCATTTTCATTGTTATTCAGTTCTAATTAAAAATATCACTACATCCACTACTGTCCTATCTGGGCTCAACTTTTATCCCTGAGCCAGTTCATATTTGGCCAAAAATTTTCTAGCAACTTTCTTGGGTTGAACCATTAGACTTATGAATTCTGAAAACAATTATAACTCTTTTCAAGCTCTTCAGAAATCAAAACTCATTTGTTGTTGTTGTTTTGGTTTTTGGGGGGACCATGGATTGAACTCAGGGGTACTCAACCACTGAACCATATCCCCAGCCCTATTTTGTATTTTTATTTAGAGACAAGGTCTCACTGAGTTTTTTTGCTGAGATTGGCTTTGAACTTGCAATCCTCCTGCCTCAGCCTCCTGAGCTGCTAGGATTACAGTTGTGGGTGATCACACCTGGCAAAACTCTTGTTTTACTTAGGGTCCGCACTTCCCCCTCTCCTCTACAAAACAGGGAAGATGAAAAGCTTCAGAAACTGAAATCTCTTCTATTCCTGGGTAAGGTCTTTAAACAAGAAGTAGATAATCAAAAGAGCATAAAAAAATTAGACCATCATAATAGAAAATGTTGATCAACCCAAGTAGGAGATTTCAAGAGACTAAAAGGTGATTTTAGTTATGAGGCATCTCAAGAAGACAGGACAGAGTTTATCTCCAGAATTTGAAGACACATTTTTTTTTTCCTTTCTGTTTTAAAAATGAGATCTGACTGTGTTGTCCAGGCTGGTCTCAAACTCTTGGATTCAAATGGTACTTCTGCCACAGCCTCCCAAGTTACTGGGACTACAGGTATGCAGGCTGAAAGCACTTTGGACTTTGAAGATTCTCCATAGAGAGGTGAAACGGGTGGTCTTCCTACACAGTAGGGCAGAAAAATAGAATCTGCAGGTTGGAAGGCCAGTCTCAGCTATAACACGGGAATGAGATGCATGAACAAGAATCTCAGTTCTTGAGCATACAGCAATAGAGAGGGAAATATGTAGAAAAGAACTGGCAGAATTTTTCTGAAGTTCATTCCCTAATTTATTACTTTTCCATCTAAAGGAGAGTCTTACTGAGAATGAGGTTCATATCAAATTCCTATTTCTCTTTTCTTTCTTTGAATGTTTCCAGTTTAATTCAGATGCATGCATTATCAAACATCTGTTTTAATTACAGCCATTGTTAAGGGAGTTAATCAGTTGTCGTCTCCCACAAGCCAAAATCCTATATTGCTGAATTTTTGTGCAATCAAAGATACAATAAATATAAAAGGAATTCTTGTATATCAGCACCAAAAAAAATGCGTACAACTTCTTTGCTCACTGATGCAACCAAAACACCCAGGAGTTATTATAATGTGCATTCCCTTGACACAGACTTTTATTTCATGCAAATGACTGTGATTAAGATTCAAATACCTTTTTTTTCATTTTCACACATTACTTAATCAATGTGAAGTACTGTGTAAAAATTGCATCTCTTCATAACAGTGATTTTGACCAAGTCAAGTGTTGCTCCTAGAATTATAATCCAGACTTGTGATTCAATTATCATTTAGAGACTTTCTAAATTCAAATTAAGTTCACTCATTTCTCCTCCTCCCAACACTATCAACTTAATATCAGTATGGATCATTTGTAAGGTGTGATCAAAATAACTTTCCATTGGAAGGAAATACACAATGTGATGTGTGATTTTTACTTTACTTGCAAAAAAGCACAGCCATCAATAGAAACTGGCCATTAAAATGTATGAAAACGCACAAGGTACAGTCTCTTTTTTTCCCATTTGTGTTAAACTTCGCCTTTAGACTGAATAAAATTGACACTCCCCAGAATGTTTATCTCTTTAAACTTACCTGGAACAGTTGTACAAATCACCATTTAGAAAGTTAGAAAAGAACCCAGGGATACTTCAAGTTTGGCGTCCCTGTTGGATGAATTACTATTGGATATTCAGAAAGCACATTCTTACAAGAATCAACAAGGAATACATAAAATGAAGTAGGATTCCAGAGGCCAACTAGCCACTCTCAGACAACTGGAAAACATCGATCTATTTATAGTTTACTGCACCCAAGCCAGAGCTACATCTTGATTGGTTATTGTCTGCAACTCTTTCTTGCCCATCTTGCATTTTATTTTCATTTGAGGAAAAATTAGATTTTGCCAATGACTAAGAATGAGACTTCAGAGCTGGCAGGTTTGGGTTTTCATAATACAAGCTTCATCCATTTTCTCAAAATACGTTCCACAGTTTGAACTTCTCTAGTATCTGAGTCAAAAATAAGTCTAATTTTAAGTTGTTTTCCTTCTTTCAACACTCATCAAAAATTCTTCTTTTGTGTCCAAGTGTAATGAGCAGAGAAAAACACTAGTCTTTTCTCTCTCTCTCTCTCTCTCTCTGGTTCCTAGAATACGATGTTATCTCTATGCAGAGGTGGATTTGTTGAAGCTGAATCATGTTTTTGAGAGAATGGAGTTTGCATTTGGTAGAGTTTGATGGATTCAATGTTTGAATCTGGATATTCCTTTTTAGAAGCTGTTCCTTGTACATTCTCATGGGATGTCCTACTTCTCCTGCCAGGAGAGGTTGAAAGGACATTGGCAATCAGCTGATATGTGGGTTCCAATTTGTAGATACCCTGGCCAATTGGAACCAAAGGTCTTGTCCTGAATTTATTACAAGATTAGGAAACACCTGTGAGATGAGGTTCTGCAGGACAATTATTAACTGCTATAGATTTTCCTAAGAAGCCAAGACAGTATTCCATAGGAATAAGAACAGCCAAGAGTCTGCTGGCTCTTTCAGAGCCTGAATGGGTCATCTAAAGTCAGTCCATGCTTCTTATGGAGGACCAAAAGAACAATTCCTATTTATTCTGATTCATTCAAGAGGGGCTTGAGGGGGATTCAGGATAAAGTTTTAAGGAAAAAAATAAGATTGTATCAGAGGCTAGTGGCTGGGCCCACATATCTGATCTTCCTTATCCCAAAGGAATAGAATTTTTGCTGAGCACATGGCTACCCAGAATAATGGCTACATGTCCCAGGTGACCTTGTAGATGGCCAAAACTGAGGTATAGAGAGTTTTACTAAGTTCTGGTCAATGGAATAAAAGCAGAGTAGAAGTCCAAAATTCCTTGGGCCCATATATGGTTTGAAATTCAGATATTTTTCAATTTTAAAGATGAGATGATGTATGTATTGTGCATAATAGAATATTTCCTTTGGAGTCTGGGTTAGCACCGCATAACCAGTTGTAATATTCACTCTAAGTGAGATAAATGAAGACTCTAAATGGTCTCATGTCAATTCAGGTTAGGTTTTGCCTTCAAATGAGTTTTTGTAAAAAACATAAAAGTGTTGGTTTTCAGAGCTTTTCAGATTTCACAATTATGAATAATATAGCTACTTCTAGAAAATGAGATGCTTCCTTAGATCACAAGGACTGCAGTTATAAGGCAATTTAAAATAGATACCTGTTATTTTTAAATGTGAATACTGTTATGTTTTGCTGTATACTTTAAGATTGAACACATATGTACAACATACTATGTTAAGTATCTCATTGAGTTTATTATTAGTTCTGTTTTACAGATGAGAAAACTGAGGTATAGAGAGTTTAAATAACTTGGATAAGGTCCATAATCAGGAAGTGGCAAAACTAGGATTTGAAACTAAGTCTGATGCTAGAGTCTCCATGTTTGTCCATGGTACTATATCTACCTTATGCCCCTGAGACAATAGTTACCCATATAAAAGCATGATAGAGACTCACTGTAGACATTTAATCCAGCTGCAAGTTTCTCTGTGATCTTGGAATTGCTTTTATTTTTTTGGTACTGCGGATTGAACCCAGAGGCACTTAACCACTGAGCTACATCCCCAGCTGTTTTTGTATTTTATTTAGAGACAGGGTCTTACTAAGTTGCTTAGGGTCTTGCTAAGTTGCTAAGGCTACCCTTGAACTTGTGATTCTCCTGCCTCAGCCTCCTGAGCTGCTGGGATTACAGGTGTGTGCTACCATGCCCAGTGCCACCAAACTGGATGGAATTACATTTTTAATGACTTGTCAGGACATTGTGCTTTTTTATGACCCCTCCTCAGCTCCTGAGTCCCTAGGATTACAGGCATGTGACACAGTGCCCAGCAATACATTATTGTTAATACCTAAACACCAAAAGAAATCGCAATCTAATAGTAAAGCTATCCCAGCTCAAATCTTCTTCTTCTTATATATTTATATTTTTAATTATTTTGCTGTCCTGGGGATGGAACACAGGGCCTTTTGCATGCTAGGCAGGTACTCTACCACTAAGCTCAAGTCCCCCAGCTCAAATCTGAGATGACTTTAGAAGTTATAAATGTAATCATATTCACAAATAATTGTCACTACATTATTGGCATTTCTGGCACAATTACCTAGAACATATGAAAAAAAGTTGTTAATTAACAATAAAGAAGTAGTATGAGGGGCTGGGGTTATGGCGCAGTGGTAGCATGCTCGCCTAGCACGCGTGAGGCACTGGGTTCGATCCTCAGCACCACATAAAAATAAAATAAAGATATTCTGTCCACTTACAACTAAAAAAATAAATAAATATTTTTTTAAAAAAAAGTCGTATGAATATGTGACCAGCGTAACTCCCCATCATGTACCACCACAAGAATGGGAAGTATACTCCATGGATGTATAATATGTCAAAATACACTCTACTGTCTGTATATCTGAAAAGAATTAAAAAAATAATAAATAAAAAAGGTAGATACATTTAGTATAGGTAAAAAACAAAACAAAAAACAGTAAGGAAGTAAGAGCAGTTTTAATGGAATTAGTTCTGAGTCCAGAGGTGGATGTATGACTTCTCAGTTTCATAGTTTTGGCCTTCACTCATTAAAGTAACTGGATCTTAAGAATTACTGTGGCAACTATGGTAAAATAGTAACAATTGCTTGATCTAGGGGACAAGCATATGGATATTCATTATACTGGTTTCCCCATTCCTATGTAAGTTTGACAATTCCATAATAAAAGGTTAGAAAACAAAGGGGAAAAAATCCATCCAAATGATCATTTTAAAAGCTAACATCCCAAACTGCATTTTTAGATGATGTTCTCTGGTTGTGTAGCCCTGCACTATTCAAAATGGGAGCCACTAGGTACATGTGACAATGTATTAAATACAAACTAAAGTGAAATTAAATTAAAAATTCAGCCCCTCAGTTGTCCTAGGAACATATAGCACATTTAAATCAGTAGTTATTGGTCATACACTTTTTAAACTATCTTTAAATTCGGGTAAAATATGTGTGATATAAAATTTACCTTTTTAATGAGTGTTCAATTCCCATTTAGTGGCATTACATGTACTCACTGTGTTATGCAACTGTTACCACTGGCTATCTCCAGAACTGAAAATGGTACTGGGGATTGAACTCAGGGGTACTCAATCACTGAGCCACATCCCCAGCCCTATTCTGTGTTTTATGTAGAGACAGGGTCTCACTGAGTTACTTAGTGCCTTTGCTGTTGCTGAGGAGGCTGGCTTTGAACTCGCAATTCTCCTGTCTCAGCCTCCCAAAGTGCTGGGATTACAGGCATGCGCCACCATGCCCTGCTAAACCATTTTTTTTTATTGTGGTAAAAATATATATGAGCATATTAAGGACGTGTTTTAATTAGTGCAGTTGTTTGTTCCCATAATTCCCTGAAAACATTGATTCACTATTTGGTTATCATTATGTTGATTACAAACAGATAAACAGCAAAAACTTCAGGCATGAGAAATTTAAAAATATGGATTTTGAAACTGGACTTATTAACTGTCTTGGGGAAATGGGAGGCACTCCATTCTTCAACTGTAGCAATGAAACAAACCTACACCCCACTTACAGAACCTCAAGGCTCTGTTCCTCTTGAAGGTTATTTTAGACACAGAGCACAGGAATTGATTCAGTTAGCAAACATTTGCGGAGGCCCTACTGACAGTCACGCACTGTGCTGGCAACAGGAATATAATGGTGGGCATGAGAGACAAGACTTGTGTTTCATGAAGCTTCTGTTATGGTTTAGATACCTTTAGGCAGTATCCTCTAAAAACTCACGTGTGACACAATACAAGAAAGTTTAGAGGTGAAAAGATTGGGTTATGAGAGTCTTAACTTAATCAGTGCATTAATCCACCAATATGAATTAACTGGGCAGTAACTGTAGGCACATAGGGTGTGGCTGGAGGAGGTCGGTCACTGGGGATGTGCCTTTGGGATTTTTACTTTGTCCCTGGTGAGCAGAGCTCTCTCTGCTTCCTGGTGGCCACATCCACAGCTGCTTTCCTCTGCCACACCCTTCTGCTGTTACGTTCTGTCTTTTCTTGGGCCTGGAACAACAGAGTCAGCCAACAGTGGACTGAGACCTCTGAAACTGTAAGCCAAAATAAATTTTTCTTCCTCTAATTGTTATTGTCAAGTCTTTGGTCACAGTGATGAAAAAGTTGATTAAAACAGCTCCCCCCTCCTACAGTGGGGAGGCAGACAGTAGACCAATCGGTCAACATGTAAACCCAGAGGTATCAGAGGGTGACAACTGCTATAAAGAACACAAAACAGGCCGAAGTCAAGGAGCTCACCATGACCTCCTATCTCATGTGCTAGAGATCCCAGTGACTCTGAGTCATATGTCATCTTAAGAAGCAAATTCCAAATTAGATTTTAATCACCTAAAAACAATGGAAAGTGAAATTCCCCAGGTAAAGTTTGAGTTCCAGGATCTTGTGTTGTTCCTGCCTCTGGACTGTCACTTACTGACTGGTTCTACTGAATTAACTCAATAAGTGTAGACTGTGTACATTTGGTAATTCTTTAGGTAACTCACTCTTTTTCCAAATGTGTAAGAAACCTGTAGCTTTTGCAAAAAGAATTTTTCCAGCTGGGCTGCAGATGTAGCCCAGTGACAGAGCACTTACCTAGCATATAGGAGGCCCTGGGTTTCATCCTTGACTCTACAAAAAAAAAAAATTAACCAGATTGGTGCTGTGCTACCAAGCTATCCCCAGGATTTAAATAAATAAAGAGAAAAATCTGAAAATAGGGATGAAGAGCTGTGGATGTACCAGACAGATTTGTATGATGTCTGTAATTATCTCCTCACACCCAGTTAAGAAGTGAAGCAGCCGGGCGCAGTGGCACACGCCTGTAATCCCAGCGGCTCAGGAGGCTGAGGCAGGAGGATTGTGAGTTTAAAGCCAGCTTCAGCAAAAGCGGGGTGCCAAGCAACTTAGTGAGACCCTGTCTCTAAATAAAATACAAAATAGGGCTGGAGATGTGGCTCAGTGGTTGTATGCCCCTGATTTCAATCTCTGGTACCAAAAAAGATGTGAAGCAGTTCAAGGTAGAGCCTCTCCTGACTTTCTCACCCCTGCATGAACTGTGGGTGCTTCTCTGTACTCCAGGGGCAAACATTGCCTCACAGAGAGGGGAGTTGCTTGAACAGGGGAGGAATGGAGTATGAGCTGGCGTGACTCCCCTTCCTCACCACAGGAAGGAAAACAGATTCCTGTGTCCCCTAAATTCACCAGTTGATAAACACTCTAAGCCTAAATCTATTAGTGCTCAGGACAGAAATACATGCATGACAAGAAATACTTCTGATGGAACTATACTGATGGAACTATTTGTTGTTTATGGGAAATAGACCAATTTGGCGGTGCTTCAGAGGGGACTACAAACTTTCCTCCAGGTTCTTGTTTTGACTGTAAAACCGTAATCATTTTCAAGTCTTCTGGCTTATCCTGCCTCTTGAATTCACACTTCTGTCAATGTTTCTTCTTTACGATTTATTTACAGCCTTGAAAACAGCCTGGGGCAAATAGCAATTTATACAAGGAGAGCCACAGAATGTGGTTTTCAATTACTATTTGGGTGACCCCTAAGCTGGGGTGATGGGATTATGGGTGGATTTTAAATGGTGATGGTGGTGGGGTGATTGGTCAATGTTTATTTGTAAGTGTTCTTAATCAGTTGGCATGGTATTTCATTGTTACGTCTCTCTCAGATTTCAGAGAAATAAATTTCCAAACTCAATTTTCTTAGTTTTAGAAAATTGATCACAAGACAAGCAACGTTCACTGAAATTTGTAGGAATTTTTCAGCGCTAAAAATAACACCACTAATAACAAAACTAACATTGTATTTACTGTGTGCCTAGTGCTGTGCTAAGATTTTAACACAAATCATCCTGTATGATTCTCACAACCACCACCACGTCAGTAATAAAGAAATCAAGGCTCCATGCACGATAGCAGTGAGCTGAAGCATAAGCCTGTGACTCCCTGTGGTGCATCTGACATTGGCAATGAGGCCAGGGCTTGGGAGTTTACCATCATCTCCATCACATCTGCTTCTTCCAAGCCACCCAAAGTAAACATTTTGTCCAAGTAAGCACAGTCCTGCTGCCAAGTAAATGCTGCTTGCAATCCAACAGACCATTCCAGGTAAAAATTCCAGGGCTGTCAGCCTAGATACCTGTGACCACGACCACCAAATTTTTATTGCGGAAAGCCCATCATGTTGGGGACATGAGTAGGAAATGTCCTGCTGTCTCTAGCAAGTTCCCCTCACCCTGACTCCTAGTCATCCTCTCCCACAGATGCTTGATTTTTTTTTTAATTGTAGTAAAATACAAGTAACACAATATTGCCTATTTTAACTATCCTAAAGGATAGTGATATGTACAGTCTGGTGGTATTAAAAAAATTTACAATGCGCCAGGCACAGGGGCCCTCACCTATAATTCGTGACTCGGGGGGGCTTGAGGCAGAAGGATCACAAGTTTGCGGCCAGCCTCAGCAATTTAGTGAGGCCCTGTCTCAAAATAAAAAAGAAAAAGCACCAGGGATGTAGGTCAGTGGTAAAGCACCCCTGGGTTCAATTCCCTGTCCTCTCCCAACCACACACACACAAGAAAATTTCTCAATGTTATGCTCACTTCAGCAACACGTATACTAAAATCAGAATGATACAGAGAAGATTAGCATGGCCCCTGAACAAGGATGATATGCAAATTCATGAAGTGACCCACTACCATGGAAGTAGTGAGATTTGTTGTTACTACAGCATTTGGGGAAGAGGAAGCTTCTCAAACAGCCTGTTATCACAAAGATCATATTCTTTAGCAGAAGAGCTGGGGAGAAAATCAAGGATGTTAGGGTGCACTGTGTCTTGGTAGCTTGAAGCCACACAGAAGGAGGGTCATTAAATGCTAGCAAATGCTTAGAAAAGAAATCTGTAATATTGTACAACCACTACTGCTATCTATATCCAAAACTTATCATTTTAATGTAAACGGTATTCATTAAATAATAACTCCCCCTTTTTCTCTCCCCACTGTCTCTAGTAACCTTTACTTTCCATCTATATAAATCTGCCTCATTCTAGGGTACCTAAATAAACGGAACTTTCTCATATCTGTCCTTCTGTACCTGGCTTATTTCACTACAGATCATAAACCTTGATGTTTTCAATGATATTATAATCTATATCCCAATTTCACTCCTTTTTATGGCTGAATAATATTCCATTGTATGTATATACTACATCTTGTTTGTCCTTTCCACTCGGGTTGTTTCCACCTTCTGGATATTGTTATGCTGATGTGAACATTTGTGTACAGGATCCTTTTTTTTTTTTTTTAACCAAAGATTGAACCCAAGGGCCCTTAACCACTGAGTCACAGCCCCAGCTCTTTTAATTTTTTTATTTTGAGACAGCCTAGTTGCTGAGGCTCAATTTGACCTTGTTATTCTCCTTCCTTGGCCTCCAGAGCCTCTGGGATGATAGGTATGTGCCACTGTGCCCAGGTATAAGGATCTTTTTTTTTTTTTTTAATTTTTTTTAAGTTGTTGGTGGGCCTTTAATTTATTCATTTATTTATATGTGGTGCTGAGAATCAAACCCAGTGCCTCACACATGCCAGGCAAGTGCTCTACCACTGAGCCACAGCCCCAGTCCAGGTATAAGGATCTTTTAAAGTGCTTTCTTTTAATTCATTGGGTGTATGCCTAGATGAAGAATTACCAGGTCATGCACAGGGACAGTTTAACTTTGTGAGGAACCATTATACTGTTCTCCACAGCAGCTACACCATTTCATACTCCCACCAGCAATGCACGAGGGCTCTGATTTCTCCATATTCTCATCAATACCTATTTTCCTTTCTTTTTTCTTATTATTGGTACCCTAATAGGTGTGAAGTGATATTTTATTGTGGTTTTACCTTACTATTTTTTGGTAGCATTTATTAGTGCAGAAGTCTGTAAAAGTAGGACCACTCTACCATGTCCATTTCTGTGTGTGCAGCCTCTAGAGCTGTCCCTGCCACATATGTCATTTATTCAATAGAATGATGTCTGCAGGACCCTATGAGTATAATTGCTAATTTATTGGTCCTATTATTAATGCTTAAATAAGAACACATGAATCAGGTAACAAGCCCATGATTTGTATCAGGCATTGAGAAATCCTTCTGGTAGCCTTGAGCAAATGAACACCATTATCTTAGGACTTCTGAAAGTGAAGACTAAACACAATTTAAATGAAGCCATATGTTGTAAACGATGTGCATGATCCTCAGATTAAATTCAGTAATTAGAACTAAAATTCAAAGTGAATCAATTAATAATTTTCTTGTACTGAAATTGAACTCAGGAGCACTTAACCACTGAGCCACATCCCTAGTCCTTTTTGTATTTTATTTAGAGACAGGGTCTCATGGAGTTGCTTAGGGCCTGTTGCTGAGGCTGGCTTTGAACTTGCAATCCTGCTGCCTCAGCCTCCCGAGTTGCTAGTATTACAAGCATGCACCACTACGCCAGGCTAATTAATAATTTTCCTAAAACGTGCATGGAGGATCATATATTGCTTCCTTTTTAAGATACCCAATACTAACATTGCACTGTGACAAGGGTAAATAGGACTAAAACTATCTCACTGTCACTAGGGAGCTGGGAAGAATTTTGTCACTGAACCCCAAGTACTACAATACTCACCACCAAGTCAAATTGGGTGGGTTGATATGAAAGTCACAGTGATGTCCAACTTTTCATTTACAACTGTGGGGAGAACAAAAGTTCATCCTATAAACCACAGTCTGAAAATGACTGAGTCATTCAGAACAATATGAGATCTTAACACATGGCTTCTGCACATTTTATACACACACAATTTCACAACTGAAAGCTTTCAATGATTCCATCCCTATTGCTAAGAATCAAAGTCTCTGGATGAAGGGATCCTGGAAACGGCCTAGGGAACTACAGCAAACAGACAGGACCCGGGTTAGTGCTGCACCAGAGTGCGTTGCGAAGCACACCGCAGCTCATCATCCCTGCCCTCCCCCCCATCACCTCCCAGCCCATATGATCTGTTTGCTAATGTCTCAAACACAAACCAGGCCTGCTGTTCAGTCCACAGTTGTTCCTGGCCCCTCTCTGAGTTACTGAACCAAGTTGCATAATGACAGAATTTTGAACTCCTGAAGTGTGTGGCTCTGAAGAGCTCAGGGTATTTAACATATGCTCAAATGAACTCCTGTAAAGGGCGCAGAGGAAGGAATCAGATGGGTCTCTGAGCACATAAAGAGGACTGAAGACTCACCTGAAGACAGCTATCCCGGCCAGAAGCAGGGTTCCCCTGGGTTCCAAACCTACATGGGTACCTTGCAAGGACTGGAGAGAGGGGAGAACAATTTTTGTAATTGTATAGTCTTTTTCCTAAATTATGTAAGTTTCTTCACGTCCCTCCAAAACTTGGAGCTATAAAGCTTTTGCTTTTCTCTATCCTTTCTCAGGAATTTTTGAAAATGTTTTCACTAATTATTTTCTATAAAGAAATGTGTGGGGTTTTTTTTGTTGTTGTTTTTTGGTTTTGGTACTAGAGATTGAGCTCAGGGGTACTCGACCACTGAGCCACATCCCCAGCCCTATTTTGTGTTTTATGTAGAGACAGGGTCTCACTGAGCTGCTTAGCGCCTCACTGTTGCTGAGGCTGGCTTTGAACTCGCAATTCTCCTGTCTCAGCCTCCCTAAGTGCTGGGATTACAAGCGTGAGCCACTGCACCCAGCAATAAATGTTGAAAGATACTAGTGAGTTTCTGGGCATCCCCTTCAGGGCTAAGTCCTGCGCTGTCCACATTGCAGGGCTCGGTGACAAGTGAACCTGATATGTAAAAATAAATAAAACAAAGTACAGTTAATTGTGTGTTTCTGAGTGTTTTAGTCAGCTTTTCTACTGCTGACACCAAAAGACCGAACAAGAACAATTTCAGAGGTGGAAACATTTATTTGGGGACTCAGAGTCTCAGAGGTCTCAGTCTACAGACAGTCATGTCCATTGCTCTGGGCCTGAGGTGAGGCAGAACATGATGGCAGAAGAGTGTGGAGGAGGAAAACAGTTCAGGACAGGCACAGGGAAGCACAGAGAGAGACTCCCTCAACACAGATATAATATGTACCCCAAAGGCACACCCTCAGTGGACCCACCTCCACTAGCCGCACCCTACCTGCCTGTGTTACCACAGAGTTAATTCATTCAAATGGACTGATGCATTGATTAGGTTAAGGAGCTTATAACCCAATCATTTCACCTCTACACTTTCCTGCATTGTCTCACACATGAGGTTTTAGGGGACACCTCACATTGAAATCATAACATTGATACTCACCTGACACATTTGGCTTTAGATGTTCAGACTTTACTTATTTAAAATAAAGAATCCAATAGCATTTTTCTTGATTAGAGAAACTGAATGTCTGTACCTGAGAACTGAGACAAGGGACTCAGAGAGAGAAACATGCTTTTGCTGGATGACCCTTTGTAGAAAACAACTAATGAAATAATTTCCCACTTGTTTTGATCATTTGGCACATACACCATTATATTTTGTCTTATTTACTGTCAACTAGAAAAAGTAAAATCTCACCACCAGATGCTGGCACCATACCACTTAGATTTTTTGGCCACCAGAATTGGGAGCCAAATAAACCTCTTTTTTTTTTTTTTTTTAAGAAAATCTCTTTCTTTATAAATCAAATCAAATATGTATATGGAAAAGAAAATCTGTGGCTTTTAGGTTAATATGTTATTTATTTCTACTCAAATACCACTAATTAAAATAGATTTGTACTAACCATTTGGAGTGTACTGTGAGTCTCTTTACACAGTCAAGTGTGAATGATTGGAGTCAAAAGTGAAAACTCTACAATGGCAGCAGCTCCCATACATCACAAAAGGCCTCTGCTAGCCCTTTTGGACTTTGACATTCAACCTGAGAAGAAATGCATTTGCTGTGAGAAAGTCTTACCCCTATGCCACCACGAGGGAGAAAGTCAACTTGGGTGCTCCCAGGTGAGGCCTGGAAGAGATGAATGGAATATTCTCAAAAGAGCCTTTTTTTTTTTGGTACTGGAGATTGAACTCTGGGGTACCCGATCACTGAGCCACATCCCCAGCTCTATTTTGTGTTTTATGTAGAGACAAGGTCTCACTGAGTTGCTTAATGCCTCGCTGTTGCTGAGGCTGGCTTTGAACTCTGGATCCTCCTGTCTCACCCTCCCAAAGGGCTGGGATTACAGGCGTGGGCCACCCGCCGGGCCAAAAGAGTTCATTTCTTATAGAACCTCCGTCAACTTTCTCATCACAGAAGCAGCAGCATCCCTCAGGCCCAGGGGCTGTTCCCCGCCCCCATTTGTCTTCCGTGGCAGTCGCTCACTTTTTAAGGCCTCTACAGTAAAACCTGACCTCCACTTTTAGGCTCCGTCGTTTGTCTGTTACGTAGGAACTTGGTAGGCATTTCATATTTCTTCCCTTTCAGCCCTGAAAGTAGCATTAGAAGGGAAATTCTAAAGCAAGCAGAAAACTGGCATAGCTAATTTAGGCTAATTAGGACGGCGGAAGCCGATTCCTACTTCAGAGCTTCCCCTGCCCTCCCGTGTCTCCACCTGATTGCTTTGTCCAGCAGCAAACCCAGGAGGCACTTCCAATTACATCACATCCTCTTCAAACACCAAACCACTCAAGCTAATTTTATCCTATTAAACAGACTGAAGGATCCAGAAGAAAGGTTCTCTCCCCCTCCCCAAAAGCTTCAATTACCAGGGTCTCTGATTATCATCTCTTCAATCCTATGTGCACTGCTAAATACTTTTTTTTTTTTTTTTGCTTAGCCTTGCCTTCTTGATATAGATGAAAAGCAAATATTATGAGCGTGTCTTTACAGCTCTGGTAAAGTGACATTAGGAGTAAAGCTAAAAAGAAACGCCCTGCTTATTAGCATGGTTAATCAAAGTCAAGTCTGAAGTTTCTGAAGACATTGGAATCACAGAAATCTCAGCACCTGTGAATGTTAGCATTTAGAGAAATTTCTGAAAATTTATTTTCTCTTCCTTTCTTTTCCTTTCCCTCCCCTCCGCTTCCCTGCCACCCCTCCTCCTTTCCATCCTCTATTTTATTGTGTCTTTTTTGACTTGGGGTCTGGGGTCTCACTATGTGGCCCAGACTAGTCCTGAGCTTGTGAGCTCAAGGGATTCTCCCACTTCAGCCTCCCAGTTGGCTGGGATGACAGGCATGTGCCACTATGCCCTGCTCCTTTTCCCCCTTTAAATAACTTTCTTCAAAAATTATTTAGTATCCAGAGAACAGAAATTTGGGATTTCCTGACAATAAATACGGAAGAAGTAACGTGATTGTGGAAGAAAATGTAAAGCTGTTGAGCGAGATGGTGACACAGTTGTTCATCCTTTTGTCATTCTGCTTCTTAGCAAGTGGATATACAGAACATATTTTTTAGGACAAATATACCCAGAGAGTGACTGTTATACACACTTGTAAATTTCTAAATTCAAAATGAACTTTCTACTCAGTTTTGACCCATAGAACTTTTGATCTGGAAGATTTTGATTTTTTTTTTCCTGATAACAACAAAAACAGAATCTTGTTCTAATTCTTAATATACAGTCATTTCCCAACTGCAAGTTTAAGACTTGGAATCAAACTGGAACAATTTAATTGTTCTCAATTCCTTTTTGGAAAAAGATTTATAAAAGCCACCTTGAAAATCCTTGCTTTAAGAAGACATGTCAAGTAAAGATATATGAATTTTTGTGAAGAGAGGGAGTTATGGTATCTGAAAGACTTGAAAAGGGTGTTTTTTTTTTTGGCACTGGATATTGAACTCAGGGGCACTCGACCACTGAGCCACATCCCCAGCCCTATTTTGTGTTTTATGTAGAGACAGGGTCTCACTGAGTTACTTAGCACCTCGCCATTTCTGAGGCTGGCTTTGAACTCGTGAGTCTCCTGTCTCAGCCTCCCAAAGTGCTGGGATTACAGGCATGTGCCACCGTGCCCGGCTTGAAAAGGGGTTTTTGAAGTGAAATACATCAGCTGTGCAAAGCATCACTCTTTTCCATGACAAGAAATAGGTTTGACACATCTTAAAAGGTACCAGAGTAACAGAGAAGTTTTCCTACCTCAATATCATCCAGCCACCTGGAGGATCATTTGGCAATGACAGAATGATTTTTCATTTCTCTTAGAAATTTGTTATAACTTTTAAAGACCAGTGTTGTGACTCTATGCATTTGTCAGTTTTAATTTCAGAAAAATCTCATCTATATTCTATATCATCATCAGTCCAAATGATTGAAATGAAATGTTTGCGTTTTTAGACAATCTCTTGGCTGTAGCAGAAAACCTACCCAATGATTCTCACACAATTGTTCCCTGTTCCACAGGTATCAAAAAACAAAACAAAACAAAACAAAAAAACGTGGTCTTGGGACAATTGTCCCTACCTTTCCCCCCAAAAGAAACAGCTGCTAAACCATTATCCATCCAAACTCTGTTTGGGCCAATTTTCTTAATGTTTCAGCAAGGCTTAATCTGTTGGCATAAGTGTTTAGTCCCATTAACAGCTAAAGTGACAGCCCACAACTCACTGTGCTGTCCGTAAACAAGGAATGTGAGGAATGGCTTTTAAACAATGGCTAAGCCTCAAGCCATTTTGCCTTCAGGCTTGTGAGACTTGTCCTCACCAGCGCTGCCTCCTTTCCATAGCTCTACTTCTGCTGAAAATCTACCTCCCGCCTCTGTCTTGTTATTAGCTGATTAGATTTGTCTGGTTTAACTTCACTATCCTCGGATTGGCCACCTAGGACATATGGGTTGTTAAAATAAGCCAGCCATCATTATTTTTTGGAAGAACAAGCTTTGGTAAAAACTGAAAGATGGGTGAGTTTGTCTATACCGGATTTGTTGGGATGATCCCATCCAATCTCCCATGGGGCAGATTCTTTTGGGCACTAGCAGAATTTTTCTGACCTCTACATAGTCTATTTTGCCTGAGAATAGAAAACACAATAGAATGTGTGAGTGGATCTCTCCACCAACAGAAATGATCTCACAAGGACAGTCAAGCATAATATCCAGAAATGGGTATACACACACACACACACACACACACACACACACACACACACACACACATATATATATTTGGTATTGGTAATTGAACTCAGAGGTGCTTAACCACTGAACCACATCCCCAAGGCCCTTTTTTTTTCTTTTTTTGGTACTGGGGATTGAACTCAGGGATACTTCACCACTGAGCCACATCCCCAGCCCTATTTTGTGTTTTATGTAGAGACAGGGTCTCACTGAGTTGCTTAGTGCCTCGCCGTTGCTGAAGCTGCTTTGAACTTGCGATTCTCCTGTCTCAGCCTCCCTAAGTGCTGGGATTACAGGCGTGCGCCACCGCGCCCAACCTCAACCCTTTTTAAATATTTTATTTAGAGATAAGGTCTTGCTAAGTTGCTGAGGCTGGTCTTGAACTTGTGATCCTCCTACCTCAGCCTCCTGAGCCACTGGAATGTATATTCTTTTTAAATATGTAACTTCTTTTTGGAGGCTCTCTAGGATATTTTAATCAGTACGTAGTTCTTTCCTATTATCTGCTCAGCTAGCATTTCTCTGTCACCTGAGCTACTTCTACCTCTTTTTACTGCTCTCCAACCCTTGGATCTCTCCCATCACCCCCATTGCCCACACACAATTTACGAATATCAACAAAAGAGAGTATGCCTGGCCTCAGGATCTTTATATGACTCCAGGATTAAGGAGATTCCCCAAGGGATCCAGGCTCCTCACTGGGGACTTTTTCTTCTACCTATCCTTTTCATGTGAGCTTGAATCTCCTACTTGGACAACAATAAACAGCAGATCTTCCCTTGAACCTACCACTTGCCACTGAGTATGCACATGGTATTCAGACTCTCTCACGCATACTGTCCTGCATTGCTGAGTCGAAAGAAAGCAGTTGCGTTGAGTGTGGTATTCCGGGAGGCTGAGGTTGGATTTGTAAACAAAGGGAGGAAGAGAAAGGCTGTATGTAAGTGGAGAAGTTGACATAGCCAGTAGGGAATTTTGAAACTCTTTCTCAATCTCTATCAAATTGAAAAGCATACACAGTAAGAGGCAGAAAAAGATCAAGAAGAGGTACATTTCTTTAATCTTTCAATGTAAATGTCTACTCTATCTCAGATACTGTGTATTATGTGTCCTCGGTGTGGGGCATATGAGCCTGGCAAGATGTGTTTATCTACACACAACCTGGGAGTGGAAACAGACCAGCTTAATCTCTAGCTGCTCCAAGATGCTCATGGTTTCCAAGTGCACTGTTCCTTTTTTTTTTTTTTTTTTTTTGGTACCGGGGATTGAACTTAGGGGTACTCTACCACTGAGCCACATCCCCAGCCCTATTTTGTGTTTTATGTAGAGACAGGGTCTTACTGAGTTGCTTAGCACCTCGCTGTTGCTGAGGCTGGCTTTGAACTCCAGATTCTCCTGTCTCAGCCTCCCAAAGTGCTGGGATTACAGGTATGCGCCACTGCGCCTGGCTCCTCTAAGCTTTTGTACCTGGTGTTCGGTTTCTCTGGAATGCCTCCTGGGCACACCCTTACATTCTTGCAACCCCTAGACATTTGCTTTGTGGTGGCTGTTTGCTATTCAACACCCATTTGAAGCACCCTGTTCTTTGGGCAGCCATCATCCTTAAAACCCAGGCCCCCCCCCCAATCCCAGAAGATTTAGATACCTCTTCTCTGGGTTTCCCCTCAGGGCTCTCAAAGGACCATAGGTACTGGGTAGTAATGACTGATTTTTCTGGTTTCTTCATCTTGATCTGTCACTACCTTAGAGCAATTCAGTTCACCAACTATTTACTGAATGGCTACTATATGCTATTCATGAAGTGGATAAGACGGGGTCCATCATCTGACTAGGTGATGGATTACCACAACTGTCATTTCCCTGACTGTCTTGTTTCCTCTCTGTCACATCACTGCCTGTTTAGGAGTTTGTTGGGGCTCCTAAGATCTAATTGTCCTAACATTCATCGGCTCCTGGCTTTCTGTTTGACATCACCTCTCTATGCACTCTACTGGATCTGAAGAGAATACTCCGTATGCCTGTGTGTGCACATATGTGTACGTGTTCGGTAAATGTATTATATTCTGCTATGTAAATGTATTATATTCTGCTATGCCTCCATAATATCAGTTTCCTCTATCCGGAATACCCAAGTAGACTCAAAAAATGTTTCTTGAACTTCCAGAGGCTACCCCCTGCCTCCTCAGGCCCTGACTCTACTCAAAGGCATCTTCTGCTGTATTCTCTGTGTCTTGTAAAAACTTCCCTTAAGCAATTTCTATATTGTGTTATATGGAATTTCTTCCAGGTCACAGATATTCCCTCCCTGAGCTCACAGGTGTAGGGTGTGCATGTTTCTTCATTTCAGTATATACCTGGAACAAGGTGGGTGTCTAGAGCATCGTCCGAGATCTTCCATCATGAGTCTTTGTTAAGTGTATGTTTCATGGCTTAAGGAGGATCTGGTTCCTGGAAGGAGAGTTGTGAGTGACCCAAGTGATCCAGCCCCCTGGTTGCTCTCCTTTGCAGGGTTAGTGAGGCCTAAGCTCTATGGGATCCCTGGGCACACCTTCCTCACACCCCTTCCAGGGACATAGGGAGGGTGAGCTAGTGGACATCTCCCAGAGGTCAGTGCCTGCCACTATCTCCCTCACCTAGTCCTTCAAGAGACATGGTCTAGTTCTCCAGAGTCCCTCAGTATATGTCCTCTTGCTCCTTCTACAGTAGCCACATTGCCCAATTCTGTTCCTCAAGCACAGCTTGGAGGTTCTAGCCTCTGCAGCCTCAGTCATGTCCCTTTACCAGAGCTGCTGGGCTTTCGATTTTACTTCTGAATTCATGTCCAATCATTCTTTTTTTTTGGTACTGGGGATTGAACTCAGGGGCACTTGACTACTGAGCCACATCTCCAGCCCTATTTTGTGTTTTATGTAGAGACAGGGTCTCACTGAGTTGCTTAGCACCTCACCTTTGCTGAGGCTGGCTTTGAACTCGTGATGCTCCTGTCTCAGCCTCCCAAAGTGCTGGGATTACAGGCATGAACCACTGCGCCTGGCTCCAATCATTCTTAAATCTTACCTTTAATTCATTTTACTGATGAAGTTTTGTCTATTCTTCAAATTGGAATGATCTGTCCTCCTAGGGGTTTGTTGTTCTTGCTTAAAGGCACAAATTATATCTGCTTGTTATTTTCACCCCGTCTACTGGCTGATGAAACTAACTCAGTTGTTTTCACCCCTCAGGGTCTGAAACAAAGTAAGTGTTTAACCTGTGTACCTGGCTTCATCCTTCTACCTCTCCTGTTTTAGTTTAGTCTAAAGTTAGCTTTAGACTAAAAGCTAACTTTTAGCTGCACAAAGTAAGTGTTCAACCAATTCTGGTCTCCGCTTACATATTTACTATTCCAGGGAGCCCCCCTTGACTTCCTTATGTGTGCTTTGTGTGTTTATCTTTAGGTTCCTGTGTTGCTCCTGTGTCTGTCAGCTTTGAGAGGGCAAGGACTGTATCTCCCTCCTCCACAATGGTATGCCTAATATCTAGCATAGGACTGACCTCCATAAATATTTGTTGAACAAATGAATTTCAAAAATTAGCAAATATGAGTTGTTGACTGAGGATAACTCAAGCAAGAGCTATCCTGGGGCCTGAGGAATGGTAACCTTTTAAGATATTTGATTGTGTAGCTCTGTGTCTGTATTTCACTTTCAGAGGTAGTGGGAAAGTGTAAATACTACGTTTAAAGTAAAGGGATAGCCAGTAACTGTCTAGAGATATCAAGGAGTCTGGCTTCTGAGGAATGAAGCTGGATTCAGAGGTGGTGGGAGAGAGTTGGTGGGATGGTGGAAATGGAGCCAGGATGTCGAAGCTGCAAATTCCCAGCTCGCCTTCCTTTAATGATTGCTAATGAGTCCATTCTCCTACTGCTTACAGTTTAGCGGGGCAATGTGTTATGATGGGCTTGGGAGGCCCCGATACTGTAGCCTGTCCTTGGAGCATGTCCAGTGCTCTAGGAACGAATTCAGTTATGGTTGAATTTATAGATTGAAGTGTAGTTGCCCCTTGGTTGAACTTCAGGAAGGGTTGAAAAAAAGAGTAGTTCATCTTCATTTGGAATAGAAGTCCTTTCATGATGAGGAACTGTTTCATTCTTTTGGAATTTAAAGTTTACTTAAATTTTATCATCAGTGTATTTTGTTGATGGTTCTTCAAAGAGTAAGATTCCTTTTCCTCGCTTAGCTGTAAGCCTCCCAACTTCGCATGCACAATTTTCACCCCAAATGGGTAAAAAATAGGCTATATTCAAAACTGAAAATGAAAATTCATTGCAAAACCTTTCCAAGAGCTGTATTATTAAAGTTACCATCGTTTAGTTGGATATTATCAAGGCAAAAAAAAATTAAGGTACAGATTGTGAGCACTGCGTTCTCTTTTCCCCTTGTGCTTGTAAATGAATGTTTTTCAGCTTCCCCATCCATCTTCATTAACATTGTGAGCGATTTCTATTGGTCTTGCAATGCAGCATCTTTACATTGTGCAGATGTATGTGATGTTCTGGAAATGGGCAATTTAATATGAAAAGCACACCATGTTTCAGATTTTATTTTAATTTTACAAACAGTAATTTCTGCTAGGAATTATTCCATGATTTGTGCATAATTTCATGCAGATGGTTATTTAAATATAAATGGAGAAATCTGTCGTTTAATATTGTGTCTGCCTCCACTTGGGGTAGCATTCCCACATTTTAACAGAATGCCATAAATAAAAGGTAAAAACATTTCTAAGCCACATACTAGTCAGAAGATAATTGTGCCTGTTCCTTAATTGTCATTTGGGTGACCGCCAATTAACTTTCTTAATATTTTCCAGTTTCTTTAAAAAGAAACTTAAATGGGATCTTTTTTTGGTGAAATGTGTTTACAGTGTAATGAAAAACCTCTTTGTTTACCTAATTAAGGCGACATTCTCCTGGTAATAAAAACAGAACTCCTTTCTTTGGTGACCAACCCCACTTTCCTCCTCTGCAAAGCTAACTTTAGACTAAACTAAAACAGGAGAGGTAGAAGGATGAAGCCAGGTACACAGGGATGTGGGCTTGTGCAGTCCATTTTATTAAAAAAAAAAAATGTGTGTGTGTGTGTGTGCGTGTGTGTAAAGATGTGTTGGATCTGATGCCAGTTTTTGCGTTCTGTTGACTCTCAGATCTGTATCTCTGGCCTAAATCTTTTCCTCCTTTGAACTTCTCAATTTCTTAATAGCAACAGGGCAACTGTCCTTGGAAAACCAGTTTCTAATTGAAAGCAAGTATGCTGAAATTCCAGAAATTATTTTCTGTCCTTGTCTCCCTCCTCAATTCCATTGTTGTCTTGATATCGACTTTGAAGTTTTTTTCCGTATTGTTCATGGCAACTGTGTTACCCATTCAATCCCAGAAGCACTTTCTTGGCAGCTTTAAGACGCGGCAGCAATGCCTACGCTTACAGCAGGGGCAGGCGTCTTCTTCATTCCTGCCTTTTCGCCCACTTTGCTCTTTCCTAAAGCATCCTGGAGTAGTTGCTTGATGTCGAAAACTGTCAAGAGCCCTGGTTAGGAATTATGGGAACAGGGAATTATAGGCCGTGGTTGAACTTGCTCAACTATTAACTTCCTTCCGGCCCTCACATCCTGCGCTTCCAGAGGTCTGCATTAGAACCCCTATCCTGGCTCCTGGGGTTTTGTGACAATTGCTGTCCAGCTGGTATCTTCTTTCCCTGTCCTTGGGCATACGCTTCCCATGTAATAATCCTGCAAGCCTAGATGCAACTTAATATTTTCAATTCTCTTAATTTTTGAAAGGCTAGTACAATGTTGTAGTTAAAATAAACTCAGTCAGATTACCTGGTTTTGAACCCAGCTTTACCACTTACCAGCTGCATGACCTTGGGCAAGTCATTAAATCTCTATGAATCTCAGTTTCCTTATCTATCAAAAGCAACAACCCTGATTACATAGGGTTATGAGGACTACATGGGATGATCATAGCAAAGTCCTTAAAGTGAAGCCTAGGGCTCAACTGATTCTGAAGCTGAACGTGAAATAGCCTCTCATTTTCATATCATAGATAAATCAGTAAAATATACAGGAACATGTAGAACACAAATGATTCATAGTATTGTCTTTTTTATTTTTTCTTTTTGTAGTATTGGGGATCGAACCCCCGGGGCCTCCTGCATGCTAAGCAAGTACTCTACCACTAATCTACATCCCTAGCCCCCTTTCAAAAAATAACATTAGTTACAGTACCTGTCTTCACAGTTATGCCTGATAGGAACCCACACTTTTATCCCATCATAAAAAACATACACATGCTTAGCTTATCTTCATCATAGCAATGTCTACTCCTAAGAGTGGAACATCTCTTTCTTAATAGTTGTGTACACATACAGTGTCAAAAAGGCCAGTGGATTTAGTCATATGGAGTAAATGACATTTGGAAAAATAAAAAAATCCTGGGTCTATCTAAAAAAGCAGTTTTAAAAAATCTTAGTTGTATGCATTAAAATAAACATATTTTTAAAATGTGAATGGTGGGATTATTTTAAGTTTCAAATGCTAAGTCTCCTTTTTGCTCCCTAGTAAGAGGCCTGCAGTTTGTTAGGCTTGAGTCATACTTGACATACCCATACTTTGAATAATCTTTTTATTGTTGTTGTTTTTAAGACAGAGTCTTGCTAAGTTGCCCAGGCTGGCCTTTAAATTTCATCCTCCTGCCTATGCCTCTTGAGTCACTGGAACTACAGGTGCGGGCCATTTGCTCCCCACGTTTTTGTTGATCGTTGTGTGTTTGAAAGCATATCTAATCATAGCAATCCCAAATTATTTAGCTAGTGGTGGTTAATGAATATGTGGCACTGAACTTGATGACATATTATATTGAATAGCTCCTATCTTATGGAGGTTAAACTCCAGAAGGGACTTTCCGGATATGTCATTGAAAAATTAAGTAGGTTGATCCAAATTGCATACGAACCCTATGTTTGTCATGTGTACATACAATATTCCAATACAAAACATCACACTAAATTGATGTACCGATGAAGTGAAAAGTTAAAATTAGCACACAATGTATTTTGGTTACAGAATTACTTTTTTTTAAAGCTCAACACTGATTATTCAGAAAGATACTCTGGCTGTTTCTCTGTTTTTGGTCTTCATAAAACCCTAAAATAGAAAGCTTATCATTAACCCCACCCCCTACTCCTTTCTCTCCACCTTATGACTTCAGTTAATTCTCTGTCCTGTGCTGGATTCTTACTTCTGGCCACGGCCTTCCTTTCCCTGCCCACTCCTGACATCCTGCCACTCCAGGGTCGAGAATAGCCTACATACAGCTTCACAGGAAGCTGCACACCATAGGTGACATGCTGTTAGGTCCAAAACAACCACCCAAGGAAGCAAAATAGCAAAACCCCACCAAGCCTCTTGAATCCACCTTTAGTTTTCCCAGCAGTGGGTATTCTGGGTTTGCTTGACATGCATTTTTTCCATATTCAACAATTTAGACCCTAAATTTAAATATTATTATCTTGACCATGAAGATCCATGTTTGTGACCAGTCCCCTGAAAGAATGTCTAGATCTCTGATCTGTTCATGAGAAGAATCTAGGCAGTGAACTGAGCAAGTTGAAAACCAAAACACATATGTGAATAATTAGTAGCCAATGATTTGGGGACAGCAAATCACAAGTTTGATTACACTGTGTCCTTAGAAAAGAAGCAGAAATGTTAGCTACTTAAGACTGTCTGAAATCATGAGCAACTGAATATATAACTCTTTCCCTGCAAATACTGATATTTCTGTCCACAAATAAAAAATGTCAGAGAAAAATACAGATATTATAAATTGTAAATAGTAAAACACTAGTGATTTTTTGGAAGTGTTGCTATGATAATTAAAGAAAATAATTAAAGACTGATATGCTAATTCACATTCTTTACAGTAATTTTATTATCCTTTCTTTTTTGCCATGTTTCTAATTCCATGCATCAACTTCCATGGAGACATAACCCATGCAAACTAAAGTGATTTTCCCTAAATGAAGAGAACACAATTGAGTCCTCTCTCCTATCTAGGTTCAGGATTTTTTTGCCAAACCATTTTGTTTTGGGAGCAAAAACTCCAAACCAGAAACAATAAGAAAATAAAGAGCCAGGCCTGGGTTACCTAATTCCAAGGAAAAGCTCAGGGAACGTTTCCCCCAGGGTCTTAAGGCTTGTGAAACTTTAAATAACCGCTGCCTATGGACCCAAGTGTCCATTGTGTCTTGTTAATGTTCAAATGAGGTCATTTTAAAAGTTACAGCCACAAAGATAGTCAGGGGATGTCCTTAGGAAATGTGAAATGAAGTTGAACCGGAATCAAGGCTGGGATTCTGTGTTTTCTTTGGGAGAGGACAGTGAGAACAGGTGACAGGCCACAGGCAAGTGTGGAGGGGGGGGGGAATGAAGAGAAGTATTAGCTGTTCTGATAAAGAGTCCCTAAGAACACAGGCTGACATGACAAATGTCACCTGCTAAACAAAAACATCAGCCACCTCCAGAGATGAAAAGGGAGACACATACAGATAAGTGCTTTGACTTTTAGTGACTACTTAATACTTAAAAAATATAATTTTGGAAAAAAGGGTTTTCCACTCTCTCTGTGCTGCTCTAAAACCTGGTATACCTGGAAACAGAAATAGACCCCAGTCAGTCAACAATGAGTTAATTAGACAAATCTGCTTTTATGCACATGCACAACTTGAAGAGAAGAGAGAAGAGAGAAGAATGAAAGAGACCCAAGACTTCCATTTTCTTCCTTCAGATAAAAGTATTTAACACCCACGAATTACAAGGGAAGTTTTAGGCAGCTTTAAGCAAGCCTCAGAGAATTATTCACTAATAGATCCAAAATGTACATCTTACTGCCTTCAATTTCCCTATTACATTTTTAATTACTGTCAAAGTACCTTCTTCAGAGCAAAATGTCATCGTGTGAAAACCTCACGTTTCCTTTTGCTTGTCCCTGCTCAGAAAACTTTTTCTACATTCATTTCATTCTGAATCCGATTTCATCGGTTGAAAATTTTTAACGTGTCCGACGACACAGTATTTCCCTCCTAGAAAACCTGAGACAATGATGGGAATTCATAGTAAGTTTCCCCATTCAACCACACATTTCTTGAGGGAATTGCAAAGGCTCTGTGTAGAAACAGTTAATATGTATATATCTCTCTGAAATTGGCAAATGCCTTTTATTTTCTCTAATATTCTAACCAGAGATCTGTGTTCATTTTTTTCCCCTGTCCATAGGCTCAAAAAAAAAAAAAAAAAAAAGACTGTATTCGCTAATTATACACCCTGAAAAGAATTTGGTTCAGTGTAAGATGATCCTAGTGATATGCTAATCCCTTTTTCTGCTTGGTGCTGCCTGAAGCTTCTGTCTAACATTTTTTTCAACTGTATGACAATAAAAGTTCTGGCAACAAAAGAAATAAATGGGCAGCTAAAGAAGGTATATAGCTAAACACATGGCAGGCCGGTTCTCCCCTCTCCTTCTGGCTGCTCTTTTGTAGACTCTACTTTGGTATCCTCAAGTCAATAGCCGAAATCCAGCCACCTTAGCAACTTAGTATGACACCCAAGCCCTCTCTCTTTACATTCATGAATAGTCAGCACCCAGCAGACAAAATAGAACTAATCTTTTTTGACAGAATTGTTCAATTTTAGAGGAAAAGCTTTTGAGTCTTCCACACATTTGCAGAATATGAGACAACAATGGCCGCAATCAAATTTTAAAAACAACAGTGGCCAACAGAGCTGGAAAAAAAGTCTCTTTGAATTAAATAGCACATTCAGTCAGTCCCAGTGGTCATAAACTTGGGGCAAACATTAATTTCAATACGTGAAAGAGGGAGATAAACAAACAGAGAGGATATCCCAGACCTTGTTCCAGGCTTCAAGCAGTAATTCCTTCTGCTATGATACACGCATAATTTTTTCTATTTTCTTCTTTTCTTTTCTTTTTTCTTTTTTTACATAGACTGATACAAATATTTCTTTCCTCTCAAAAATGATTTTCTTTGGGGGGCCCAAGGAGACTCAGTGTAAAATGCTTTTTTTTTTATTTTTTATCCAGCAGCCTTTTGTAGTCATTTGAAAGCAATTTTACCATTTAGAAATCCTGTAATGTATCAGTCACTTACAAGTCTAACATGTGCTAAAAATGAATCTTCCCTCCAATCCCCACCCCCTCCCCTCAATTTAATACAAGGCATCTCTATACCTTTGGAGACAATATGAACGAGAAGAAAAATCTACCCAGTTCATGGCAAAAACAGAAGTTAGCAACATGGTCCATGCAGCTGCAACATTGCATTTAAAATTCAGTTTCCTCATAGGAAGAGGGCTAATCCTGCCCCCGTAATTCCCTACAGCCAAAATGTGCCCCCTCCCCGCGTGACAGTGCAATGCAAAGACACTAGCACGCTTATCTTGCCTAACCAGATGGCCGACTTGGATCAATGCACACACGCCACGATCAATGGGAGAGATAAAGAATTAGGAAAACAGTGGTACATGCTCCCAGAAAGCTTGTACACTGCATAATTATTTTATGATTCTACACATGGCTACATGTGATACTGAAGTCGAGAAGGAAAGGATAATTAAGAGTGCCGGGAAGAATTTTGTAGTAGACTACACTTTGTCTGTCAGCACTTCCCACTCCAGGAAACTCACTGCCCTTATCTGAAAGTGAATTTAGAAAACATGAGCGAAAATGTCAGGGAAGGTATTTCCATTTTTGCCAGGTCCTGTCTCATCCCAAAGTTCAGTTCAAGGCTGGAGGAGGCTGGCTGGGATTTGGATACGCCTCTCATCATTAGCTACCCCTAGCTGCCCAGCCAAGGAAACCCCACCAGATAATGTTTGTATGTGATGCAGACTGTAACCAGGAAGAAGTCAGCCTCCAAATGATTCAGTCAAGTTCATTCAGTAAGAGAGAGCAGGACGAAGACTTCCCTTAATTTCTGTTTCCCGATTGGCTAACCAAAGCAGTGTTTTTGGAGCAGGTTAGTTTCACACTTCATAGGGACCTACATTCCCGTTTCCCATCCAGGTTATAAAGAAAGTATACAAATGTGAAGCTGCCACATGGTTGCTTTATTCTGAATCCAGACCAAGATCATAAACCAGAACAATAAACTGCTGTGATCCACCACTATGGTAATGTGTTAATCAGAAAGACAAAATGTTCCTTTCACTCCAAAAACATGATGGGCACTTAGTGAATGATTACATTATTATTGCAAATAATAATAATCCTGTACTGTTCCAAAATTTTGTTCTTTTATCACCTTTTGTTAGATGCAAACACAAGTAGCTTCTCCCTTGGATTTGAGACTCAGCCTGCATGCTAATTGAAACATTCAATGAACTTTTGCACCATTTTTTATGTAAAGAGAGATGGGAGCTGGTATCTGGAATTAGACACAGTTCCTCACCACTGTCCACATCGAACCCCCTGTGAATGAGCTGATCATTTTAAGGAATTTTCTATACTCCAAATAGAGTGACTATTCAGTATCTCAATCATTAAAATTGCTATCCTTGCTATCCATTAATTCCTAAGGAACAATAAAATATAAATTCAGAGGGGGGAAAATATTGACAATGATGAAAAGCCATAGTCATCCTCATTGTAAGTTATTTTCATAGGGATAAATATGTAGCTCTGGATTTTCACATTTTTTCCAGTCATCCTCTGTGATGTTCTCTGTAAAGTTATCTTGTTATCCCTGCCCTATGACATGTCTCTCCTCAACCTTAGCACAAAACGAATAGCTATTTAATACTAACATTTAGCTTGGCTACTCATAATCAGATTTGGAGAGAGATCCTGGTTTGAGGATATGATGCCTATTTCCATATCTATTTTTAGTTCAAACCCTTTAAAAGGCAAGGCTATCATTTTACCATTTATGGCTTATTTCCCTTTTCTCTGAGATAAGATAAACATGTCCTTTCAGGCAGTATGACGGATTCGTTGAGGGTTCCTCTTGCTGTCAAAACTGATTTTGTGTGGACCATACTTGACACCATGCAGCAGAGCTTGGAGAAAGAAAGGGGAAGCTTTCCATGTTGGCGACGGGAGAAATCTTTGAGTAGACGGATAGTGTGCAAGGTTTCTCTGAGGCCAGGGCCGAGACGGGCTCAACTCTGGGACCAAAGACAGATGAGGCCAGTGGACCTGAGTCCCTCCAGAAAAACAAGAACACCTGGGAGGAATCTGGTAGGCTCTCAGCTCTGTGGAATCCTGGCTTCCTGTGAAAGCAAATCCAATCCCACCAGGAGTGAACCATCATCAGGTTAGACGCCCAAGTTTTCAGGAATTAAGATGAATGAAATCTAAGTTTACAGCCAGAGATCACCAGTCACACAGGAAATAATCCTCTCTATAAGTGAAAGGCAGTAAAAAGCAATCTACAACAGTCTTAGATCTTCTAGGTTGAAATGATCAGAACTTACCAGATACAGAATACGAAATAAATGTATAAAAAACATTGTTTAAAAATAAATACATATTTCACTTAAATGCACCCACAATAAACAACTATCAAAAATGACAAGACAGGTTTGCAAAGGAACCAAATAGTACTCTTATTTTTTTTCAAACACATTGAGGAATAATTCACGTACAATCCATTGCACCCATCTTGAATGTATAATTCAATGACTTTTGACAAATGGTTATACCTGGAAAGCATTCCCACTAGCAATACAGGCCATTGCCCTCAATCTATACTGTTCCCTGGTGCCCCTTTGCAGTTGATCTCTCCCTCTACCACAGGTTTTAGGAAACCACTGATTTGGTGGGTATCACTATAACATACTTCACATTTTCTAGAATTGTAGTAATATAATCATATATTATGCACATTTTTAGATCTGCCTCTTTGACTCAGCATAGTGACTTTGAGGTTCACTCATTTTATTGTATATATCAGTAGCTTGTTTCTCTTTATTAGTTATACCAATTTTTGTTTATCTATTCCCAAATTAGTAGACATTTGGATTATTTCCAGTTTGGGGCTATTGTGAATAAAGATGCAATAAACAGCCATACAGAAGTCTTTGTGTGGGCATACGTTGTTGTTGTTATTGTTATTATTATTATTATTTTGGTACCAGGGATTGAGCCCAGGGAAGCTTAACCACTGAGCCACATCCTCAACTCTTTGTTTTTTTTTTTTTGGTACCTGGGATTGAACTCAGGGGCACTCGACCACTGAGCCACACCCCTAGCCCTATTTTGTGTTTTATGTAGAGACAGGGTCTCACTGAGTTGCTTAGTGCCTCGCCATTGCTGAGGCTGGCTTTGAACTGGCGATTCTCCTGTCTCAGCCTCCCTAAGTGCTGGGATTACAGGCTTGAGCCACCGCGCCCGGCTCAACTCTTTGTTTTATTTATTTTTTATTTATATGTGGTGCTGAGGATAGAACCCAATGCCTCACATATGTTCAGGCAAGTGCTTTACCACTGAGCCACAACTGTAGTCCCTTATGTTTTATTTTGAGACAGAGTCTCACTAAGTTGCTTAGGGCTTCACTAAGTTGCTTAGGCTGGCTTTGAACTCACGATCCTCCTACCTTAGCCTGCCAAGCCACTGGGGTTATAGTCATGCACCATTGTGCTTGGCTCATTGGGGTTTTAATTTGCATTTCTCAGGGATGATGTGCTTATTCACCATTCTTATACCTTATTTTCCGAGGTGTTTGTTTAAATCTCTTGCCCATTTAAAAAATTGTTGTTTTATTGATTTGTAAGAGTTCTTTTCATATCCTGGATATGTCTTTTGCTATAAATAGCATCTTTTCCCAGTTTGTGATTTCTCTTATTGTTTACTTGATGGTGTATTTTGAAGAACAAAAGTTTAAAATTTTGAAAAATTGCTGGGCGCAGTGGCACATGCCTGTAATCCTAGCGGCTTGGCAGGCTGAGACAGGAGGATCACAAGTTCAAAGCCAGTCTCAACAACAGTGAGGCGCTAAGCAACTCAGGGAGACCTTGTCTCTAAATAAAACACAAAATAGGTCTGGGGATGTGGCTCAGTGGTTGAGTGCCCCTGAATTCAAGCTCTGGTACCCCCAAAATTTTTTTTTGAAAAATTCCAATTTATCAACTCTATTTTATAGCTTGTGTCTTTTTTGTGGCTTATGAAAGAAATACTTGTCTATTCCAAGTTTGCAAAGATTTTTTTCTCCTACATTTTGTTTTAGAAGTTTTATAATTTTACCTTTTACTTTTAGGCATGTGATCTATTTTGTACTAATTTTAGTGTACAGAGTAAGTTAAAAATCTTACCATCCCAGGCACCATGGTGCACACCTGTAATCCCAGCTACTTGGGATGCTGAGACAGAAGGATTGTAAGTTCAAGGCCAGCCTGGACAACCTAGTGAGAACCTGTCTCAAAGTAAAAAATTTCTTAAAAGGGCTGGGAATGTGGCTTAGTGGTATAGCACCCTTAGGTTCAGTCCCAAATATCACACACACAAACAAAATCTGTTTATTTTTTTCTCTTACAGGTCATCAATTGTTATAGCACCATTTATTGAAAAGACTTTTCTTTCCTTATTGGATTTTCCTGCACCTTTGTTGAAACTTCACTTAATTACATATATATGTAAGTCTATTTCTGACTATATTCTGTTCTATTTTTCCATTAGTTGATTTTATAATTTTATAATAAGTAGAAATCAGGCAGTGATATCCCCCCATTTTTTAAAAAATAGTGTAGGCTATTTCATTTAAATTTTTCTTACATTCTTTGAGATCAGCTTGATATTGACTGGCATTGTTTTGAGTCTATAAATTGATTTGGGGATAATTGACATCCTAACAATACTATGTCTTTCAATCTGTAACCATGGTATATTTCTCCATTCATTTAGGACTTTAAAATTTTCTCAGTAATATTTTGCAATTCTTAATGTAGAAATCATGTACAACTTTTGATGATTGCATTAATAAGTATTTTATGGTTTGGGGCTCTAGTTTATATGCAATTGACTTTTACAATTTGATTTTATGATTGCTTGTGGCTAAAATATAAATGTATAATTGACTTTGCCATATTTATTAATCATCTTACAAAATTTACTTATTAGGTCTAGTAG
>CM053401.1:39353595-39484151 GCA_028644305.1 Xerus rutilus | reverse complement strand
TTGCAATTCTTAATGTAGAAATCATGTACAACTTTTGATGATTGCATTAATAAGTATTTTATGGTTTGGGGCTCTAGTTTATATGCAATTGACTTTTACAATTTGATTTTATGATTGCTTGTGGCTAAAATATAAATGTATAATTGACTTTGCCATATTTATTAATCATCTTACAAAATTTACTTATTAGGTCTAGTAGTTATGTTTTAGGTCCTTCAGAATTTCTTAAATTATGTATTCAACAAATAAGAAATTTATAGTTTCCTAATGTTTATGACTTTTATTTATTTGTCTTGCCTTATTGCAATGGCTAGGACTCCAGTACAATATTGAACAGAGAAAGCAGGCATCTGTACAATGTTCTCAATCTTAGGGCAAAAGCATTCCATTTCTCACCACTAAGTATTTTATCTGGAAATTTTCCACGGATGAAATTTGTCAGATTGAAGAATTTCTCTTTTTCTAATTTGCTGGCAGTTTTAAAAAATCATATATTATTGTTGAATCATGCCAAAAGCTTTTGTGGCTGGGCATGGTGGCACATGCCTATAATCCCAGTGGCTTGGGAAGCTAAGGCAGGAGAATCATGGGTTCAAATCCAGCCTCAGCAATTTAGGGAGGCTCTAAGCAACTCAGTGAAACCCTGTGTCTAAATAAAATACAAAAAGGGGCTGAGGAGGTGGCTCAGTAGTTGAGTGCTCCTGAGTTTAATCCCCAGTACCCTCCCTGCCAAAAACAGCTTTTGTGACTCTGAAAATTATTTTATGTTTTTTCTCGTATCATACTAATATAGTGATTGTATTCATATGATTGATTTTGTATATTTAAACTACCTTACTTTCCTGGGATAAACCTTTCTCAGTCATAATGCATTGATTTTTAAAATATATTGTTGAACATCATTTATTAATGTTTTGTTTAAAAATGTATTCTATACTTATGAGGAATATTGATATCTTATTTTCCTTTTTGTAATGTCTCTGTATGGTAGCAGATATGATCATTGCATAATAGTGTACCTATTAGCTCATCAATTTTAGTTTCTTGTCATATTTTATTGTTCTTCATATTACTCATCAGTATCCAATGTATATATTCACTTAAGTTGCTTGCGATCTGTCTTCCCCACTAGCATATAACCATAAGAAAAAGGTCCTTGCCCTTTTTTTCCTTTTCTTGATTCTAGGCTAGGATAGATTCTGGTAGATTTTCTCAAATGTCTAAGATGTAGAGAAATGCCTAAGAGAAATAAGAGGACTGTCTTTACAATTGAAAGGACATATGGGAAGATTGTGTGCTCTGTGATAGCTAAGGTATGGAACCAATCTAGATGTCCTTCAACAGATGAATGGATTTTTAAAATGTGGCATATATACACAGTGGAATATTACTCAGCCATAAAGAGTGAAATTATAGCATTTGCTGGTAAATGGATGAAACTAGAGACTATCATGCTAAGTGAAATAAGCCAATTTCAAAAAACCAAAGGCTGAATGTTCCTTCTGATATGTGGATGCTAAAACATACTACGCAGGGGGCAGGAGGGTGAGGGATTCAAGTTCAGTGGATTAGAAAAAGAAATGGGAATGGGAAAGACAGTAGAATGAATGAGACATAACTTTCCTATGTTCATATATGAATACACAACCAGTATAACTCCACATCATGTACAATTACAAGAATGGGATCCTAACTACAATAAGTTACATTCCATGTATGTATAATATGTCCAAATGCACTCTATTGTCATGTATATCTAAAAAGAACAAATTTGAAAATTTAAAAAAAATCATGGTAACAACTTCTAATTTTGTGAGCATGGTGAGCAAACCATTTACATTTTTAGTAGGAAGACTAAAAAACAAAACAATTAAAATTATAATAAATACATTTGTATGTTAAGTAATAGAAAGGTATAAAATGGGTTATCAAAAAATAAAAATATGAAGAAGAATGGGAAAAAAAGAAAGATTATGTGCTCTGGAGTCAGGCTGCCTCTTTTAGTAAATGGTACCTATCTTGAGTTGTTATAAGAATCAGGTGAATTGATCTGAACATGGTGGTATACATCTGTAATCTGAGCTACTTAGGAGGCTGAGGCAGGAGAATCATGAGTTTGAGGCCAGTCTGGGTAACATAGAGAGAGCCTATCTCAAAATAAAAAAGCAAAAAGGGCTGGAGATGTAGCTCAGTAGTAGAGCACCCCTTTGTTCAATTGATAGATGGGAAACATTAAACAATGCTCGTTTACAAAGTAGGTGATTTGCATGTCATTTAGGTGGCTAAGCATCTCAGCTGGATTCTTGGAACCAGAAGTGAGGCTGCCCTACATACCATGTTTTATTTCTATTTTATTTTTGGAGGGTACTAAAGATCAAACCCAGGGCCTCACACATGCTAGGCAAGTGCTCTACAACTGAGCACCCTTTATTTTATTTTGAAATACAATATCCCAGCCCCTTTATTTTTTTATTTTATTTTGAAGCAGGATCTCTCTAATTTGCCTAGGCTGCCCTTCATCCTCTTGCCTCATTCTCCAGAGAAGCCGGGATTCTAGGCATGTGCTACCATGCCTGGTAGCACATATTCTTTTGTTTCATGCATGGCCAGTCTTACTTACTTGATGATGGTCTCTGTCCATGCCTCAGCTCCAATCAGGAACAAAGTTTCTGTTATAATTTCATGTGTAGGTTGCTCCTTTACACTGTGCCTGACTGGGGTCTACCTCAACCATGATGACATACCGTAAGAAAATCAGAATAAGGGCCTTTTACAAATAAACTGTTGAAATATATCTGAATAACACTATAGGGGGCTTTACATGCACAATTACTCATAATTAACTGAGGTATACAGTGGTCTCATTTCAGTATGCATTCTCCATTCCTAGTGGTTGACAGTAGACCTACAACCACATGCAACTGGGTCCTGCTCCAATGGTTTTTCTGGTTTTCACCTGTTTTGTTTTTGTCTGTCTTGACCTAAATTGTCCTTTTCTTAGGTTCCACACTGTTCCAGATGAGCAGCTGACATATTCTGGGGAACTTTGCCTGCAGTTGTCTAGAAGTTACGGGGGCTTTATTTACTTCTTCTGTGAATCAATATGTCCAGTTATAGTACAAAAATTTACCGCCCTGATAGCAAAAACAGTCCTCTGTTCCTGCTGCTCTTTCTATGTTTTTGCTATACTTTCTATGTGAATGCGTCTCTTAGCTTCTCCACTCCAGGATTGCTGAGCAGGAGTCTCTCTTCTTCAGTGCAGGAAGCAACTTACTAACTCCATATCAAGTACAGCATTATGAAGACTATTCTCTCCTCCAGAAAGTTAAAACAAACTTATTCAGGTTTACATATGAAGTGTCCCCTCCAAAGCTCCTAAGTTAATGCAAGCTTGTTTAAAGGTGAAATGATTGGATTAGTCCATCCTGGGTTTGAATGGACCAACTGGGTGGTAACTATAGACTGGGTGGGGTGTGGCTTGAGGAGGTGAGTCACTGGGAACATGCCCTAGAAGAGTTCATCTTCCCTGTGGCTCCTTCTCCCCTATGTCTCTGCTTCTTGGATGCTTTGAGTGGAGTAGTTTCCCTCTGCGACACCCCTCTGCCTCATCTTGGGCCCAGAGCAATGGAACCAGCTGAACATGGACTGAAATTGTGAGCCAAAATGAATTTTCCCTTTCCTAAGTTGTTCTTGTCAGGTATTTTGGTCATGGTGATGCAAAACTGACTAACACAAAACTTTACTGTGGTTTTCCATTTTGTACTTCAAAGTATCCCCTTAGACTCAACCATAGAACTAGAGTCAAAGATACTAACCAGCAGGAAAATGTCACCTACTTATTCATTATTTAATAATGATATGTGTTACATTAGTATAAAGAGGTCCAGCTAGAATTTATAGAAACTTAAATCACTCAGCTTTTATTCTCATTATATCTATGAAGCAGACCCATTAGTTTTAACTCGGTTTAGGATACTAGTATCTCCCATTCTGGGTAACTTAGGTGGTCCTGACTTATCTAGTTCTTTTGAATTCCCTGCATATTTATCACTACATTCTGGAAAACACCCAATCTTCGAACCTCCCTTAAAGATATGGTCCACAGAAGTCTAGTTCTTCTAAGTTTGGCCCTTAAATCTTTTCATAGCTTTAGATTTCCAAGTAGAAGAATCCAAAGAGACTGATCTGTGGCCTGGGGGTTGGTATCAACATCACATTGTAGATAAAAAATAAAATAAATACATATAAGAAGAAAGCAAGCTCCGAATCTCAGATATGGAATGGGCCTTTAAGGTTTCCGAGTGATCACTACTCGTTTTATGAAGACTTATCTTTTATTTAAAAGAACAGTCACACTCATGATGTACATCTGGACATACTGAAATGCTATTTCCTATAAAGATGAATAAAAACTAAATCAAATGAGAAAAACAAGTATCAGCCGTTGTTCCATAATTCTTAGTCTCGTTGCCTCATATCTTTAAAGTACTTGTACCAGACTTATTTATTGTTACCTTTCCTGACATCATCCCTGCTTGCAGGTCATGCATTCCATGAATCCACCTCATGGTCACAGCTGATGACCAAATTCCTAGTTAGTCAAATTCTTTATGTCATGAATTTGAGCCAAGAGACACAAAAAAGCCATTACTGGAGCTGAAGTCTGTGTGGACACAGTGGTGTCTGCGTCTTACCATGCAGAAGAGCGGCTCATGTTGCAAGTCAGTCAATGTGGAGAAGCAGGAAAATGGAGAAGCAGCCAGAAGAAGGGAAGAGCTCCTACAGCCCAGGAAAGATAGAACGGACTTCAGTCCTGGGGGCCGCCAGTAGCTAAGATACCACACTTGGCTGTGTTTCTTATCATTGAGTTGTAGGAGAAACTTTACAATGAGCTGTCTTTTACTTGGAAGAGTGTGTAAATGTTACCTGCAAAAACAGGGCTCTCAAAACAGCATCTGTTTTGGTGCCTGAGAGCAGGTTGAGTCTCACTCAACTCCACAAATAGCCCAGAAGAGCACCACGCCCCAGTAGGGACTTGGCAAATTGGTTGACATTTACATTTCACCTTTGATTCTTTTTTTTTTTTTTGATATTTTATTTATTTGTTCTGTTTAGGCTTACATGTTAACAGAGTGCAATTTGATTCATTGTACATAGACAGAGGATAACATATCAATTCTCTAGTTGTAAGTTGTATAGAATCACAACATATATGCAGTCATACATAAAGTTAGGGCTATGATGACCATCATATTCCACCACCTTTACTGTCCCCATCGTCTTCGATTCTTCTAATTGCTTCCAGCCATACAATTTCACTCACCTTAGAGTCACTTTGTCTTGTTTGTTTTCTTTAACTATAGAAAAACAAAGTTCCAGAAGCCTGACAATCTTAGATATAAGAATTATTGTGCACAGTGTGATTTGAGGATATCAGGAAGGCCTCCTATTCACACCTCTCTCTTCCTTATCTTGCTAGTTTTGAAATAGTATTCAAGGGCTGAGGTTGTGGCTCAGTGACAGAGCGCTTGTGTGAGGCACTGGATTCGATCCTCAGCACCACATAAAAATAAATAAACAAATAAAGACACTGTGTCCATGTGTAACTAAGAAATATTTTTAAAAAAGAAAGAAACAGTATTCGAATTATTCCTGAAGTCATTTTGGTCTTCCAAGTTGTTAACTAAAATACAAATAGGTAGGCCAGTATTCCCTAAAAGTCTCATCTCTCAAGATTTGCCATGGAAAAAAATAAGAGAGGGAGAAAAATAAATAGGATGCCACAGCTAAGTGTATTCCCATCTTGGAGACTGACAGGGCTCTGCAGCATGCCAAAGGTTCTGAGAAGTCCTACAGTAAAGAAATCTATTTATTCTAGTTTTGGTGGAAGTAAGAATGGCACAGTCATTAAGGATACTGGCTTAGAATTATGAGTGCCACCCACCAGGTTTTTTTGACTTAAAAAAGTGGGAATAATAGTAAGTTGTATCTCCGAAGTGTTATTGTGAGTATTAATTACCTGACCAGCATAGAGAAGCACTTAGAAGTGTAGCTGTTTTTATTATTAATGGAGCATTTTCTAAACTTATTGGCCAGTGCCTGTTGAACACAAATCACTTATGGACACTTCCCAGATTACTTACTTTGGGGATATTGGGAGGAAAAAAGCTGCTTAAGAGGGTAAGGAAGCAAGAACCACTGAAAGGTAAGAGCAAAATGGAGAACGGCGACTTTGCTTATGTTATAATTATGTCTAATTATATATTGTAAATTTAAGAATAGCCATCTCGCCAATCCAATTTGTCACTGAACCTGGTTCATAGCTATCATAGTGAGCATTTAGTCAGCTCTGTGTGTCAGGAATCATTCTAAATTCCTAAGTGCATTATTTCACCTAACCTTCAAAATGATCTTTCCAGAGAAGATGTATGTATAATCTTTTCTTTATAGCTAAGAAATCTAAAGTTTAGAGACATTAGGTAACTGGCCAAGCCAGGCTTTAAGCCTACATCTGGCTGACCCAGGGACCTCACTCCTGGCTGTCACACCCCATGGAATCAGATGGGGGTTACTTAATTTACTGAGAACCCAGTGTGCCTGGAGAGCCACAAATGTCACAAATAGTTCACATCATACTTGTTCTACTAAAAAGTTGGCCATGCCTCCCATTCTACAGAGCGATCAATATGACCTTCAGGCAGGGTTGTCACCTGCATTTAGGAGGATCCTATGCTTGTTTAATGCTCTGCTTTTGCCTTCTTGAAATTTTTAATCACCTGTGAAGAAGAGGACTCATATATACATTTTTTTTTCAAAATTTGGGCATTGACCCTTGCAGATTGAGGGTCAGGCAGTGCCACCCTCACACCTCTCCCCCTCTCATTGGGCTTCTGAAGATTGTAGAATTCACGCTAGAGTGAGGGGGCCACTCCTTTCTATGAGGACAGCATTAATGGCATCGTATTTTCAGGATCCTGGGAATAGAAGCCCACAAACTAATATTTGCAAGTATTACCTAATGGCAGGACAGTGTTAGAAAATGAATCAAATAGTAATAGAGTTGGAGTAGGAAATAAAAACATGCATTTGTATTGCATCATAACATTACTTTTTTTTTTTTTTTGTACTCAGGATTAAACCCAGGGATGCTTAACTGCTGAGCCATATACCCAGCCCTTTTTTATATTTTATTTAGAGACGAGATCTTACTGAGTTGCTTAGGGCCTCACTAAGTTGCTGAGGTTGGCTTTGAACTCACGATCCTCCTGCCTCAGCCTCCAGAGCCACTAGGATTACAGGCGTGTGCCACCACGCTCGGGGAAACATGCTGTCTTTCCTTTTAAGTGTTCATAACAACTACAGCATGGATCTCGCTATCAGAAGATAAATACTCAGAGACATATCACGCCTGGATATCACCACTCGTCCCAGTAGAGCTCTAGAGAAATAATACCAACCAGATCATAAAACCAATGCGTATAATAACACTATGGCTAAGATGCTGGCTTAATTTAATATGTCTTGGCAAGTAAGAAATTGCCACTGAGTTCATTTAATGTTGGTAGAGGGAGAGCACTTAATTACCATCAACCTTTGGCACAAAACACCAAGAATACCTCTGAGGAGGAGAAATTGTCAGAGCACTTTCTCCTTCTCTGTCCACATCTCAGTTCTTTGCACCTATCCTTTCTTCCTGCCATAGGAAGACTCTCTGATATTTATGTGTTATGGGCAGATATTTATGTGTTAGACCAATCAATGTGAACAAAGGGATAAGGATCCTGTGATTGGTCAAACTTGGGTCACATGCTCACTTATGAAGCCAGAAGTAGGTAGCATGCTGATTGACAAGACCAAAGGGTTGCCCCATTTCTTTTTATTTTGTTGTTTACCTGATATTCAAATTTAGCTGGGTGTTCTGTATCTTATCTAATAAACCTACCCCCAGAGTCACAGGGGTCGGAGTGGAGCAGTTCCTGATAGAACCAGTGGTTGTGGACCAATAAGAACAATAAAAAATAGACACCAGCTCAGTGCTATTGGCTTCGCGCCATTGGCTTCATATTCAGGCCCCAAAGTCTGGATGAATCTCAGTTTCAAATTCCAGGGGGAAATGAGTTCCTTCTTGCTGAGCTATAATCCCATTTTCAGAGTCTACCCGTTTACCTGTGACATGATATAACCTCTTGATGCTCTAAATTGACTATTTTGGCCATTTGTGATTTCTGTGTCCCAAAGCTGTTGAAGTTTTACTGAAAACTTTAAATTCATTTTTCTAGTCAAATGAACACTCATGAATCCAGACAGATTATAATGCTTAGGCCATTTATGCATTGGGATTTACTGTATTAAAAGTTCAATATAACATTTTTGTTTTAAATGGAACAAAAAGACTAGTTGTCCTTTTTCTTTTCTTTTCTTTCTTTTTCTTCACAAACCAGGATATACTTTTTAAAATGTTGAACCAGAAAAATAGATTTTGCTAAAGGCCTATACAGTCAAATCCTATTGCAGAAATTAATCTATTTAATTGAAAAATATTTAAGGGAACTTTAGCCATGGGCTCAGATATTGCAAACAATATCTGATAGAATTAAATTATTGTACAAAAGGGAAATTTGGATGGCTCCCTGAAATATATTGAAATGTAATTTATTCTTGGAAATCAGGCTTAAGAATTGTGACCTTGAGGTATATTTTAAAATGAAGATAAAAAATTTCTCTTTCCCTTCTTTCTTAGTTTTCTGGCAGGCCTTTTGCCCTCTCTCGGATCCTCATGCTCATGTAAAACATGATAAAAATGTAGAAAAAAATCTAGAATGGTGCTGTCCAATGGGAATATAATGTGAGTCAAATTTGTAATTTAAAATTTTATAATAGCTACATTTTAAAAAGTAAGAAGGAGGGGCTGGGGAAGTAGCTCAGCCATAGACTGCTTGCCTAGCATCTATGAGGCCCTAGGTTCCAATTCCAGCACAGCAAAAAAATATAAAAAATTTAAAAAATAAAAAGGAAGAAGGATAGGGGAATGCAATTTGAGCACTCTATTTTATTTAACCTCTCATATCTAAACTGTCTTCATTTCAGTATGTCATGAATATAAAAATTATTGTGATTTTTATTCTTATTATACTTACAGCACATCTCAATTTGCACATTAACTTTTAATTGGGAATATTTAATCTGTAATGTAGATTTCATAAAATTTATAGAGAAAAAAGACATTCATAGACTTAACGTTGTTCCAAAAATATTAAATAATTTCCTAATAACTAAATAGAGTATCAGCTTTTAAAGTAGAAATTAATTAAAGTTAAATAAAATTAAAAACCCGGTTTCTCAGTCATGGTGGCCACATTTGGCTACCTCACGTGGCTACTTGCTACTGTACTAGATAGCACAAAACTCAGGTCCCTCCACTTCCTAGTGGAATTCAAAAAATCATGCCAACTTTATGTTTATAAGGATTCTTACTGTTTCAGTGTTTGTTGCCATAACAAATCACTGTGAACTAGTGCAGTTCACAAATGTATTGTTTTACAATTCTGGAAGTCAAAATCTGATACATTTCATTGGTTATAACTGAGGTGTCGGCAGGGCTGTGTTCCTTGTGGAGGCTCCGAGGAGAGTCTATTTCCTCTTTCCAGAGGCTGCCTGCATGACTTGAACCAGGCCCCCTTTTCTGTCTCCTGCATCCTTATGACTCTTCTTCCATTACCACATCTGTGTCCTGCCACATTTTAATAGGTGTATAGTAGAATCTCATTGTAGCTTCAATTTTCATTTCCCTATCCATTTGCTGTTTATCTTTTTTAGTGAAGCATCTGTTAAAACTTTTAACCCATACTTAGAGCTTTTGTTTTCTTACAACTTGATTAGGAAAATTTTTAACTTGCAGTTATTACTCCTTTATAAGATATATGATTTGAAAATGCTTTCTCCACCACTTACCTTGTCTTTCCTTCTCTTTCAAATATCTTTCAAAGAGCCAAAGTTTTAAAGTTTGAAGTAAAATTTATCAACATGTTCTTTTGGGGACTGTGCTTTTGACGTCAAATCTAACAAATCTTTGCCTAGCTAATGTCCTTCTAGGGGTTTTATAATTTTACACTTAGGCCAATGATCCTTTTAGAGTTATGCTTTACATGTGATACATGTGGACATTCAAGTTGTACACCATTTATTTTAAAGATTATTCTAAATTTAAAGATCATTCACTAACTTGATCTGTGCCTTTGCTGAAAATCAGTTGGTTCTGTTTCCAAACTCTCTGTTCCATTCCATCTTTATGCTGATATCACACAGTCTTGATTAACTTTCATAAAATCTTGAAATAAATTTAAGTCCTCCAATTTTGTTCTTCAGAATTCTTCAGACTATTTTAGCTGCTATGAATTCTAGATTCTTTATGTCCATTTCTGAAACAAAAAAATGCTTGTGGTATTTGGATTGGGGTTGAGTTGCTGTTTGGAACAAACTGACATCTTAACAATATTGTGTCTCTGATCCATAAACATGATATTGCTATAATATTTTAAAGATTTTGGTATATAGGTATTGCATGACTTTTGTCAGATTTACTCTGAACTATTTATTTTTTAATGTTTTAAAAATTTTATTTTAACTAATTGTTGCTAACATATGCAAATACAATTGATTTTAGTATATTGATCTCATATTCTTTAATCTTATTAAACTCACTCATCAATTTTAGTAAATTTTGTGGATTCTATTGCATATTCTACATAAATGATCTATGAACAGAGACAGTTTACCACTTCCTCCTTACTCTTGATTCCTTTATTTTTTTTCTTGCTCAATTGCATTGGTGAGAACCTCTCATATAATATTGAACAGAAGAGGCAAAAGCAGACATCTCTGTCTACTCCTCTCTTTTTTTTCCTTAGTATTTGATTTTGAATCATTTTCATTGCAGTGACTTCACACTCAGTAATCTTTTCTTCTGCAATCTCTAATCTGTTACTAATCTCTGTACCCCCAATGTATTAAAGAAGCTTGCTGAGTGATTCTAACAAGCAGATAGGAAGCCCACAGGAAATAGGAAGGGGAAAGATCTTTCTTCCTAAACTAACCTAGCAGGTTCTCTTCAGTTTTTATGTTGGCAGACCCTAACATAAAATCAGCAAATAATGGAGAAATGTGGTTTTCAAAGTCTCAAATCTAGTACCATAGAGCAAAATGTAGGAGGATGGATAAGGGTTGAGGAAAAAAAATGGCATCAAATATGTGGTATACTTGAACTGTGTCAGTTTAGCAACTGTCAAAAAAAAAAAACCCACAAAAAAACAAAACAAAGCAACAACAAGAAGAAAGAAAGAAAAAGAAAAGAAATAAAAGACTTCTAGTGGTGTGAGCAATTTGGAGGGCAAAGGTGAAACAGTGGCTGTGCTATTTTTATGCTCTGAAGGCTGGGGCAGGCAAACAGTGCTGTTGTGTGTCATATTGGTGGTGGCACCTATCTGCTGGTTTGCCAAGTTTGCAGAGTGGCAGCTGGACCCACAGAGACCTCACGTTCTGCTACTTTCTGTCTCAGTTTCTCTGATTTCTGGGCCACATACATGTTTAGTTTCAAGATAAAGCGTACCAGCTTGTCCTGCAGGACAGCTGCATCATTGAAACTGGAGGCTTGGAGGTGGTAGAAGGAAAACATGGATTCTAGACCCACCTCATAGTTCCAGCTTATCCTCATAGATTACAGCTTGTCCTTAGTTCCCTTATTTCATATCCATCTTTGCTTTCCAACTGCTTGCCCTGGGCACTTGAGGTTCTGGCCCCAAAGAAATAACAGCATCATATAGACTCCCATCATCTCCCATAATTTATAAGGTCACTAAATCCCTGGCTCTGTGTGTGTGTGTGTGTGTGTGTGTGAGAGAGAGAGAGAGAGAGAGAGAGAGTTGGTGAGAGAGAGAGAGAAAGAGAGAGAGAGAGTTGGTGAGAGACAGAGAGAAAGAAGACATACATATTTTAGTGTTTCTGCTTTTCTTCTGATCAAACCCTTACAAAAACAGTATAGTAAAAAGGGCACTACAACGTTTTGGTATTAAAAAGCAGTTAGTTCTCTCTTAGGATTGAGGTCAGCTGTTTGGGGCACTCTTTGACCACTCCATATGGTCCTGACAGGACTGTCAATCATGATTCTCATCATCTCCAATTCTCTAGTTACAGTGATTGTTCATAAGGTGAATGAGCTAGCTATACCACCCTTTAATGAAAGTGCATGTATGAATGTTAAGAAAGAAGATTTTCTTTCCTTTCTATCTTAAGTTGCAAGCATGTCTGTGTGGGTTAGCCAAATTCCTCTTTCTAGCCATTTGGAGTCAATCTTCTTTGTTTGTTTCTCAGCAGAGTGTACTAGAGTAACAGAAAGAGGAAAAGCAAGCAAAGCAGAGAGCTGGAGTGAGTGTGAGTGAGGGCCCCGACGCTTCATTGGAACTACTAAACCCTGCTGTGCTACTGTACTTCCGTAAGCCAATGCCTTCCCATTTTTCTTAGGCTAATTTGAACTGGGCTTTAGTCACTTCCAACAAATGATTTCTGACTAATAAATTCACAACGTCCTTGTGAGGTGGGTAATTTTTTTTCATTTCATAAACAAGAACTCAGTGGTCCAAAGAGATTAAATGACTGATCCAGATTTTCAAACTTGTGATTTATAATGATACACATTAAAACGTTTATTTACATTTCCAGACATTATAACCTTGGAATCTATTAATAATTGTAGCTAACTTTTCTGAGGATTCGACATGTCAGCACCATATTAGGCAATTGATATGGATTATGTAATGTCAGATTAGTGGAAAACCAAACTGAACAATACTTTGTAAGAAGAATCTAAAGATACAAATTTAAAGGGTGGGGAGGCGACTTCGGGCGGGGAGGAGGGAAACTGCTTTTAAGCTTCATGTGCTACATTCAAGATGACAATCCAGGGAGAAATTAGTTGTATGCATCTTGTACTCAGCAGAGAGATCTGGGTAAGAATTGGAGATTTATGTGTGTTCAAAGGAGTAGGGGAAGGTGATCAGGATACAGAGGAATATGTACATTTAAGAAGTAGCCAAATACATGAGAAGCAAACTAGGAGATTATTATGTCACAGAGCCTGATGGTAAGTACCATTTCAAGAATGTGAATAATCAATAGTGACATAAAAATCTCAGCTTATAACGAAGATATAATGCTCACAAACCTATATATATTAAATAACCTTGTAACTGAGTATGGACAGCAAAAACGTTTAGAAATACAAGAATCTGATAAAATTATAGTTGCACTTTCAAACTGGAAAATCTCACTACACACACACAAAGTAAGGACGTAGAGGGATTGAATAATATAAGCAATAAACTACATTAATAAAATTTTGTGTAATTTGTATCTTGCCAATACAGAGTGTGCATTTCTGTAAGGCTATGAAAAGTCCAAAACTTGAGCTGGGCATGGTGGCTCATGCCTGTAACCCCAGTGGCTCAAGAGGCTGAGGCAGGAGGATCCCAAGTTCAAAGCCAGCGGCAGCAAAAGCAAGGCTCTAAGCAACTCAGTGAGACCCTGTTTCTTAATAAAATACAAAATAGGACTGAGAATGTGGCTCAGTGGTTGAGTGCCCTTGTGTTCAATCCTGGTACCCGCCTCCCCGCCAAAAAAGTCCCAAACTTGGTACATTTAACTACAAATAATAATAATAATAATAATCCTTTAAAAATGTTAAAATATAGAACATTTGCAGATTATGAACAAATTAGAAACAAGTAATAAACAGTTGATCTAAAAAATTCTTAATATTTTAGAAGTTAAGAAATATTTTCTTAAATAACCTTAGCTTCAAGAGAAATTTAAAACTGAAATTTATGCTATCTTGAAAGTGTAGAGAGGAGACTATTTCCCATTAAATATTTTATGTTAAAAATGTTTTATTTATATTCAGGGAAAAAAAAGTATGACCTCAAATTTCTTCATGTTTGAATAAAAAATAAAATAAAATAACTTAGGCCATTCTTTGGGGTTGAATTTTGCCTTCTCCCAACCCCAAATTTAAAATGTTGAAGTCCTGGGGCTGGGATTGTAGCTCAGTGGTAGAACGCTTGCCTTGCATGCGTGAGACACTGGTTTGATCCTCAGCACCACATAAAAATAAATAAATAAAGATATTGTGTCCATCTACAACTAAAAAAAATTAAAAAAAAAAAATGTTGAAGTCCTAACCCCCAATACCTCAGAATGTGACCATATTTGGAGATGGGGTCGTTAAAGAAGTAATTAAGGTAAACTGAGCTCATATGAGTGGGTCCCAGTCCAACATAACTGCTCTCCTTATAAGAAGAGATTAAAACACCAACAACTCAGAGACCAAGGAAAGATCCCTTGAGGACACAGCAAGAAGGTAGCATATGCAAGTCAAGGATAGTCCTCAAAAGAAACCAAACCTGCCGACACCTTCATCTGGGATTCCCAGCCTTCTAAACTAAGAGAAAATAAATTACTGTGGTTTAAGGCACCCTGACAGTAACATTTGTTATTGAAGCCTTAGCAAACTAATACTGACATATTTAGAATTAGTAAAAGAAAAATAAAATAAAACAAAGAAAGTTAGCACTAAGAATTAATAAAGACTAAAATAAAATAAAATCAGTAAGATGGAAACACAAAATTAGAGGGGAAAACCCAAAAACTGATGCTATAAAAATGGCAATAAAATAAACTGCTATTAGCCTGAATCAAGAGAAAAAGATAAAGGAAACATACAAGATTCAGAATGAGAAGTGGCTGAAAATGAGACCTCAAAAAAAAAAAAAAGATGAAAATAATTGTAAGAATATACCATATGAAGTACTGTGGCAGCAACCTGAGAACCTAGAAGAAATGAGCAATTTACTAACAAAATAAATAAAATTGACCCAAGAAAAATTTTAAAATGTGAAAATAATTATTCTATAAAAGGTTACAAAAGTGATTGAAGATAAACCATTTTTAACAAAATCTAGGCAATTATTCACCCTGGGGAACAAAACAAAAAGAATAGTCATAGCACACAGACATGAATAATGCTTACATAATCAAAATAATGTAATCAAATAATAAAAGTTACAATATAATTACATTGACAGAATAGGAAATGTGTGTTTGGGCTGTGGATAGCCATAGAAGAGTGAAATCTTCATCTCCATTAGGAAGGATGTCATTAAGTGGTGCCTACAGCTGAAGTCTAAAAATTACTTATATTAGCATAGACTGTAGAATGTGGATGGAAATACTAGAAAAAAAAGAGCTAAAAGAATTGGGAGTATACTCCCCTGGGAAGCAGGCCTCGTGAATGCAGAGGGGTGGGCAGGAGATTTCTGGTGTTCATTGCAAGACTCTGTAGTATAATTTGGCTGTGTTTGGATCATGGTAGTGACAGGAGGTTATGTATGTTTTTTAAAGTTCCCACTGCCAGTTTTGTGTAAGGGGAAAGAACAGAGATAGGAAGACGTTTTAGAAAGTGTCATTGTCCAGGCAGGAGCTGACAGTGCTTGTTCCAGTTTGAAGCAGCAGATACAGGAGTGGTTGAATTAGATGTATGTATCTGCTTTGTGTGTGTGTGTGTGTGTGTGTGTGTGTGTGTGTGTGTGTGTGTGTATTTTTTCCAGTGCTGGCAATGAAACCCAGAGCCTCATGTATGATGGGCAAGCACTCCATCATTGCACTAGGCCCACAGTCCTAGAGATATATTTTTAAGGGAAAAACCAATACAACTTGCTGATGAGCTGAATCTGGAGAGCGAGGGACAAGGGAGTGAGAGAACTGGCTTCTGACTCCAGCAAGTGGTTAAGAACTGTAGAATCATTTATTGAAAATGAGAGAGTTCTGGGAACTAGATGTGGCAGAAAAATCACAAACTCAATTTTGGACATGTTGAGTTGGAGTCTAAAGCAGACTGCCTGGGTCTGGATTCTAGATTCACCCTTTACTAGCAGCCTGACATCGTGTGGTGTATTTGCTCCCCTTTGTGTCATTTTCCTCAGGGATAAAATAACAATTGTATGCACCTCATGGAGTTGTTGAAAAGCTAAGAAAGAAGCTATAATGAAAGGAAGGCCCTTCACACCTAAAAGCATGCCACAACCACAACACAGAAGCTTGTTACTAGTAAAGAACTAACTGACAGATCATGCTACAGAGCAAGTACTTGAGAATTTGAAAGTAATGCGTTAAGAGCACCCTGGGAAGGAGTAGGGTATTCAAACAAGCAATGGAGTTGGGGAAAATGAGCAAGCATTTGGGAAGGGAGGAGGAGAGCCCAGGTAGATCCTTACAGCACATTATAATAACCAAAAATAAACGAATAAATAAATAAATAATAAAGGAAGAAAGAAAGAAAAGAAAAGAAGATAGGCTAATAAATTGGAAGCAAGGTTTGAATACAAAACCAAAAAAAAGCCATTGAAGGAAACATAGGCAGATTTTAATATCTCTTGAGATCCTGAAGGACTTAACCAAATGTTAATGCCATGGAAGAAATCAGAAAGGAATAAAAGGCGGGGGAGGTTAGTAGATAATATAAATGTTTAAAACTTCTGAATATTAAGAGGTAACAAACAAAAAAGAAAATAACAAATTGGCAAAATATTTTTGAAAATATTACAGATAAATATTCAATATGAGCTGGGCGTGGTGGTGCAAGCCTGTAATCCCAGCACTTGGGAGGCTGAGACAGGAAAATCACAAGTTCAAAGCCAGCCTCAGCAATGGCGAGGTGCTAAGCAACTCAGTGAAACCCTGTCTCTACATAAAACATAAAATAGGGCTGGGGATGTGGCTCAGTGGTCAAGTACCCCTGAGTTCAATCCCAAATACCAAAAAAAAAAAAAGAAAGAAAAAATGAGCATGTTGATAGAAGAACTGCCAGAGGAAATAAATAATTCATGTAAGAAAAACAAATAATCAATAAACAGATGAATAATTTCAGTCTTTTAGTACTCTATCAAAGACACATAACTGGGCAGAAAATATTTTTTCCATATCAAATTGACAAAAGTTTCAAAAATTATAATACTACTGTTCCCAAAGAAATAGGTGCCTTTGTACTCTTTTTTTTTTCTTTCTTTTTTTTAAATTAGTTTTTTTAGTTGCATTTCAAGTCATAGTACATATATAGAGCTCAGTTTTTCCAATTCGGCTCTCTGTTTACCTCATTGATAGTTTCTTTTGCTGAGAAGAAGCTTTTTAGTTTAAGTCCATCCCATTTATTGATTCTTGCTTTTATTTCTTGTGCTATAGGTGTCTTGTTGCCTTTGTACTCTTGATATACTGCAGGTAGGAAAACTTTCTAGCTAGAATTTTGAAAACATATCAAAAGCTTGAATTTTTTAGTATCTTTTATTCTAAGGATTTCATTTTTAAGAATATATTTTAGGAAAATTTAAATATGCCATTAAAAGTAATGATACTGATCTCTATTTCATTGTAAAAGATGTTCAAAACAGATTAATAAAAACATAATGTAGGTTACAAACCAGATTGTATTGTGATCCCAATTTTTTTCAAGCATGTCATCTGAGAGAAAGATCAAAGCGGGCAGGGGTTGTGGCTCCGCAGTAGAGCGCTCACCTAGCGCGGGTGAGGCACTGGGTTCGATCCTCAGCACCACATACAAATTAATAATAAAAACAAAGTTATTTTAAAAAAAGAAAAGATCAAAGCCAAATACATTGCCAGAAATGGTGGCACAGGCCTATAATCTCAGCAGCTTGGGAGGCTGAAGCAGGAGAATCTCAAGTGGAAGGCCAGCCTCAACAACTTTGTGAGGCCCTAAGCAAACCAATCTCAAAATAAGAAATAAAAAGGGCTAGGAGTGTAGAGTCACTCTGGGTTCAATCCCCAGTATCAGGGAAAAAATAAAATAAAAAGGAAAGAAAAAAGAAAGAAAGAAAGAAATATCAAAACCATGGAAATGATCTTTTGGTGAAAGAATCTGGGGTGATTTTTATTTCAAATTTAAGCTGCATAATATCTAAATATTTTGTAATGAACATATTTCATTAGTATACAAAATTTAAATTAAAAATACATAGTACCCTTTAGAATATTTCTATTAGAAAAGCTTACTGAAATAGCTTGAGATTCAAAATTATGGCTGATGAATTTTAATATTGTAGTTGTAATTTATTCATGATAAAATAATGGATCTATACAAAGATCATCAAAGAATATTAAAGCTATTGGTGAAAATTGGGTAGGGAGTTTTATAATGGGTGGATCAGCTTAGCAACATCTGGGTCATTAGGCTGACTTTAAAGGCGGGACCGGTAGACAGTACATGATTTGTGATGTGATGTAGTAGTAATGACAGAGCACCACCCTTGAATATGCTTGAATGAAAGAAAGGAAAGAAGAGAAGGAGGGAAGGCCGGGGGCGGGGGAGATCTAGTCAAGCTTACAGCTCTATCAGTTTACAGAAAGTATAGAGGGATGGACGAATAAGCTAAATAATGCCACCAGAAAAAGCTGTCAGCAGAATCTAGAATGTGAGAAAATCAAAAGATAAGCTAGGTGTGGTGGCGCACGCCTGTAATCCCAGCACTTTGGGAAACTGAGACAGGAGAATCGCGAGTTCAAAGCCAACCTCAGCAATGGCAAGGTGCTAAGCAACTCAGTGAGACCCTGACTCTAAAATAAGACACAAAATAGGGCTGAGGATGTGGCTCAGTGGTCAAGTGCCCCTGAGTTCAATCCCCGGTTCCAAAAAAAAAAAAAAAAAAAAAAAAGATAAATGACCTAGTTCTTTCAAAGAATAACTGGTTAGGGGAAAATGAGAGAGTGGGATGGGAGAGATACATAATATTTTAAAAGAAATGTAACAAGTATAATAACCAACTATGATATGGTCCTTTTCGGATCCTGATTTGAACAAACTATAAAAAGTCCATCTTTTTTAGACAAGTCAGAGGAACTTGAGCTTTGTTACTTGATAGTAAAGCATTACATTGTTAATTTGATTGGTAGTGGTGATCACATATCATATTTAGAGTATCCTTCTCAGTTAGATATGAACACCAAGGTCTTTGCAAATATAATTATATGATGTCTGGAATCTGATTTTAAATACTCTAGAATTTAAAAGACAACAGAAAGCTATACTTGGGGGAAACTATATTGATGAAATAAAATTGGCAAAATGTTGATGATTATTGCAGTTTTGTGATGGCTACATTAGGGTTCAATAGAATATACCCTCCACTCTTGTGGGTATTTGAAAATAGCCCAGCCGGGTGTGGTGGCACACACCTGTAATCCCAGCACTTTGGGAGTTTGAGACAGGAGAATTGCGAGTTCAAAGCCAGCCTCAGCAACGGCGAGGTGCTAAGTAACTCAGTGAGACCCTATCTCTACATAAAACACAAAATAGGGCTGAGGATGTGGCTCAGTGGTCGAGTGCCCCTGAGTTCAATCCATGGTACCAAAAAAAAGAGAGAAAGAAAGAAAGAAAGAAAGAAAGAAAGGAAGGAAGGAAGGAAGGAAGGAAGGAAGGAAGGAAGGAAGGAAGGAAGGAAGGAAGGAAGGAAGAAAGAAGGAAGGAAAGAAAGAAAATAGCCCTAATTAAAATTTATGGTAAACTGTTAAAATTATTAGCACAGTCTTTCAGGTGAAGAAAATAAATGTTTCTGTTTGTAATTTCGGTATCATTGGGCATTGTACAAATTTACAAATATGAAAATTATTCTTTAGAAATAGAGATCTTATCATCTCTAACCAGACAGATATTTGCAAATATTTGGCTTAACTTATAAATACATATAGATATTTGAAAATGGTAAAGATTATTAGAGGAAAAACAAATTGTAAGAAGATGCTATGGGAAGAAATACATCTGAGAAGCCAAAGAAGAAAATATAACCTTGTGAGACACAATACATATTCTTTGTAAGGTGTTTGGTAAGAATGAGATATTTGGAGTTTCCAAATAAGGGTTTCCCAATTTCCTGCATGTTCAAGGGACAGCTTGGCAGGGAAAAAAAAAAAGAGTCATGAGCAATTTTTTTGTTGTTTGTTTGCAGTGCTGAGAATGGAACCCCAGGCCTTGTGAGTGCTAGGCAAGTGCTCTGCCTCTAAGCTACATCATGGGAATCATGAACATTTTTGAGGTTTTCTCATTCTCCTTCCAGTATATTGCATGTCTAAATCCTACAGAAAGGTGTTCTTAGTGATCTTTGAAGTTGGAGACCCTAAAATAAACTCACGTTTTCCATCAGGCATGGAAAACACTTGCTGCACACCTGTTCCCTACACTGGAGTGTTATGAGGGAGTAGGTTAGCTAGGGTCTCCACCACAGCACCAGCCCCTGCCACTTTGCCTGGCACATAGTAAGTGCTCAATGAATATAATTTGACTAATTGATGGAATACCTTCCTTTTGTCTTAAAATTATTTTCCAATCCTCTCTAACCTGTTCTACATGATAAAGGTTTGTTTTTATTGAGAGATAGCAAATAAAAGCTTTAGATCCCCTGAAGATTAAATACTAAAATCCTCCTAACAATTTGTTTTGTTCTTATGGGGCTGCATGAATTCGAAGGGCATTTATAATGCCTCATAATGCTCTAGGATGTTAGCCAAGAACTCCATCATCAAACCTTGAGAACTTTCCTCCTGGTGTGTTTAAGAGCATTCAAGCTCATTCTGCACAAGGAATGTACTGGCTTATGTTGACATTTTTGTCTTTGCCCACCTCCCCGCTAAGTAACACTGCAGTTTCTTTTCAGGGTCACACACGATTCCAGCTGCCTTTTTGGTGTGCAGAAGATAGCCCTACATGCTTCCTCCAGCTCGCCGGGCTCTAATAAGAGACAATCCGCACAGCACAGTACAGTTTCCCAGCAGGATAAAAGCTAGTTTCTATAAGGTAATATTTCTCTCTTGAGAAAGTATAGTTCGTAACTCCGGCACTATCAAATTTCCAGGTCATCTTTGCTTGCTGAGAAAAAGAACGCTTATCAAGAGAAGTTGCTCCCTGGAGAGAGAAGAAGGCAACAATCACCTCCCTGAACTGACCTTTGTCCTGGAAGGATGGCTACAATGATTCCCCGAGGAGCCGCAGAGGCGTCAGGCAGAAGAGGTTTGGGTGACCACAGAAAGGAAGATCCCTTAAATTGGGATGGCTTGCACAGCCCTCTGTAAAGTTCTCGCAAACCGACCAGTGCGGTCATCCACCATGCTCTGATCATTTTCAAGTCGTTGAAGATGCTCGGCGGATTAAAAGGATATTGCACTGTCTTTCTCAAACGCACACAGAATCACCGAATGGCATTTTCAAGGGCAAAAGGAAAGAGATCTGATAGCTCTGCAAAGGAACAGAGTCTAACAATAGCAAAAACCAGATCCCCCACCCCTACCACCAAACGGCTCTCCTGCCCCAGACCAAACAGCTATCTCAGGTTGTCTCCTGTCCTCCTGGCGGGGAGAACTCGGGGTCTCCCACTGCATCTGCCTGGCACTATCTCCACTGAAACCCTTAGCCAGCCCATTTCTTCTTCACGAGGTCACCTAGGAAAAGGAGGAAGGATCTGTGCCCAAAAAAGCCCACCTTGACTTTGACATGAGCCATCATTTCTTTAGCCCTCATTTCTTTTTTTCTTTTTGAACTCAGGGGCACTCGACCACTGAGCCACATCCCCAGCCCTATTTTGTGTTTTATGTAGAGACAGGGTCTCACTGAGTTGCTTAGCACCTCGCCGTTGCTGAGGCTGGCTTTGAACTTGTGATCCTCCTGTCTCAGCCTCCCTAAGTGCTGGGATTACAGGCGTGTGTCACTGCACCCAACCTCATTTCTTGAAGCACATACTCCCATCACATTTCTAGTTTCAGCCTAGCCCAGAGGACACACCAAGGCAACTTCACTAGATCCAGTAAAGGGAGTAAAAACAATCATTCAATGTGGCATCGCCTCTTGGATGGCTGGTTCAGGTTGAGGTTTACGACATCATTATTTGGTGCTATTTACTGAATGTCTTACCTACTCTATTATCTGTTTTTTCACATGTGTGCTGTTTTTGATGTTTAATTGCTTTTATTTACCAAATGTCTTATTCATCATATTATCTGGTTTTTCAGATGTGCTCTCTTTTCCATTGCCATGTAAAAAGAGGCTAGCCTACTGAAATTGGTGACTTCCTTAATAACCCAAGAACTGCCACGCACCCTGCACAGTTGTGCTCTCAGATTCCATAGCTAGCAACTGGCATTTCTATTTTTATCTGCACAATCAGTGCTTTCTGTAAGAACTAAATAATTTGACTTCAAAAGGAAATTTTAAACACTGACAATTTATTTGATAAGATTTAAATGCTTCCATGTATCAAATCACTTCAATTATTCAAAAAGACTATTTCAGTGTCCTCCCTTCATTTTCTACAAATAAACCTTTAGAATCTTTTATAATTTAAATAAGTTATATTAGTGCTTAAATTTCCAAAAATACCCATATGGACAAATACAGTCTAATATGTCTGTGGGAGGAGTTAACAATGTAAAATATTTCTAAAAAACATAAAATCAGCAGTAGATTGAATGAATGTAATATGTCTTATAGTATTTTGGATGTTCATGTTTCACATATTGCCATTTTATTCCCAGCCAGTATGGGACAGGAAAATATTTTGACTTTGCTATTCTCTTCTAAGAAAGTCTAGGCTGCTGTTAATTCTAAGTTTAGAATTAACTAGAATCTTCTAATAACACAGTTCACTGTATAGATTCTAATAAGCCACAGAACAAACCATGTCCAACAAAAGATCGTAACTGCATACAAAAAAAGTCTTCTCTAGCAGAAGATGTGCCTCATTTTTCTGCCCAAACCAATATTTAGAAGAGAATGCATTTTCTTTTGCCTGAAGGCTTTTCCTTTCTTTGTGCACAATACTCTGGCCAATTCCATTATCATTTGAGTTTTAGTTAGATTTATAAACTATGTATACTGTCTCGATCAGTTCAGATGGCTATAACAGAATACTGTATACTTCACTGGCTCAAACAACAAACATTTATGTCTCACAGTTCTAGATGATGGAAATCCAAGATCAGGGCACAAAAGTGGAGGTTCTGGTGAGGGTCCTACTCCTGGTTAGATCCTCATATGACCTTCCTTGGGGCACACACAAGAGAGAGTGAGCTCCCATCTCTTCTTTTTTTTTTTCCGTGGTACTTGAGATGAACTCAAGAGTATTCTGCCACTGAGCAACACTTGCCCTTTTTTATATTTTAAGGTTGGATCTTACTAAGTTGACGAAGATAGCCTCAAACTTGTGATTTTCCTGTCCCCGCCTCCTGAGTATGTGGGATTACAGGCGTGTACCACCACACCTGGCTTCCTCCTTTTTTTATTAGGGCATTAATCTCATCATGAGGAACTTACTCTCATGACCTTATCTAACCCTAATTACCTCCCAAAGGCCCCACCTCCAAGTACCATTATATTGCAGGCAAAGGTTTCAGCATTTGAATTTGTGGGGATACAAATATTCAGTTCCTAGAACATCCGAACAATTTTATGAGTCCTTATAAGTCAGGTAGACACCTTCATGAACTCTTAACCATGAGGCAGGTATGTGTGTGTGTGTATATAAATTATCAGAGCTTTTTTTTTTTTAATTTTCTTGTCTGAGCTCTATTTAAGACCTGATTTTTTGGCAGTTACAATTATTAAGAAATAGCTTTATAACAGCAATTTAACCAGGTATTGTTCTGCATGTTTTAGATGAATCAAAACACTATTCTAAGAGTTTTAGGGGTTTTGTCCTTTGAACTTAAAGATTTCAGGTTACCAGGAGGCCCCATAGATATCAGAAGTTTATACACTTGGACAAGTTCATGCTTAACTCATTTCAACAAATATTCACTGGGGTCAGCCTCTGGGATTCAAAGAGGCACACAGCATAGCTCCTTTTCAAGGAGCTGGTAAGCTGAGAAGAAATCAGTAGACGGAAAGCCAACTGTATAGCATAAGAAGCAAGAACCTATCAGTATGACAGAAGGCTCTGGGAGTCCAGGAGAGCAGAGGATCAGGACTCTGAGGAATCTGGGACAAGATGTTATATTGACGTTATTGGTTGCTTCTTAGTATCCAATTTCCCTTTTGGGTGGGATTATCACACTCTGCACCTCTGTTACAAGTGTGAGTTCCCATAAGTGTAACCCACTTAGCACAATCTAAGCCCATTTCAAGTGATAATTTTTTTTTTATTATTTTCCTTTAGCCAGAAGAACTGATTCAAAGAACCTAAATCTGTCCAGAGAGAAGCCTACCTTATTTGTTTGAAAGAAACCCTCTCTCCACCTCTGTTTTCTTTCCATCATGAATCTTTTCTCTTTTCTTTTCTTTTTCTTTTTTCTTTCTTTTCTTTTTTCTTTCTTTCTTTTCTTTTCTTTTTTTTTTTGCTACTTCTTCTCTCATCACAGACCTCTTTGTGTTGAGGCCCATGGTTCAGTCTTTAATTTTCTTCTCTTATCTACCCACGCTTACTTCCTTGGCAGCTCATCCAGTCTTAAAGCTTTAACTATTATCTGTATGCTTTCCATTCTGAAATATTTACCACCAGCTTAGATCTCTCTCTCCAAGGTGGATCATAGAGCCCTCTGCCTACCTGACATCTACATCTGCACATCTAGACGACTTTTCACACTCGTTATGTCCAAAGCTGAAACTCAAGTCCCTCACGTCCCCAGGGTTCCCTCGTCCAACTCCTCTTGTTCCTCTCTGCAGAACTGGCACTGCTTGCTTCTCTCTCATGCTTTCTATTACCTCATTTTCTTGGACTTCCAGGCTTTTCTGGAAACTCCTTCATTCCTCTGTGATAGAAGGATGAACCTCCTCACAATGGTGGCTGTTCTCCACCGCTGTGTCCGGGACCCTGTCACCGTTTATTCTGCTGTCTTCCTGTAAGAGTTCTTATCCTGTCCTGTGACTTCTATCACATGTAGGTGCTAAGCCACTGATTCCCAAAGTTCTTCATCTATCTCAGACCTCTGACCACACCACTGACAGACTCCACACCCTACACACAGTTCCTCCTAATCTCCTACAGAAATCTTACATAAATTGAATTCATTTATTCCAACATAAACTCTTGTTCCCATAAACTCCATTGGACTCCTCATCTTTTTTTTTTCCTCCACTTCCAGCTGGTTCCCTAGCCATTTCTCCTTAGATGAAAGCAGTTGCTGCCTACCTGGGCTCCCAACCTGAAGCGCCATCCTCTGCTTTGTCCCCTTCGCCAACGGGCCTTCCAATCCTTTCACTAACCAGTGCTTCCATTAAGTGGTCTTTTGTACTAAGCAGCCCACCTAGGGGGCACTTTGAAGATGTGTGGGTGTGGGCTAGTATTTTTGGTTATATCAAAGACAAGGGGACAGTGTGAGCACTTACTAGGGTCGAGGGAAGCTAGACACCCTGTAATACCTGGGGCAGCCACACTTCCTACACACCCTCAAGAGTCTTGCAGATAGTCACTAACTGTGCTGCCAAAGCAGTTTCATGTTGAAAGAACTGTATTTTTATTTCTTCTTAAAAATTAGGGCTTTAGGTTGATTTTTTCTTTTTTATGTGTAGATAGGCTGCTTTGGCTACATGTCAGTGTAATAAAAATGACAATCAATTATTTGCTATAAGAAGGCAGCTCTTCTCAGATACTGCTGGGGATCACTAGTCAGTATCGCAGGTTGCTAGCTGTATGGCCCATATGCCTCATGTAGTCGATAGGCATGTTTTGTTTGACCTAGGGTTGCCATAAATTTTAGATGAACAACAAGTCATATTTTAACATAAGTGTGTCTCATGCAGTCATTGGGATATACTTATACTAAAAATTATTCATTGTTTATCTGATCATTCAAATTTATGAAGCTGTTCTATATTTTTATTTGCTAAATCTGGAAAAACCTAGGGTTTTTTTTTTTCTCTCCTCTTCCTTCTCCTTTTCTTTCATTCCTTTGCCAATATTGAAACTCACTAATGGCTTTTTTACATTAAAATTTGAAGCTCTGGAATTCTTTGGGGGAAAAAAAACAAAAAACAGAAAGTCTAGGTTTGGTCTGTATTCAGTTGGAGTAGAGTGGACCCTTTGGATGGAGCCTGCTCTCCGCAGGTCACCACAGGTCCTCAACTCCATACTCTGTCCCATTCTGTGACTGAGCAAAATATTACCACTAATCCAACTATTTGCTATTAGTAACATTTATAGCTAAGAGCAAAATGAAATACATTTCTTTAAAGAAGTGAAGATTTTTCAATGTGTTTTCTCACCTTGGACCACCTTAAACTCAAAGATAGATTTAAGTTGAGGAAGCACAACAGACATGGCAAAATCACTAATTAAAAAAAAAAAAAAAAGAAATTCTACATTTTTGTGTTTCTTCTTTCCATTAAAAATTTCCCTTAGCAGTGATTAAATTGGGAGATGGAGAGAAGATGAAAGGGGAAGAAGAGAGTGCAGTGACCTGAGAAACACAGGAGTCAGAGTCAGACCCATGTGAGATACACATTTTAACTGTGTGCATTTTCTTTTCATTTCTAGGACCATTTCCTGGCCTAGATATGTTAGGACGAGGGTAGAGTAAGAGTCTTGTCCTGCCTCAGAATGTTGTGAGTGGTTAAAAATGACATGTACGAATTGCCCAGCACCACACCGGAACAAAATAAATCTTCAAAAAGTGTGAACTGTTTCCTGTGACTCTCATCTGCAAAACACCTCTGAAGGCTGCTTCCTGCTTCCAGGAGGAAATTGCAGGAGAGAATGGAGGAAACTACTCCTGCTCAGAGCAAATTCCTGATGCCTCCTCTCCTAGACTAAGCAACATCCCTTTTGCTTTCTCCTACCTTAAATGGACCCTGTGAAATAGCTGATCAGGGAAAGGTGTCTTCAGGCAGAATCGTAGGGAGTGGACATCACCAGGGGTCTCGGCTCATGCCACTGGTCCCTGAAGCCTGGTGAGGTGACACACCCTGGGGAGCTATTCTCATCCTGCTGCTGGCCCCAGGCCTCAAGGAAGGTCTTGGGGCCATTGTTTCTTCCCACCTTGACTTTTCTGTCCATATTTTGCCCCTGGGAATTCATAGTGAAGAGAATGGTGGGTCAGTGTGCAATCCCTGGGTTTTCAGGCGCCACAGGCACAGAGGGCTCTTGGAGCTCATTCCTCAGAGCTGCTTTCTCCAAATTTGTTTTAACTTGGGGACTACATGATTTTCTTTAATTCTGAAGATGGAAAAAAAGAAGTTCAAAAACCACAATACTAATTCAGATCCTACAGTTTACACAAATGGAAACCAAGGACCAGAGAGGTTATGTAGGTTGAATGAAGACAGAGGAAACAGGACCAGAACTCAGGCCTTCTCAATTTTTAGCCCAGCATTCTTTCTACTAAACATTGCCAGGGAAATGGTTATGTCAGAGCAGCACCCATGGGTCAGACTGCCGCAGGACTGCAGAGCAGAGTAGGTTGTTATTTGGTGCCATGGCCAGTGAGCCATGGCCTCCTCTGACTGGTTCCTACCCATCAGCTGGATCAAGAATGCAAACTTGACCTATGGCTAAGGCCCCAGGGATGCTTCAGGAGCTCAGCCCTGCTGCACCTGCTGTTGAGGCAGGTGCCCTGAGCACCCTGGGCATTTTTCACTACTCTGTACACATTGCCAAGTGATGAGGGCAGAGTTCATTTGGGAAATTCTATTTCTAAAAATTATTTTATTAATGGAACTGAAAGGAACATTGCATTTTCTAAAGAGGGCAGGGGCTGCAGTCTGACCCATGGGTGCTGCTCTGATGATCTCTGATGACCTAGTTGAATTCAAGAGTGAACAGTTACCACCATAGAGCACCTATTGGTGCAAGAGACCTTGCAACCTGCTTTCAGGGCACCAACTGTAACATCGTCTGTTCCATCTGATCCAAACTTCCCACTGAGCTAGGTCTCATCTCTACGACACAGGTGAGGGCACTGAGGATCTGAGAGATAAGGAGACTTGCCCAGTGTCACATCAGTTTGTGGACTTTGCCATAGCCCTGACTACAACTAGATGCCCCATTACTCAGCAGCTGCCCCAGTGTGGCATCTTGGCTGATGGATAAAGTCACTCATACAGACTTGTCCCTTTCCTGCCAATTATTTTATAGATACTGCACACACTAACTGAAAGACAATGTTGTTTCAAATAATACTGTTCCTCTGAATATCCAGTAGGAACAGTGGAAGAGCTTCCTCCCTGCTGAGGTAGGGGAACACTTCCCTTGAAAGAGGCCCAGATGTATTCAATTTTCTTTCACTTAAATTGCCTAGGGCAGTAAGGTGGCCCCTCCACAAGCAGCATGTCCATTGTCCTAGAAAAGATCATGTCACCTCGCTTGGAGACCAATCTGGAGCAATTCTTCCTATTCTACCTACAGAAAGAGAGGGAATTGTTCTTTTTCTCTCTCCCCACCCCCCGCCCCACACATGTATATAAAAATTTTGTGGGAGCCATTAGTGCTATTCATCAACTATTCCCAGTCTCTGGGAATGCGCCTTCATGGTCCCCTATGGGAAGGGGGTAATACGACTGGCTCTGACCAATGAATCCCATGCGAAGTCATATGTGTCCCTTCTGGTCTGAACCTTTCACTGTTGGCATGAAACCCCAGAGATCTTATCCACTCTGCATGTGATCAATGTGGCTGCTCCATCACCTGAATCTATGAATGACCACCACAAACAGACCCTACCCCATATGCTACAGTGGCCATAGTGAAGCAAGGGCTGCTTAGCTGTTTTAAGCCCTTGAGAATAGGGCTGTTTTGTAATGTTGCATAAGCAGCCCAGCCTGGCTAATAGACAATTTTAGGGCCCAAGTCTCTTTGTGAATATCCCATTTTTTCCTACATGAATCCTAGGAGGTGAGTACTATTGTCATGCCCATTTTGTGGATGAAAAAGCCCCAGCTGAGAAAAATTAATTAACTTGTCAGACAACTGCAGATGGCTGAGACAGTTTTCCATTCCACATCGCTGTGGCTCCACATCCTGGTCCTGATCAGCACTCCATCTCTATTCTCTCCTTTTATGTGCTTTCTGAGCCAGGAGAAGAATAATATTTGTTACCCACGTTCCCCAAACATATATTTTGCTTCATCGTGTCACTCATTTTTGCAAGTAAACTTCCCTGTTGTAGTCACAATCCACACGTTTAAAAAAGGAAAATTTGGTTTTTGACAAACAGAGCATCATAAATTATGGTTCAATGGTTGGCATTCTATTACTTTCTAGAAAATATGATCTGGCAAATATAAATCCTTCTCACAGCAAGCAGCCCTCAGCTAAGAAAATTAGTTTTATTAACCAAAAAATCATTCTTAGAATTGATGGCTGTGTAGATGACCTTTGGCCTACTGTAATACAACAACGTGTCTACCACAGTAAAAATGCCAGGGTAAGACAGGTCCCACAAAAGGCAATAAAGAAACAACATTCCAAAGACAAATGCACTTGAGACACTTATGACAGCCATGGGGAGGGTAGGGGAATTGGTTACAAGAAATGACAGTGTTTTGGCAACCTCAGTGACTTTAACTGACAGGACATAATGTAAATTATTTTTTTAAAGAGCAAGTCCTAAGAGTTCCAAATATAAATCAAAGTTATTTTGGACTTTGACTTAAATTTTCAGGGCATCCCTTTCTCTTTCAATGCCCCGGGGCGGGGGAGGGGGGGAGGGTACTTCCCCCATACAGACAAAAACCTTTCTAGTTGTACTAATTTTTCTTTGGTTATTTGATTTAATCTGGGTTTGATTCTGCTGTTAATCCTCTCAGATTTACTTTGTCCCTCAGATATTTTCTTTGAGGCATATCCTTATCCAGGTATGTTTATGGCTAAATGCAAATCCTCCATGAATTTAGTAGGGAATACGTAAGGCCACCTGTTAAAAGAGCTACTGTAGTTTCCCATGCCACCTGTTCTAATGAGATGGTGAAATCTTATGACTTTTGGATGTTCTATATTTGAACCCCAAAATATGATTGTGACAGTATAAAATATCTGTATTTACTTTCATTTTTTCATTTCTAGAGGCAGAAACAAAAAAACGTTTTAAGTTGTGTTCACGTTTACTCTGTGAAAAGAAATCAGAACCCCAAATACCAAGTTTCAAAAAGTTGAAGGAATCTTCCTTTTATTTGTTTCTCAGGAGGCATATTTATTCAAATGGGTCAAGTGCTAAAAATACCTCCTCCGCATGATAATTTTTTACCTAGCACCTCACTACTAGAATTGGGATGAGCAGATTCTACTTTGTGGGTCAAAGACAAGGGTATTGAGATTCTAGCTTAAGAACAGGACATAAATCCAGGGGCTTTTGAAGTGTTTAGTGGCTTAATGTTCAAAACTTTGCTTCCCCAAGATGAAAGTTCAAACACAATTTAGGTCAAAGGTTAAAGAAGTCTGCCACTTCAGTGGACAGATAAGGGTTTGGAAGGTTTCAGCTGAGGCCTGGCAGCCAGTCCAGGCAGCAAAGATGGGAGATGAAGGAGAATTAGCTACACCTTCAGTTATCTGCCTCTGGATTCCTTATGAACTAATGTTCATTAAATTCCTCTCTTATGATAGAGAATAGAAACTCACAACCATCAAAATGAATAAAGGAATGAATCCTACCTTTGTTCTGGCTAACGACGTCAGCATTCTCTGCTCCTGCTGTCAATTTTCTGCAGTGTGGGGTTCTCAATGAGTCACAGGTATTTATGAAACTGTGTTCCATTAAACTTTTCCTCTTCCCACATCTGAAGCCTCCAGTGTCTCTTAGTTAGGGAGAGATTGAGTTGGCGGGTGTTTCTCTTGCAAGACCCCTAAGAGAAGACAGCAGATCTGAGGTCTACCTTTGCACAAACTCGATTTGGAATGAAAGCATCTCAGACATACATGCTGCATGCAGAGATGCCACTGCCACATAAAAGCAGCTTAGCAGCATGGAAACTTTACTTTTTTGCAACCTGTTTTAATGGGATTGGATTCAGTGGTGTAAATTTCACTAAGCCTGCCTTTAAAAAAAAAAAGAAAGAGTGAGAGATTCATTCACATTTTTTTTCAGACTTCTGGTTCTCTCCCCACATTTATCAATATTGCCACTTAGCACTTCTGTGTGAATTGTAAAGCCAAAACAAGCATTTTCTTATATAAGCTGTAAAGACAATGGTGGTCTCTGGATACAGTTCCGAGGCTACAAAGAAAAGTCACACAGACTGTAGATGTCATTGCAAATACACAAAAAAGTAAATACTCTCCTGCACAAGCATATGAGGTGGCATTCATGATTTCTTCCACGTGCATGGCCTCAGAGATGGAGACAGGGGTTCCCAGGGCAAGATTTTTGTAAAAGAAGACTCAAAAATCAGCACAGAAGATGATTTCATGTGTGTGGTCCCATTGCTAGAGCCAACACATAAAAGCTAGGAATTTTTGGGTCTTGTGATTATATCTATTGCCAACTCACTGTGCACTGGAGCCTTAGTTATTCTCCACCTCCATTTTTCATAATGGTGAATGAATATAACTCAGTCAAGGGGCAGCATAACAAATCTGCAAGAGGGGTTGTGTTTCCCCTCCACATTAGCCAGCCTCTTAGAGGTGCTTTTATTTATACCTTTTCCAGTCATCATGGGTAAAACAGGGCAGGGCAGGGCCAGACATGGGGCTGGCACCCCAGAGAGACTAGATATTCTTCGGGTTACAAAGCGGTGACCCTAGTTCCCTACTTCTCACAGTCAGCACCGCTAGCAAGATCTTGGGTGGTGTGATGTTTGGGGTCTCTGGACCACAGTATGAGTAATAAAGAAATAGACTATACCATCCAATTACCCCCTTACTCCTTCCAAAGCCGAGAAGCAATAAAATTTTGTGCTGAGGAGTGAGACTCCCAAGCGAGACTTTCTTATTCAAATCTTATGCAAATCCTAGTTCCATTGCAAGCACCATTTACTTCAGGTAGCTAAACTTAGCCAGGGTGTTGAGTACTGACTGAGAAATACTGAGTATTGTCTTGGAAATCCAGATGAGCTTGATGAAGGCCTGAAATAAAGCGATGGTAACAGAGGTGACTATGAAAGAATTTGCTCCAGGTACGCTGAGGAGGTCCAGTCACCAGGACTGATGGAGGACGGGAAGTGATTGAAAGGAAAGAGTTGAGGGTGATTCCCCAATTTCTTTTGCGGAAGCCCTGGGTGGGGGGAGGCGATGTTCCATCCACTGAGTATAGAAGGAGTGAGTGGTGAACTAGGAGAGGCAGCCCTGGGGAGAAGTGATGGATACATTTGGATATCTTGAGTTGGGCATTTAGGCTGAAGACACAGGTTTGAGAGGCCTCATGGGTGGAGACCAAGTGGGTGACAGAGAAAAAGTTAGCACAGAACTCCAGCAGACATTCACAGTCAGGGACTGAGTAGTAGAAGAGAATCCAAAGAAGAGACTGAGGAAGAAGTGTGGGCAAAGCAGAAGAAATCAAGAAAGTGTGAGCCGGGCATGGTGGCACACACCTGTAATCCCAGCACTTAGAGAGGCTGAGACAGGAGAATCGCCAGTTCAAAGCCAGCCTCAGCAATGGCAAGGTGCTAAGCAACTCAGTGAGACCCTGTCTCTACATAAAACACAAAATAGGGCTGGGGATGTGGCTCCGTGGTCGAGTGCCCCTGAGTTCAATCCCCAGTACCAAAAAAAAAAGTGTGGTACCATTCCTCTGGCAGTTTGGGAAATGGTAAGGCTGAACAAAACAGAGATTAAGAAAGAAGAATGGGAGAAAAGTTAATACACACCTTATTGGAAACACTGATTTTCAAGTTGTGGCACAATCAAGTAGGGTTTGGAAATATGTGGTAGATGTAACAGCAAAGCTAGGCAACAACCTTTGAACAACAGCCGCAGTTAGAAGCAATCATGAGAGACCAGAATGAGAGTGAGGTGTTTTCAGCACCTAGAAAACATCTGGGGAAGAGGAGCCTGAAAGTACATGTAGAAGCTGTGCATTGGTGGTGGTAGAGGCTAGAAACACAGTGACTGACAAACATGGGGTCGAGGGAAGTTTCCCAGCAATCTTGCAGTCAATTTCCATTTTAAAACTGTGGGTTATTTTGTCAGGAGTGGTGCTCCAAGCCTCTAGTCCCAGTGACTTGGGAGTCTGATACAGGAGGATTGCAAGTTCAAAGCCAGCTTCAGCAAGTTAGTGAGATCCTGTCTCAAAATAAAACATAAAAAGGGCTGAGGATGTGGCTCAGTAATGAAGAGCCCCTGGGGTTCAATCCTGGTACCAAAAACCCAAAACAAACACACAAAAAACTGTAGGAAAAACTAAAACAACTGGCACAGTGGTGCATGCATATAATCCCTTCTACTCAGGAGGTTGAGACAGGAGGATCATATGTTCAAGGCCAACCTGGGCAACTTAGCAAGACTTTGTCTCAAAAAAAAATAATTCTTTAAAAGAGGCGAGGAAGTAACTCAGTGATAGGGCATTCCTGGGCTCAGTCTCCAGTATCTAAAAAACAAACACTTCCTTCATAGAAAAATTTAAATATCTTGAAGTATACTTATGGTATAATGCATAATACTTACTATCATAAGTATTAGAGATGAAATTGGCACCATGGCATAAGTCTCTGATTCCAGTGCCTTGGGAAGCTGAGGCAGGAAGATTGCAATTTTGAGGTTAGTCTATGCAAACTAGTGAGAACCTCTTTCAAAATAAAAAATAAAAAAAGCCTGGGAATGTAGCTCAGCGGTAAAGCACGCCTGGGTTCGACCTCCACTACTAAAAAAAAAAAAAAATCAAAAACCAAAAGACAGACAAAAAACTCTATGAAAATTTAGAGGAAACATTGAAATCTGCATCTCTATAACTCTAATTGACCTTTCACTAATTAAAAGGTTCAATAAAGCAACGCTTTTGTAAGCAAAATTGCCAATAATTGGTCTGTATACTTTTTGACAGACCAGTCCAAATTGCTAGCTGATTTTACAAAGTCCTCTGTGCCTGGGACCTTAGGTTTGCTGGTTTGGGTTCAGCGTGTCCTTTCTGTATTAGCCCTGATGCCTGTGCCTCAGATTATAGCCTCAGCTGCTCTTTTAACTGTTCTTCTATTGCAGTGAGCAGAAAGTCAATGATCTAGAAATATTCAAATGTTTTAGTTGAATACTTTAAACTAAAGTCGAAGAAACTACAAGATTTTTTCTAATATGATAGAGAATATAATATGCGCTGGCGTTGAAATGAACAGGAAAACTTGGGATACGACTTTGCCCTGTTCATCCTGTCACCTCAGGCTGTAGTTCACCCAAAACCCAGGCCACAGGGGCACTTCACCCATATTTGTTAAGTGAAAGGCAACATGAAATACTGCATTTAGCAAGCTCTGCTTAAATCCCACTACTTCAGAGGGCTTTTCCGGACGAATCCCACTCTGGGAAGGCACTTTGTACTCACGGATTTCTATGTAAGCTTTTAATCTTGCCATCTTGCAATTATTATTATTCATGTGTTGTTTATAATCATTCTCTTACTAATTGTATGTGTGTGTGTGTATTTGCAAATGTACACGGGCTTTCCTCCCTCAATTCACTGTGGGTCCTCCAAGTCAGACTTTTTGTTTTGAATTCTCATATAGGTCTAATTAAGCACAGTAGTACTTAAGAATAATAGTTGATGAAATCTCTCTCCCCTCCTGGACTACACTGTTAAATATTTTAAATCATTATTCCAATAATTCTTTTGCCCCTAGTTTATATGCTTTTCTACTTCACAGGAAAATGAAAGATTAGACATATCCAAGTGCTAAGATTTTGTAACAGAATCAATTTCTAAAAGGAGAAATACTTTATTCTTCTCTAAAAGTCTGATAGAGACTCTGCTGCAAACTTCTATGGACAGCTGGCGGCTGTACAGTAGATGATGTACCCCAGCCAGCGGGAGCTCTTACATATCCCCCCACACACCACACTTTAATTCTGCAGCTGGCAGGTGCAGCCATGCTCCCTGGTTTCACAAAAACCAAATATGTTATGAGAAAGATCTAAAGCCACAATCGCAGGCACTAAATGGATTCCTTAAGATTTATACAAAAATAGGCATTTCCTTCATACGGATTCATTGAAGATGCTCTTTGGAAGAGGAAAGTTTTCCAAGTCAGAGCAGATTGAATCAGTTCTGCTAGATTTAACAAAATTTTAAAAGCTCAGGTGCCTTTAGCACTTAGGGAAATGTAAACATCAAAAATCATTCAAGTCAATCTCTGTTTTATCTGAGATAACCAGAATTAGTTTTCATACAATCAATAGATTTCAGAGTTATGCCTTTTACCAGTTTAATATTGCATTCACTTATATATTTATTCAACAAATATTTATTGAGCATCTACTTGCGTCAGGCTCTGATCTAGGTGCTAAGGATACAAGTAACAAGGAAACAAAATTCCCAACCCCAGTTACTTATTCTGGATTAAACTAATACTGGCTTACTGGTGTTATATTTCTAAACTAAAAGAAATTACTAAGAGGTTCATTTTTTTGAGACATATGGGTTGTTTAAAAATAAGAAAAAGACTATGATAAATTAAGAACATAATTTCATTTTACACAAAAATCGAAAAATATTTTCTTGATACAGTATTTTAAGCCCTCCAAAATTTAATCATCGAGTGAAAGAACTGCTACCTAATTTTTGCATACAGGGCATACCACGCCTCTTAAGAAATCCACATTTTTCCTAATTTTTAGGCTTCTAAGACAGAATCTTCAGGTCTTCTATCACATCCAGCCTGATTATATACTAGATTAATTTTAAAAGATCTTTCTTGAGAGTCAAAACAAAGAATTTATTCCCCAAATTTCTATGACCTATCAAAAATGACTTTCATTCCAAGCTCACCAGTCTTGTGTCTGTGAAGCTACCGAGATGAACAAAACACCTAACTAAAGCCCAACCAGATAGTTGCGTTTTGAAAAGAAGAGCATTTGACTGATGGATTCTGTTGGCCTACACATTGACCTTGCTGTTCTGTTTCCCCAAGCTGTTCGTGTTGTGGTTATTGTATTAAAGCCCAGCTATTCAAAACCTGAAGCTACACATCATAGCATATGCTTATTGTATGACATGTTTATTATTTTTCTTTCTGTTGGTTTTATGGTGCGTTCCCACGGTGGCACATGAGTAACTATATATATTTGTTTTCGGGGTGTGTGAGTTGGCTCAAAGATAGACAACTGTGCCAACTTCACCTGTGGTTGTAAGCTTATTAGAATTACAAGAACCATAAAGGACTGAAGCCCTACTCACCCCTGAGTTACATGGGCTGATTTCCCTAGCTGTTAGTTGGTTGGTTCCCCCCGCTCTTTGTTTCAAACAAGAATAGATGAGTTATGTTATAGGAATTGCCAAGTTCGACACTTAGTCTCTTCATCATTTCCTTGTAATTCTCCCTTTTCAAACGAATAGATTCTTTAAAGGCATCAGTCATTCTGGTGTTTCCTTTAAAAGAAACTCCATACTTGTTGATTGATATGAGGCGAGAAAAGCCAACTCTATTCTCTATTGTTGGTTAATATTGCCTAGTTACCACACCTGTAACCCCAGCTACTCTGGAGGCTGAGGCAGGAGGATCACAAGTTGGAAATCAGGCATGGGCAACTTAGTAAGGCCTTGTCTTAAAACAAAAATTTTTTTAAAAAGCAGGGGTTTGGAGGTATAGCTTAGTAATAGAGCGCTTGGCTAGCATGTGTGAGTCCCTGAGTTTTATCACCACTACTGAAAATAAATAAATTAAACGTTAAAAAGAAATTGCCTAGTTAATATAGGAACAGTTATTCTAGAGAAAAATAGTTTTAATGTTTTCTTAAATTTTTTTTTAAAAACTGTATGCCTCTAGTTAAAAGGAAATCTTAGATAATACAGAAACATCTACTTGGTTAATATTTTTGAGGTCTGCTACTTTGTCACATTTTTTTTTTCCACACTTGAGACTTTGGCTTTCTCATTGGTTCTTGATTAAAATTCCTTGGATTGCCTCAAAGTGCAATCCCTTAGACAAATTTAATTGCCTTTAAAAAAAATGCCAGCAATAGAAATCCCAGTAGGAAAACAAGCATTATTCGAGAGAGCAGCAACCCTGGAAAGACAGTTTTGTTAGTGGAAACACGTTAGTCTTTCACAAACTAAGCAATGATGATATTTACAGAGCAGTTTATAAAAGGTCAAATGCTCTTCTGCCAACAAATGATGCATTTCCTTTTGGGAAAGAAAAGCAGAGACTCCAACAGGTTTTTCTAAGGGAGGTGGTGCATGGACACTTTCAGGATTCTGACACTTTTAGGATATGTAAATATTTTTAATTGTTTTGTTTCAGTAACAGAAAAATGTTCCCAAACTCTGGTAGTAAACATAGAACTTTTCTTTGCAGTGATAATTCTCAATTGCAAGACATTGATAACATAAGATTTTAATTTTTTCCTACCTTTATAAAAATTGCTGCATTATAGTTGGACATACTGATGGGAATTGTCGTTGCATACTTTTCCAAGCACACAATACACAATACAACAATATCCCTCCCTGGCACTCATGATTTTAATTTTTAGGTCAGTATTTCCCAAAGTGACTTCCACATATGAGGCTGTGAAGATGCTTTACCCTTTTAAGGGGGATCCGGGCATCATTCAAGTTTGCAGAAGGGGCCGGCAAAGGCAGAGGGCGCCACCGTGAGGCCCCCATTTCAACGCTTGTCATTTCAATTGTGGAGGGTTAGAGATCACAGGGAAGCAGAGCTATCCGTTGAAGAGACATCAGACAGTGTAGTAAAAAGGGTAATCCATTTATTTTTAGAGAAGTTTGCACTCTGAGATCATACACGCTGCAGATCACAGAAACACATGCAAGCATGAAATTTAATTTTTAGTAACTCTTTCCTGGGGCTTCCATAGAAAAGCAACAGTGCAAGGGAAATGATAATCATGACAAGGCAATTATAGAGGTTTGAGGAACATGAAAAAGTTTGAAAACATGGAGTTTAAAAAACGTTTTGACTTAAAAAAATAATGCATGCTGCAACATTTGAGCTGCACAGAGTGAACTCAACATCACAGAGACAACACTTACAAACTTTAAAATAGTCAAGAAAGAATGACGGGCATGTTTTTCTCCAGTTGTGACATTTTCCCCCTGGTGATTCAGAATCTATAAATGTGATAAATATTGACTTACTAGGCTTCCAACAGATGGAATGAAACATGTAGTAAAACAAAAGCAATACATTTGTGCTTTAGGCATGAAATGAGTGGGAGATTAAGCCAGGGCTTCCCTGGATTATTAAGAGGAAGCAAAGTGGATAATGTTGTTTATGCACAACTGCATGCCATTTTCAGCAAATAAATGCAGAAAATGGAAGGAAGGGAGGGAGGGAGGGAGTAGGAAAGATAAAGAAAGAAAGAAGTGGGGAGGAGAAAGACCCAATTGTCCCTTTGTCCAGGGTGATAATTCTTTCCTTAAATTTTTAATTTTCAGAAAGTACTACTGAAAAAAAAAAGAGTAAAAAGTTCTATCCTCTTGAAGTTTCTTGACTACCCCTCTAAATAGTGTATCTTCCACTAAACACTCAGTGAACATTTGTTCCAAAAGAGAAGTACGATATGGTGTGTCTAACAGCACTAAGAAATAAAATAGTAGTACAATAAAATACTGAGTTACTTAAACTCCCCAGTACTTACTTAAACACCTCCAGCAGAGGATGAACTTTCCAGAGCTTACCTTCAAATTTTCCTTGGAGGCGAAGGGCTCAATGCAATGGAAATTCAAATTGTAGAAGAAGGAGTTAAAAACTAGGACCAACTCATGGGTGAATTCTCCTCCATTCACAAGCTTTGGGGGCTGGATGTAGCTCCATGGTAGAGTGCTTGCCCAGCACGTGTGATGCCCTGGGTTCTGTCCCTAGCAACACACACACACACACACACACACACACACACACACACACATACACACAACATAGCTTTGGAAAGAACTTTTAGGAGAAGTAAAGGGGCAAATGGCAATTTTTCCTTAAAAGCACTAGATAAAATAATACATGAAGAAAGTATGCAAATCCATTTATCAATGTTTTGGGTTTGGCTACTGCCTTTTGTGACAATGACGTCATGCTTCTAGGTCCTGTGGAAAGAAGACAAACTCACAGAACTAAGTTCTTCCATGCTAGGCTTTCTAAACCATCATCACTGCAACAAAATAATTTGTCAAATTGTCAAAATTTACAGCCATCCCAGACACAGGAAATTTCAACCAAGTCTGTGCCTTCACACGGTGCTAATCTCGCTCCTGGAACTGCAAACACGATGGCCGGAGTGACAGCCTGGCCACAAATCCATCTGGCAGCTTCATTAGACATCTCTCGTCCGACTGATTAAACTGCATTTAAGACCCACTTTTAGTTTTTCAAGGCTTGTGTTTAAATTAAAAGGTCGTGTTTTTAAGCTCCCTTCAGTCCAGGACCATAGTACACAATTACATTATCACTAGTGTTACCGGAACAGCTAGAGAGTATGATGCCCAGGCACAGCCACCAGGGGCTCCTCCCCTGGGGACAGCCAGGATGCTGGGGGAGGGGAGTTGTTTATTTATTTTCAATAGAACCTAGTGAGGGGGGCCTGGCTGGGGAACATTCAAATTGTTGTTTACTAACAAAATCCTAATGACCTCTCAATGGGAAATCCAGAGAACATACCTGTACTTTCAACATGTATCCTTTAAAATTTTGGCAGTGTTTTGTTTGTTTTTTTTCCTTTAAGTGGATGCCATTTGATAAACCTCCATATTTTATCACTGACCATTTTGAAATCAACCAAGAAGTCTACTTTCTCAGAGCCTGGATTATTGCATTAAGAAAACAAAATGGAAACACATGCCACCCTTTAAATAGTATTTGCTAACTTTTTGTAAGAGGCTCATATTATATATTAAACAGGGAACCGGTCTATACTCCTGAGAAAGCCTTCAAGCTGAACAAGGAAACATAGGAAACTTCCTTTCCTTTTTTCTGTGATTTTCTGTTAGTGTGCCGGGCAAATGCTGAAGGTCCGAGCGATAAACCACCCCTAAGCCGTTTTAACTTCATGGGCGACGCTGAAGGCTGTTACCATACATTTCACAGCAGGATCAAGAGGGAAAATCTAAAAACTGGCAACTGTGGTTGTGGGGAAATCTCTGCCTAAATATGAGAGGGAAAAACTGTGTGTAGCCCGGCTTTTGCCTCTGTTCCACATGCTTTGTGTTGTTTATGCTGTCTGCCTTTATTTCATAATATATTTACCATGCCTCAGTGTGAGGCCAATTTCTTTGTCATGAAGTTGATAAAAGAAGCGGGGTCAGGAGAATCCACACAGGTAGTGGGATTGATGCTGGGAACTAAAGTCTTATTTCCTAGTGTTGATATTTCTCATTTGTTATAGAATTTTGAGCTTTTATCTGTTATTAAATTCTATGCAAAATTGATTTTTGGATTAGATTTTGTCTTTCTTTTTTCTGTTTTCTTTTACTTTTTCAATTATAATTAAATCCTCCATAATCATCAAGGGTTGAGTAGAACTGGTGTTGGCAAACTCCTACTGAGCATCAGTAACTCAGTGTGAACAAGGTTAGTGAACCATATTAAAGGAATAGTATTGCCTTTTCATTTTCATTTCAATGAGATTCAACTTATAATAAATAAATTTGCATATTGATACTGCAAATAAAATCCAAAATTACACACACACACAAACACCCACACACGTACACTTTCACTTACTTGGAATGTAAACAATTTCCAGTTCTTTGAGAATATTGCTAAGATAACTACACCAAAAGACCATGTTCCTGAAACTCATTCATATAAGCCTGTTCCTGGGAGACTGCTCCTGTTCATGTGTGCAGAGTTACACAGGAGTCCTGAGGAGAGAAGGGAATTGAGATTTTAAATTATAATTAGTAACTTTACAAACTTTCATTTCTCTAATTTTCTGATGCTCAAGAAATAAAACAACTTGCTGATAGAATATGAAATTCAGATAAAGTTACCAAGTTTTTCCTTAATGCAAATAGTATAAATAAGTTTTAAGTACATCAATTTTTCAATTGATTTTAAATTGATTCTGGTACCCAAACTTCAAACTCATAATGAAAATATATCTTTGGAAGGTATAGAATTTTAAAATTTGTCCAGGAGCAGATTTCATTAACTAAAAAATTAGAGCTTACCATTAAACAGTTTTTTAAAAATCTCCATAAAAAGTATTTTAACACATACTCTAACTTAGGATCACTTGAAATGTTACATGAATATGTCCCTATTAAACTAGGTTATAAACTAGCATATAAGAATGCTTCACAACGAATTTTACTTTTATGTATAACTGTAATACACCAATTTAAAAAATCAACAAAAATGTCCCTATTAGTTTTATGCAGTACAAATTCCAAAGTAATTCCCAACCTTCACATTGATTTAAATTGCTTAAATAAGGAAATGTATGTAAGGTGCTTCTGTACTTGGTAAGTTGTTGGTTGTTGTTAGTTATTAGAGTAGTTTTTAGATAAACATCTGACTGCTAATGATCAACATTAATTGCTAATGATTAACATTTTACAACTTTATTCCTGATGGAATAGCTTAATAAAATAAGTTAATCAGTACTTACAGAAAGCCAAATAGTTAATAAATGACAACAAATACCTTAAAAATTCTTTTCTGATAACAAAATGTTAAAATTAAGTTAATGCCAACAATTGGAGGTATAAAAGTTTCACCAAAATAACAGTGTCAAATTGGCAGAGAGAAAGGAAAACATTTTTCCAGCCTTTCCTAAGATATTTTTTCCCTGGGGACAAAAAAAAAATCTATTTTCCATTTGAAAAATCTCTACAAGTGGTTTGAATCCAAATAATTTCACAATCTGTTCCATTCATTAATCATGTAAGCTCTAAATATGCGTTTTGGACAAAATACATATTAATATTGATGGACATATTTAGCAAAACAATATCAGCTATATACAAAAGCCATTTTGAACAGCCTTTTTAATAAGGTAGGAGATGAAAAATACCAGCGCACAACCGTATGTGTTTAATTAGGAGGTATACTGTACTTAGGAGCATTCTAATGAATAATAAATGATGTTTTATTTCCTGTGCCTGAGACACAAAGCCAAATAATCAAGAATCAAAGCAACTCAAAGTATTAGGTAACAATCAGTAAACTTGGGCAAGATTCTTTTTCCCTCTCAAGTTTAATTGGCTCATTGTTCCCGGGATCTATAAACCATGGGGTTGGTGGCAGTGCTGAAGTCTACTTCTATAAAGGAAGATTAACATATTCTGGAACTTTACACTAATCCTTGTTTTGAGTTAACTCAAGCAGATTGGATTAGTAATTCTTACCTACCACCCACTAGAAGGGACCCCAGCTTCTTTTCTTTGACAACCGGTGGCATTGTGCACCTTCTGTGCATTATCTCCCACTGAAAACATTCTCGCGGGAGAAACAGTGCTCAGGGAGAAAAAAACTGTTTTACATGAGGGGGGCAAAAACCAGGCCTCTCAAAGCCGAAGCCAGTAGTTTGTCTATCATCAGCTTGGTGCACATTTGGTTTAGTCAGGCGGTGATAGGGTGTTCCGAGGAGTTCATTAAACATTTCCTCATCAGTGAGTTGGCTTGTCCCCTCCCGGCAACTGAGGAGGGCTCTGCAGAAAGGCAGGACAAAAGCCCTCTTTCCATGGGCCCGCCTGGAACCTTCCTTCCTTATTGCCCTTCTTTCTTCCTTCTATTCTCTCAACTCTCAGATATGCACCAAAAAAGTGAACTGAGCAATCCTCTAGGGAAATGATTATAGCCCTGTCCTTATTGATACAATGACTTTATACACTTATTGATGTAGGATCTTTATGGAAAGAACAATGCCAAAGAAATTCAAGTTCTACCAAACCCTGCAAGAAAGATGCCCTTAGCCTACAGGTTCAGATCCCATGTGCCTGAAGAATTTTTTGATTTCCCATTTATGAATAAAAGCTTTAAAATCCCTTTTTATTCTTACCTTTAATTTTCTAAAAATCTTCAACTGTGACCACAACTATTTATGATCCATGTCCTTTCTATAAAGAATAATATCATAGAAATCCACTGCTGTCCTCTTTTTCTTGGTAGCTTTTGCTACAGAGTAGCCAAGTGGCCCTTTTGCAATGATGGGACATAGTTAATAACTGCTTTTACTATTACAAATTATTAGAAACAGGCAAAATATTCTATCTTTCTGTTGTATAAGTAAAGTCTAAATATTAACTCTTATTTTACTCCAAATGACTAAAATAATGTAATTTGAAGCAGAATTGCCAGTAAATTTAATGCATTAATTAAAAAAAATGAACTGGATGTTTAACATTACTTTACCACATTCCTTTAAGTGAATTATAGCCAAATGAAAACAATTGTCAACTAGTTATTAAATGAGGGGTACTAATCTGATTTTGAGGAATTTGGAAGGGGCAGAGGGAGGCGTAATTACTTAGCATCTAAGTGGCACCCAACACTAGCAATTTATATACAATCTTATGTAAAAAGGATGGTAGTTTCCCCATGGCACAGATGCAGGATCTGAGAAGGTGCCCAGGGCCAGTCGGTGAGCATGGGCCTTGACTCCCAGTTGCGGACTCGAGGTCACACATTGTTTCAGTACAAGCGTCTTCTAAGTATTAATAAGTTAAAGCTGCTGAACAGTAGTGAAAGGATTCATCCGAATGCACTCAGATAACACTCCCTGAAGGAGGGAGAGGAAGGAGAGGCAGGACTGAGAGGTATACTTGAGTAGCACTCCCACCTTGAAGGGCAGGGAGAGGGTCTCAGAAACATGTCAAGTATTCAGGGTTGCCTGAGGTAATGAAATCCTAGAAATTTTATAAAGAGATCACCAAACATGGAGGTCAGGGCTTCGACAAGGAGCATCACCTGTTAGTTGTTAGTTGTGCCGCTTCTTCCTTCCCTTCCCCAGTCTTCCCAACACTGTTCAACGCTGGCCCAGAACCAAGCCATCTTCCTGGTCCTTATAGGAAATCCAGAAATAGCCTCAGTCCTAGACCCAGACCCTCTCACTGGTGCCTCCTTCCTTGTGTCACTGGATCTAACATCTTGGTGCCATGACACTGTGGCCCATCCTCTCTCTCTCCGGCTTCTCTGTGGTCCTCTACTGACAGTGGCTTGGCAGGGCCTTCATTGCTGGGGTCTTCTCCATTGGCCTCAGATAGCAGCTCTCCAATATGGCCTCCTGATAGGCCTTCTAGTGCCCATCCTCTGGTCCAGCCAGGCCACCCCTCTTTCTCTTCCTGGGATGAGGAAGTCCTCCTTCCACCACACTCCAACTGAGGGGTACTAGGAGCCCTGGGAAGAATAACACACCCACAGCTTTCAGTGTGAGCATCAGCTGACTCTCCTCTGCTGTCCTACCCAACCGTCCATAAGTTGGGGTTGGCTCAGGGTGTCCTTCCCAAACCTTCCACCATGCTTGCTGCTCCTGCTCCTTCATACTTCACCTTTTTACCTCCTTAGGAAAGGAAAGTGAAGAGCAGAGGAGACAAAAATAAAAATGAGGTAGTCTGGCCAGAGTAGAAAGTAACTCAGAGGCCCACGGACTAAGGTGAGGAACTAGGAGAACAGGAAGGAGAGGGGAAGGGATTTCTTGCTAAGGACAGGGGAGGGGACTCTCTCTACTAAGGACAGTCAGTGATAGGAATGAGTCAGAGATGCCTCCTTTGGCCTCCTTCCCTCACTCTTCAGCTGCCTCATGGGTGGCTCTAGAATCCAATATACTCAAGCTTCTGCTTTCCTTCCAGGAAGAAAAGCATGTTCACAGGGAAGAGGAGATGAAGCTGCCCAGCTTTAAATCAATGATGCCTGAGAATCTTCCTAGGTTCTGAGTAGGTGCACCATGGGGACAGGAAGCCACACACTCAGAAAAGAGGACCCCCCACCACCACTTGTGCACACACATGCCCCCCACCAACAAGGGTCTGAGTACAAGTGTCTTAGCAATTTCCTACTTCATTTCCTACTTCATATACCTTGTATACAAGTAATACGACTTGCTCACATGTATGCTTAGTGGCCAGGTAAGACAGTTATGATTATGCATACATGTAAATGCATCTGTGGATTTATTAATGTGGCTTCTGCTCTAGATTACTACTCTAAACTGTTATCTATGGCTGATCTTCAGGGACTGGCATGGAAGCATGAGTGGCAGCTGGTGCCTTGAAGTTAAAAAGCATGTCCCTTTTACACATGTGTATAACAACTGTCTCCCTGCTCAGGAAGTTTTCTGTGATGCTTAGCAATTGCTGAGCACCTGTGTTGTTGTACTCTGTTTGGGACAGATGGTTTGGCATGAAGAAGACCTAAATCTTGTCTTTTCAGGGCTCACACTTTTGTTGAAGACAGCAAGTTAACTAAAAAGGAAATGAAGTTGAACAAAGCAGCATTATCCAAGATAGTGCTATTAACATCCATATATTGTTCATGAGTGATTATGACTGGTGTCCCCTTTTGTTCTCATAAATGTCCAGTTTTAGGTGATAAATCATGTAGTTACTGTAGCTATTGGATGAGCACGCACGCGCACATACACACATGCGTGCACAGACATTATCATCAGTCAAACTCTTGAGCTGAAATCAAAATTTCTTAATTAAAGAAATGCGTTTCAAAGCAATCTTGGGCAGGGCATAAAAATGACTGTGGAGGGGCTGGGATTGTGGCCCAGTGGTAGAGCGCTTGCCTCGCATGCGTGAAACACTGGGTTCGATTCTCAGCACCACATTAAAAAAATAAATAAATAAAGATATTATGTCTATCTACAACTAAAAAAAATATTAAAAAAAAAAGTTACTGTGGAAGGGAAAGGAGTGAGTAGACTCTAATCTTTCCTCTTATGTCAGGCGCAATGCCTGCAGTGGGGAAAAGCAAGCCAGCTAGCATTTATGAACTACATCCTAAGAATTAGCCAAGGACAGTAAGTAGTTTTCCATCGTGTGTTATCCCCAGCAAGGGGCAGTGCCCATGGAAGCATCTTGTGGAAGATGACAGGTCTTAGTCCACACTCAGCTGCACAGAGCACCACAATGGGCCCATAGGATGGGTAGTGCTGCAGAACAGAGCGCTGGATATTCTGCTGGCAACTTAAGTCATGGCTTCTGAGTGTGCTTTCTAGATGTAATTTCAAAACTTCAACCTTATTTAATAAACTTTGACATTTGTTTTGGTCCTCTCTTTTCCTGTTTCCATGTTATTCTTTTTGGCCCTTATTCATAGAGACAATTATCTAACATTGGGGACAGTTTTTTTTCTTCTTTATACTGTCCTATACATCTTGAAATCTACAGAATATTCCTTGAATGCACATTGGATTCCCCTCATGTATTATTCAAGTTCATTGGGGGTGCCAGTGAAAGAAAAACATGTTAAGATAAGTACAAGCCTTCTAAGGTATTTGGCTCACTCACTGAAATGAGAAGTCCAAGGATACCTTCAGGCATGGCTAAATCCAGGAGCAAATGTTATCCAAACTGTCTCTCAGATTTACCTTCCATTCTTTGTGAGCTGCATTCATTCTCTTGTTTTGCAAATGTTCTTCCTCAAAGGGCCTAGGAAAGATGGTTGCCAGTAGTTCTCAAAATGTGTGTGTGTGCGTGCGTGTTTTCACACATTAAATGGGGAAAGAAGGAATGTTATGCATGCCAAATAACATCATATTTCATCCATTCTAAGACTCCTTCCTTTTGTCTTTTTTTCCTTCCTTCTTTCCTTCTTCATGTCTTTCTTATTTGCTTTAATTTTTTTCAGTATTTAATATCTCTGAGATCAGAATGAATCTTAAACTTGCTGCCGCCAGGTAGCAGTTGAGACATAGTTGTCTTTACCTGAGTGCATACATTAAAACCTGTTGAATGGCTTGGGGAAAAAATCCTGGAGACTGTAAAACTCTTTTCAGACCTACTGCATTACTAATATTCTTGACGGCACAGAGAACGTTGGGTGAGAAAACATACACGGTAACAACTGTCGGTCCCAAATGGTTCAGAGGAGTTGAGTCCTTTATGTAAAGAAGTGTTTGCGGTACAAATTAGTTTTAGTTTTACCTACATCTCTTTTTATGACATACACAGGTAAAATATTGTAGACATTGGTATCTATCTAAGTCCAAAAAATTTCATAATGCCACATCTTAGTGCAAATGAAATCAGTGATAACTACAAATCCACATCCATTTTTCTGTGGATTATAGACAAGTGCAACCTCTGAGCTGATAGAAGTATTATATTATGGCATTATAATACATTTTTGATCTTCATTTCATATCTATGCATGAGGTCATGGGTAGGGATTGAGCGGAGCTTCCTCAGGGTGGTTGAATGGAGAGAGTATTGGCCTAGGAGGAAGGAGTTCAGATTCTAATTCCAAGGCTCACTCCAGTTGGCAACTCACAGAGTCAACTAAATTCTCTAGGCTTCATCAGCCTTATCTGCAACAGAAACGAGATAATCACTAAGATCTCTTCTGATTACAACATTTTAAATCTGACAGTGTAATACACTACATAAACCTACTGTTCTTTTGTAGAACTACATTGATAATTTTAGAATTTGTCAAGTATGACAACTGTCACAGAAAATTTAATAAGTCTTATAATCTAAACAATATTAAAAGAGAATAGTGTGCTACAGCCAATGATACCCATAGCTTTTCCTAAATCCATCAAAATAGCGCAAAATATCAGGTTAAGTATTAATAAAACTTCCCCTTTAACTTGTCCATGCAAAATAGCCTGTGTAGGTGGTAATAAGTTTAGCACTATGGACTCCCTCAGGAAACACTGGCTCCTGGCTCTAGGTTATGTGCTCTATAGGTTGATGGTCTATGTGTGGAAGAGGTGCAGGCAATTTCTTAATTTCTTTCCAAAGAAGCAAAAGGAGGAAGTGCTAACCAGATAAGCAGGACCAAAGTTCTCCCAAAGCTAAGAATCAAGAACATAAAGAAAAAATAGCATGGTGTTCAAAATTACATAAGAACAGAATCAGAAATTTCTGGTAGAGTACAATGCATACTAAATATTTCAGTTTTAAGAAGCCTACCAACCCCAAATAATAATAAGAAAATATGTAATAGATCTCTACTAATCTAACAACAATAAAAGCAGTTCTAATGAGGCAGGATGCCAAGTGTTGTATGGAATATCAAGGCAATCATCCTTTATCTTGACCCATGATCCATAGAGAAACCCCATTGTCTTAGCCCTTCTGACTTCTGCAAAAATAAGTAGTAAGGAGGAAGAAAAGGGGAGAAAACCCAAAAACCTTCATTAAGCCCCGGAAATCCGGTATTTGCTGAACTTATGGAAGAGCTTCCTTGGCAGTTTCTTTTTTATTAGTGAGGAAAGAATCCAGAGTCACAAAAGGAATCAGTGACTAGAATTAGAGTAAGTCTCGAATTTCTGAGTCATTCATTAAATGCAAAATTGAGCTCTCTTTTCAACAATGCCTGTACCAAGACTTCATTAGAGCAAGATTATTTTGCATAGACATAAGGGAAATTTTCCCAATATGAATATGTAAGGAGTATGCCAAGGAGAGAGTGTGTGTAGACCCTGTCTTTCTAAAGAGAGATGCCAGCTAAGTGCTCCTTTTATACCATCACTGCAGACCTGGTACCCTTTAAACCTTTTTTAGGCATGGAAATGTTTTATTCCTATCATCCCTCTGACTGACTGCCTCTTTCTGGTTTCCTTCAATGACTCATGCTTCCTTTTATTGTTCTCTCTCTCTCTCTCTCTCTCTCTCTTTCTTTCTCTCTCTGGTCCTGAGGATGGAACCCAGGGTTTCGCACATGCTGTGCTAATGCTCTACCACTGAACTACACCTCCAGCCCTCTATCATTATTCTGTGTTTCAAAGTTCTTGATTTTCATTATTTCTAAATGCTGTGCTCCAAACTGAATGTAATGAATGTTCTGGCCAAGAAAGAATAGAACAGTTCCTGTTAACTCCCTTTTTCTCTATACTAGAGTATTAATGCAAGTAAAGCTCCCTTTGGCTTTTTAATTTTTTTGTGTGTGAACTTTTGATGGCAGTCCAAACACTCATTCATGTGCTATTATGTCACAATGTTCCCATTGCTTACTTGCTAGTTTTTTGGACCCAAGTGCAGGACTTTACATTTTTCTTATTAAATTCCTTTTTGTTAGATTTGATCTGTTGAGATATTTTTAGATTCTGATTTTGCCACATAGCAAATAGCTTTTCCAATGAACTTTAGGGCATTTGCAAATGTGATTAGCATATTCACTACATCATCATCCAGGTTAGTGATAAAAATGGTCAGAGCAGACAAGAGAGCCTGGCAGCCCTCGAGTCTAAACCTCCCTCCAGGGTGACATTCTTAAGTGAGCTTCTATACCGGTCAAGATCCAACCAAGAAAACAGAAGCCACCTTGAGCATTTGAAACAGAGAATTTAATACAGGGAAGTTGTTTCACACAGAGTGGAAGATCTAAGAAGCAGACCAGGGGATAATAAGGCAACCAGAAAGCGGTGACATCAGAAAGCTCCTGTCACTCAAGGGTTGGAGTAACCAAGGAGCTGTGTTAGTAGAACCTACAGCAAAGGTGGAGCCATGAAGAGATGCAGCCACTGTGTGACCTGCACCCACGACAGGTTAGCCTTCACTCTGTCCAGCCTAACCCAGCTGGAAGCCAGCTGGTGCAGGAGCTTGGAAAATAGCTAGTTTGATTTACAGCACAGGAGCCTAACTAAGATAAGAGTGGATTTGAATTCATTCACACACCCCCAGGGCCAGTAATTTAACCAGTTACTGACAGATTGTTCTTGAATCCAGGATGATTTCTCCATGTTGATCACAAGAAAATAGGACAAGAATTTCTTAAATGTCCTAGCAAAGTTCAGATGGATAATATTGACCCTGTTTGACTTATACTAGTAGACTGATATTTATGAGGAAATAAGACTACTGTGCCATATCTAATTCTTAGTGATTCTTTAGTTTCTCATCTAAATCTTCCCAAATCATTGGTCTGTGTGCACAGGCTAGCAAAGGACAGCCTCAGGGCCAAACCCAGCCCCTGGATTTGAATTGCTGTATAATCTTTATAGTTCATTCAACTTGTCATACATATTTACTTATGCATTGACTCTGGCAGCTTTTATACTATAAAGGCAGAGTTGAACTATTGAGACAGAGATTATATGGCCTGTGAAGCCTAAAATATTTATTATCTAATCTTTGATGTAATAAAACTAAACAAAAAATCAAAATCCAACTTCGATCTATAATTTGCAGACTTCAACTACTTCTACTGTCAAAATAGCAGACATCCCCCATCTCTGCTCTTTTCACTCCTACCTCATTTTCCACTTTATCTCCTACAAGGTCAATAGTTGTTATGGACTAAATGCTCATGTGTCCCCAAAATTCATATGCTGAAATCCTAACTCCTAATAAGATGGTACTAGGAACTAGGTCTCTGGGAGGTAATTAGGTCATGAGGGTAGGGCCCTCGTGAATGGGATTAGTGCAATTATGGGAAGAGATACAAGAGAACTTGTTTCCTCTCTCTGTCTCTGCCCTCCGCCATGAGAGGATACAGCAAGATGATTACCTTCAGTAGGCGATGAAGAGGGCTTTTGCCAATAACCTGACCATACAGGCACCCTGACCTTGGACTTTCGGTCTCCAGAACTGTGAGAAATAAATGATTATTGCTTAGGCCTATGGTAATTTGTTATAGAAGCCTGAACTGACTAATAGTGATTGACCAATGTCATTTGTTCTGTATCCCTGGAGGAATTTCAAATGTCTCCACAACAAGCTATATGGACTTACACAAATTTGTTCCTCATTGCTTCTCTAACTGCGTGACTCTCTGACACTGTTCACTCCTGTTAAATCTCATCTCCTTTGCATGTCCCTGTTGAGGTTTGTGCAGTTATGTAACCAAAAGCTTGGCCCTTGTCCCCGATGCCAATTTAATAGGAGGACACAGTCTTGAGAAAAAGGAAAAAGAAGGTTAATTGCTTTGCTAGCAAAGGAGAAGCGTTCCTGTCCCAGAGGCTGAGATTCTGTCCATCAGGGAGAATAGAGGGCTTTTAGAAGCTCTTCAAAGGCTGCATTCCAGGTGTGCCCTGATGGGGGTCCCAGGTGCACCCTGATGGTGTGTTGAAATTCACTTGCTAATTTGGGACATAGTCACTCCTAGATCTTCTGATGACATCTCCTTCCTGTGGTGGGTGTGTGCTCAGAAAAAGATAACTGGTCTAGGATGGGAAAAGTTAATCTTATTTTCCACCCCCAGGTTAGGGAGGAGAAAAGAGAGAAGAGGAAAAGAAAAACATGTCCCTTTTAAAATGATCAGTGAGGGCTATATTCAAAAAGTGAAGGAGAGTAGTCTGGTTCTATCCGGCTGACTTGTGGGACACACCAGGCACATCCCACTTTGGGGTCTGTGTACCAGCTTCCTGTGCATGGTCAGCTCTATACAGATGGCTCCGACCACTTCTCAGTGAGCCTTCTTCTGACTTTCCCAGTCAAAGTTGCAATCATCATCCCTCTTTGCTGAATTCCTTCACTTGTCTCTTCTTTTCTCTTCTCTAAAGCACTGTCACCCAGTGACATAATTATTTGCTTCTTGTCTGTTCTTTCTCCCAACCCCTACTAAAATATAAACTTGGAGAGGGCAGAATTTATGTCTTATTTGTTCTGAATACCCCAAAACTCGAACCATGCCAGATAATCACTAGGCATGCAATAAATATATTTTGAATGAATGAAGTTCAAGACAGTAGTTGACTCATCTGAGCAAGTGGCTACTATCTTATCATCTCTTGACCCATCTCAGGTCTCCTGTCATTTTCTGTGAGAAAACAATCATCTCTGCAGCTGGACCAACAAAGAAAGAACTTCAGTATGCCAACGGGGATGAAAAAAAGCAAATCATCAAGATATTGTTAGATTTTGTGTACAAGTTAATCATCAAGGAGTTTATATTCAGCACTTAAAAAAAATCAACACTAAAGAAACTTGAAAGAACCATGTCTGGGGATTCTAGGTAACAACTCTATCTTTAAATTGCTGTTCCAAAGACTTACCCTCCCATGATTCTCCTTTAGTAACATTGCTATAATTTAAGGCTACATGGATATAACAAGCATATCTGAAGAGCTCAGAGAACTTCATTAAGATTGTTTAAATTATAGGAAGACTTTTCGTGAGAAATAATATTTAACCAATTCCTCTTCCTTTTCTCAATCCACGAAGATTAAAACCTCAAACTCTTCATACACAAGAGAGTCTTGTCATGGGTGGGGTGAAACGTAGCTTGTCCAAATAAATTTGATGGAACAAATTATTTTTATCTCACTGTAGACCAATATCATTGATGTTAAGACTGTTTTATTGATCAAGTTGACTTTTTAATAGTTTTTAATATAGCTTTCTTCTCAGTGTAAAGTTTTCACTGAACATTTTAAATCTTAGCCTTTGGCATAGTTGAAATTTTCCCACATCCCTACAGTTAGCATTTTGTTTTAAACAAATCCTTCCAGAATATCACTCCCTGTTCTAAGATTGCTTGTTCTTGCTGTGGCTAAATTTGTGAATCTTTCTCATTTTTGACTTTTAAAATTAACTTTTATTTTAGTTAATAGAAATGTTTTTACTCTCTGAACTAGTGTCCAGATAGTTAAAGCATTGTGTAAGGTCTACAAGATAATGTCCTTATTCTAAAATTAAACATGAATTTATTCTGCCTAAGTGTCTTTGTGGAATCCCTGGAAGGACGAAAAACTCACAAAAGTGAACTATTAAATGACCTCAGGTATTTCCAACCATTCTTTAGTTTCTAACAACAGTGCTTATGCTTTCTTTTAAACTATTTTTATAGTTAATAAAAATATAATTAAAAGAAAGGTTTAACCATACCTGCAGTACTAACCTAAAACTGTTTCAAATGACCTCCATTTTATTATTTCACAACAGCTTTTTGTTCTGGGTTTTTCCATCTGTTTGCTAAGCATTTTTTCAATGAAAGTCTCAATTAGAAGAAGAAAGGGAGGGGGGAACAATCATTTAATTCAAAAATTAATTTGGAGATCAGGCCACTGACTTAGACTCATGGCAGCAACTTAAGGCTTTTCAGCCTTGGCCACATGATCCAAAGGAACTGAGCAACAACTGTCTAGCTGCTTTAATCCTCCTTAATTTGAGTGCAAAGAAACTCACATGTGTTTCTAAGAACATTTTTGGAGTACAAGAAGTGCATTTCTGGGGGACGCCGTCTAATGCCCTTGTTTTGCTGATCTCGCTGTATTCTAAATTAATTTTTAAATCACGCATGAGCAGAGAGTCGGGTGGTGTGAGGAGGGGGTTTGCCGAAAGCCAGGCTGTGTCCAGCATTGTTCAAACAATGGCTGAAGGAGTCTTAGGAGACTTTCTTCACATCAGGACACAAGTTCCCTTTACCTTGGGATAAATCTGGGCCCACTCATGAGAAAGCAGTGCAGAGAGCTCACCTGTCACCTAGAGAGGCTGGTGGAAGGTGCTGGGGAGCATGGCGGGGCGGGCTCCTGCCTCTCTTCCTTTGTTTGGTGTCCTCTAAGTTCCCTGGTCTTTAGAGGAACTTAATTAAAACTCCATGGACAATTTTCCAGGAAGTATATTAAGCCCTTATATAATTGTGTTCTATTAGGAGGCTTTGAGCTTCCCCTGACTGTTTTACTTGGGAAGAGAAAGCCCTAAAGACAAAACAACTGGTGAGTCCTGTGCATTTTGAGTCTGATGAGTTAACAGGTTAACTGAGTACTCGAAGCTTTTTATGTGAGGTTTACTCACCAGGATGGAACATCAGGAACCAGCTGGGCTGGACTTCCTTGGGCAAAATCGCAGAAAGAAAGTGTTTGTCTCCTCCACTTGCTGCTTCTGCTTTCTTTGACTTTCCCCCGACCTTGGTTCTCATCTCCAGTCCTTCAAAGAACCTCTGCCCCTAACAACAATCCTTCCTTGTGGGGTTGGGGGTGTAACTCAGTGGTAGAGTGTTAGCCTGACATGCTCCAGCTCTGGGTTTCATCCTCTGCACCAAAAAAGAAAAAATAAATAAATCTTCCTAGCCCTGCACTTGCTCACTGCCAAACTTACCCTCAAGAGTTGAAACCATTTAAAAGGAGGATATTTATTAAATAGCTAATATTTTCTGATCTCTTGCTTTCTGCCAGCCACTCACTGGTCTAAGTACTTTCTGTGGATTATTTAATTCTCATAACGACTTTATGAGGCAGGTGTTTTCCTTATCCAGTTTATAGTCTAGATGAGGAATATGCCAAAATTCACACAGGGATATTCCAACCTGGAGGTCTATGGCAAAGCTTTCTCTCTTAGTCATACAACTTGACAATTGTTGTGCCTCAGTGGTGAGTACCAGGCACTGCTCCACTTTGTGGACTGCTTCTCCAACAGCGGTTGCCTTTGACTAGAGGACATGGCCTTAAATAAAGAGTGAGACTGCAATGGTGTGTATTTCTAGTCTGCAGAGCCTTCTGGAAGTCCCTGAAACCCAATCCTAGGAGTAGTTGCCAATCTGGCCTTGCTGTGGCCTTCATGTATTTAGAGACGGAATTAATAATGTTCATAAACTTATAACACTAAAGTGAGAAGAGGAGAAAAGATATTCAGGGAATCGCAGCCCTTTTGATCTGAATCTTTGAAGTCATCTAATCCATCTTCCAATCGCAAATAGGAACTCTTTCTGAATTCTTAAAAGATAGTCTTTGAGCCTTTTACTTCCAATGCCAGAGAGCTCACTGTGGCCTCAGCAGAGTGATTATCACTCATTGTTGAAGTGTCCTCGGTCATGTTGAGAACAACCTTTCCTTTCCCAGGAGTCCAGTTTGCATGTAGGTTAAGATGAGCGTGAGTAAGATGTAGGGTAAGGGGAACTTCTTGCCCCTCTCTCCTCAAATCTTCCCCAATAAAATGCTATTCTCGTGAGCACAGTCGTGGAGCAGAGGGACACACACAGGCCCAGGGTTCAAAAATCCAAGAGGTTAGACCCACTAGCAGCACCTCTGATGAAACAGTTCACATCTGCCATTTTCTACAGCGATTGTGTAGCTAGGGAGCCTAACTCTGGGACACAATCCTTCAGTCTCCCTAACTCGCTCCATTGCTAATTTGCCCTCCACATCACAATCCACACTAAATTCTCAAACGCTGACAGCATTTTTCCCCCTACTCATCTCCCCAGTCTTGGCTTCTATCAATGACTCACAAATCAAAGCACAATGGAGGGAATGCTAAGTTCTAGGCTGTGTCCATGTTAATAATAAGAACTTAATTTTAAACACCTAAGCTATTTGAGGTTTCACACATTTTTTTTTTTTTTTTTTTGGTACCAAGGATTGAACCCAGGGGCACTTAACCACTGAACTACATCCTCAGCCCTTTTTAAATATTTTATTTAGAGACAGGGTCTTGCTCATTTGCTTAGGATGTTGCTAAATTGCTAAGGCTGGGTTTTAGCGTGTGATCCTTCTGCCTCAGCCTCTCGAATTGCTGAGATTACAGGTGTGCGCTACCGTGCCATGGCACATGATTATGTATTTTTTTTATTTTGGTACTGAGGATTGAACTCAGGAGTACTCGACCACTGAGCCACCTCCCCAGCCCGATTTTGTGTTTTATGTAGAGACAGGGTCTCACTGAGTTGTTTAGTGCCTCATCCTTGCTGAGGCTGGCTTTGAACTCAGAATTCTCCTGCCTCAGCCTCCGAAAGTGCTGGGATTACAGGCATGCACCACCGTATCCGGCTATGATTATGTTTTTAAAAAACATTAACCACTCTGATAAAAAAAAGTAGCAAATCAAGAAGACATTGCCTTGAAGACTTGAATAAATAAAAAGAAACATTCTGAAAATGAAATATCCACCCCCGCACCAAAAAAAACATCAATCCGTTTACTTTAGATTTAAGGGACTGATTTCTGGAAACTGGAAAACTTTATTAAAGGAGGAAGGTCCATGTCTCCTGGACTCATGATTATAAAGTCCGAGAGGGCAACAAGGAGGATTCACCTCTTGACCTCCAAACTCAGACCCAGAGTTTTGCCTAGTCTAAAAGGCAGCCCTGGCCCTGAGCCAGGTCTTCAGCTTTTATGTGCAAACTCAGCTGATGAAGAAGCGCCACTAAAGTAATTAAAACAGGGTAGGGGCAGAGACAGGAAGGGCTGGATTCTCTCCAGTGTTACTGACAGCCAAGTTCTGGGCTGTTCGCTGGAATGGCTATCCCAAGGAAAAATCAGTGAAAAGTTCCAGCACAGGCTGAAGAAAGACTGAATTGAAAGGATCTAGGTATGTTTATTATTGTTAAATATTTTTAGTCTTCTTGATATTTTACCCATGTCTTAATGACTGAATGGCAGAGGGTAATCAGTGCTGAAGACCCTAGGTTATTGGGGTTAAGGATCACAGTATGTTGGAAGAAGTAATGAGCAGGAGTCAGAAGCCAATTCCCTGGTTTCAACTCCAGTACTATTAGCTATGACCTTGAGTGAATCACTCAAGCCTATGAACTTATGTAAGAGAAGGACTATAGGACTATAAGACCTCTGGCGTTTCTTCCAATTAAATTTTTCTGTGGCACATAAAACCACACTCCAAAAGATGGATCTCTCTGTTGAGCTATCCACTCATCCATTCATCCATCTGCATATCCATGTTGATATCTATTTTTCTCTACAGTGGTCCAGTGTAGTCCCAGGTACACTGTATTTCCAGGTTCATCCAGAAGAGGACTTTAAAACTAAAATAGCAATGTTGAAGAGAAGGCAGAAAAGTATGATTGACCAACTGAATGGTAACTGAATGATGGTTGTTTTAATGACGGAAGAAGCTGGAAGAAGCAATTAAATTGTGGTGTCAAGGAAAACTTAAACAAGGTAGGGACTACCTTTAATTAGGGCAGAGCCCAATATAAATGTGGTGTCTAGAAGGTGCACCATAAACATGACCAAATAAATGAAAACAAATGCAGGCTTTCAAGGAAGAGATAGAACATGCTCCAGTCTGCGGCTAAGATGGTAAGGGGGGTACTAACACCATTCACATTCTATCCAATGACTCAGAAATACAGGATCGGATAACTACAAAGACATCTTCATATTCATACTGTGAAATCTATGAGAGTTCTGACCTAAAACAGAAAAGCTGGGGAAAACAAGAGTGCCAGAGTACAGGCAGGTGATTCAAATCAATCTCGGGATTGCTTTGTGGAGAACTCAGGCCCAGGACAGTATGGCAGGAAGGAAGGGTGACTCAGTGGCCGACGTGAACTCTGCTCTTTTCCTAGCACACATGCTCTGGCAGGGAGGGCAAGTGCTCTTCAGACGTCATCAGCAGGACCCAGCCTGGGCACAATGATAAAGCAGTGCTTGCCTTCTGCAGTCCAGGCATCCTTTTTATTTCTTTCTCCATTGCTCCTTAAATTAGACTTATTTTGGCAACCCTTTGATTCAGAAGTTTGGCAGTGGGAGCCTGGGGAAATAATCCTTTTGAGTTATTATCATTTTACTATTATGAATTTAAAAATTTAAACTGATACATAAATATAAAAATGTACATATTCATGAGCCACTATGTGGTATTTTGATATATGAATGCTCTGGATAATGTTGAAATTAGTTTAAAAACATCACCTCAAACACTTATTTTTTATTTTATTTTATTTTTTATTTTTTGGTGCCAGGGATTGAATTCAAGGGCACTTAACCATAGAGCCATATTCCCAACCCTTTTTTTTTTTTAGATAGGGTCTCACTAGGTTGCTTACAGCATTGCTAAGTTGCAGAAGCTGGCTTCGAACCTTTGATTCTCTTGCCTCAGCCTCCTGGGCCACTGGGATTATATGCACGAGCCACCGTGCCCAGCCAATATTTATTCTTTCTTTATGGTGAAACATTCAAAATAATTTCTTCTAGCTTTTTGAAATGTATAGTATAAAATTGTTATGTACAGTTAGTCTGTTAAACAATAGCACACCAGAACTTCTTACTCTTATCTGCCGCTTGGTATACACTGATCAATCTTTCCCTGTCTCCCTCCTCTCTATTCTCCCCAGCCTTTGGTAAACCACCATTTGACTCTCAACTAGTATGAGATCAATTTTCTTAGATTCCACACGTGAGAAAGATTATGTGATACTTGTCTCCCTGTACCTGGCTTATTTTACTTAGCATAATCATCTCCAGTTCCATCCATGCTGTAGCAGATGACAGGATTCTGTTCATTTTTATAGTTGAATAGTATTCCATTGTGTATACATATCACATACACAGCAATACATTCATTGCTGGAAGGGGGCATCAGGGAGGAAGCTAAAGCAAATAGGCAGGCAAGTGGATTTTGTTTTTCCACTCATTAGCTGATGGACACTTAGGTTGTTTCCATCTCTTGGCTATTGAGAATAGAGTTAAAATAAATATGGGAGAACAGATGTCACTTCGACATACTGACTTCATTTTCTTTGGCTATGTATACCCAGTAGTGGGATTGCTGGATCATATGGTAGTTTTATTTTTAATTTTGTGAGGACTATCCATACTGTTTTCCATAGCAGGCATGCTAATTTATATTCACACCATAGAGTCATTTTTAATTAGAACAAAAGTGCATTTGACTAATCATACTTAACCACAGAGTATACTCTTGGATGTATAGTTATCTTTCCACACACTCACAATGGTCAAAATATATTGAAAACCAGTAATTTGGCTTCCAATTCTCTACACCTCTGATCCTGTAAAATGAGAGGGCTTCCATAGCCCTTTTGGCACCGAATGTGGTTAATTCCATTTGTGAATAGAGACACAAAATCTACTCCAAATTTTCATTCAATTATCACCTGGGTTACAAGTTGCTTACCTCCATGATTTTCATTTGAACCGTATTTTTCTGCCTTATACCCAAGCTGCTTAAGTGAGTTATTGGCCATTGTGCAAAGGAACTGCAGGACAGCAAAGGGTTAAGGTTCTATTCTCCAAATGCATTCCAGAAACCTAAGAACATCCTGTCCTCCTGATTGCTAAGAAGCAAAACCAAAATTCCCCCAAATATTTGAATCTCTCAAATAAAAGCGCAAAATTGAGGAGGAGGACCAGACTGGAAAACAAAAGAGAGAAGGAACCTCCAGGGGGAGGTGGCAGATGGTCCACCAGGTGGACTTTGACAGTCCACAGAACTGGCCAAACTGACTGGTGGACCAGGCAATTTTTAGCAATGATTGCAGTGTGAGCCAGAGTGCACCAGCCATATGGCATATTGCCAGTCATCACTCCTAGTGACATTCCAACCAGATAAGCAATACATTCATTGCTGGAAGGGGGTTGAGGGGCAGCAGGGAGGAAGTTAAGGAGAACAGGCAGGCAAGTGGATGAAGCAGACCACACTCACAGCCCAACTCTAACAGGTTCCAACATGTCTGAACAGGTAAGTAGTAAGGTGGCTTAACCTTTAGTCTCTGCACCCCCGGGGAACATTGCCCTCTGAGAAAGATTTGATTTACTCAAAGAAGTAATTAAATCTGGTGGCATAGTGCTAATCAGGATAGCATTCAGCCCTCAGAGTTGGAAAATTCTTTCTCTCCTCTTTGTAAATGCCCAAACCCTGGGCACCTTATTATTCAAGTTTCTAATTAAAAAGGAACAGGAGCAGTTCAATAACCTGCAGCAATCCATCATGCTCACAACCTATAAAAGAATGCAGGGTCGCGAAGACACTCTCCCCTCTACTGCACACTGTAAGACTCCACGGCGAGAAGGCAAGGACTTGCTTGGTTCTTTACCCCTCTGCTGACTTAACTGTCTTACTGCATCGTTGCTGCTAAACTGCACGAAAGGTATTTCTAATCTCATAACGGTGACTGGAAGGGGTTGAAGGACACAAATTAAGTCTCGGAGCAGTATAGCTGAGTAAGAATGGAAGGTCAGTCAGTTGACTCTTCCCACAATTCCCTGAACAAGGCAATTATTCATGAAGGAAATTTCAAATTATTTTCATTAGACTTGTGTTTTACCAATCTAACCAAAGTGATTAATTAGGGATTAAAATATTTACTCTGCACATGCTGCCTTGGCGCAGCACTAGCATATTTAAGCATTGTGCTAAAAGGGTCAGCTGTTTCCAGTATTGTTTGGAATTCATTTCCTATTTTCTGTGTAAAAGGGCACTGACATGCATGTCTATACCATACTTAGGGTCCCTCCAGGCACCAAACTGGAGAAGCAGAAAGAGGCTCCAGAGTTCCCAGCCTTTGACCCCATATTTCTTTCTTGTTAGAATCACTTTGTGTCAGTGGTCATAGGTTTTCTGTATCCATGTCTTTGTAACAAGGTACCCAGGATGCCTGGGGGCTACCAAGATCTCTAATCAATGACACACAGAACAGTGACAGGGATACAGCGACATACACTACGTCATGCGTGTGGGAAGGATGCAAGCATGGGGGAAGTTTCTAAGATTTTCCAGGGATTCTCAGCACTGTAGGATTCCAAGAACAAGTGAGGACAATGGTGTCCTGTGTTGAGATAACTGGCAACAAGACTGGTTCTTCAAACAGGAGGCCCAAGTCTCACTTGTTCCAAGGGTTCATTGATATGAGTTCAAATTTACTGCTGTTTCAGTGAGACTCCAAGTGGGATATCTACAATGGAGATATGCCCTGTTTATTCATGTGTTTCCAACCTTCTAAGGGACTGCGACAATGCTGCATGGAAGGGCAGTAGAAGAGCTGCTTACTCGCATTGCTATCAGATGCCCTCCCATGAATGCACCTCTCAAGGTTTGCAAAAGATAAAGAGATACAGAGGACACTTGGGTGCTTTTTAATTTTGCTTCTTGCCAATAATGTTAATCACATCCCTTCAACTGTTCTAAGTCTCTAAGCCTTCAGAGAGAGAAAATACACACACACACACTCTCACACACACACTCTCACACATGCGTGTGCACATACACATGCATATATATAATTATGTATACCATGTAGGAATAAACCAATTAACTGCTTTAGAAGCAGAGATGATGAGTAGAAGGTGGCAAATATAGAGGAGTAAATAAAACCGTGATCCTCATCAGGTTGAAGAGGAAAATATTAAGTCCAAGACTTTGTCTGCAGGGACAGGCGGAGCTCAGAAGGGTGGGCTGGGGGAAGTACTACCACTAGAAGACGAGGGAGCCATGTATAAGGAAAACCACCAGGATAGGGTGCACTGCTGCCAAGACTGAAAAGCATCCAGTGGAGAGGGATGGATCGACAGTGTTGCAAGCTGGATACAGATCCTGGATTGGTTGGAAGGAGGAATTTATTGATAGGAGAGCAGTAGTTTCAGTGGAGTGTTGAGGCCATGAGCCAGGTTGGCTGGAACCCAAGGGGACAGCTGGTGTGGAGACGTGGATATGGCAGCAGGTACAGCAGCTCGACTCTGGAGTTTATCTAGGAATAATAATAATATCAATGAAAATAATTTATGGAGTCCTTTCCATGGAGCAGGTACGTTATAGGCAATATCTCACTTTTTTGAATCCTCGCAACAATCTTATGTCCATTTTATGCACAATTATTAAGCACCAGAATCAGGATTGAAACCCAAGTATATCAACACAAAATATAGTCTTCATAGACAAGAAATAGATAGGGACTAAAAGGGCTGGTGAGACTTCAGATGGGAATCTCAGTGATAGTTGTTTTGCCTTTAGACAAAGATAAGAAGTCAAGGGCATCCCCCACTCCAGAGCAGCAGCGAGGTCTAGGAGACTCTAGGGAACACATTCAGGTTAGAAACCAGAAAGTTTGAGTCCTAATCTTCACTTAGGTCCTCAAAAGCCTTGTGACTTTAGGAAAGCCGCTCAAGTTTTGTGTCTTTGATTCTTCACTCATTAAACAAAAACATAGGGGAGGGGTGAATATGATCAAAGTATGTTATTTGCACATAAGAATATGCCACAGTGGAGCCCATTATCCCATATAATTCAAATGAACTCATAAGAACCGGGCATGGTGGTGCATGCCTATAATCCCAGTGGCTCGGGAGGCCTGAGGCAGGAGGATCACAAGTTCAAAGCCAGTCTCAGCAAAAATGAGGTGCTAAGTACCTCTGTGAGACCCTGTCTCTAAATAAATACAAAATAGGGCTGGGGATGTGGCTCAGTGGTCGAGTGCCCCTGAGTTCAATCCCCAGTACCAAAAAAAAAAAGAAAAAAAAAGGAACTCTTAAGAAATAGAAATACTGCTTAACTTTGTCCATTTTAAGGGCTATTGTCAAACATCAATGCAGAAATTAGTTAATTAAAATGGTGTGGTCTAGCACTTTGCTAAATACTTCATATGCATTTCGTCATCCAGTCCTCATAATGACCCCAGCCTAGGTGTTATTACTGCCATGAGATATGAGATAAAACAAACAATTCATATAGTTCAAAGAACCACAGGCATGTAAAGCTTTAGGATTATGGTTTTACAGAAAGCACTAGCATCCAGCTTAAAGGAGATGGTAAAAAAAAAAGATCTCTGAAACTTCTAGAAAAAGAAAAAGGCTGAGGTGAGGCATGCATAGGTATTTAATTAGAAATTATGTAAATTAAGTGTAGTCCCAGCTACATAGGGAAATTCAATACAGAGGCAATGGTAGTTACCTAAAATTATGAATAACTGAATTTAGGATAATCTTGACTATTTCTGAGAGAAAATATATCCAATATAAAACAAATTGATGTTGGCTAACAGCTTTGAAACATTATCTGTCCCTAGAAGTTGGACATTTCAGGGTATTTTAAGTCCCAAGGAAGTTCTCTTTTTCCTTTACCTTATATCTAACTTCTATAGCCACCGCAACCTCACCAAGATGAAAAAGATGCATAACCGGATTTGCATTCCTTACCGGAATAGGACTGCTGCAAGCGAACAGTCCAGAACTTACTTGTTAGCAATATTATTAGAAGTCTCAATCGTTTTCCTCACAGGGCAAAATGCCCAGAGGGGAAAGAAGTCACCTGTCACTTTCTAATGTTATTTAATCTTTTTAGTCTGTCTGAGCTGTAAACTGTCAATCACGGTTAATGTTTAGTCACCTTGAATGCTGTTTAATCAGTAGAATGCTTTGTATATCTATAAATACCTGATGACACAGGAATTAAGTCTTCATAATAATTAGCCTACTACATCACTTGACATCATTTCTCACAGGCCAGGCCAAACCCATTTTTGAATCTTTCATGATTTTTCAATAAGAAATGTTTCATTATTGTTCCACGACCAGAATGGTTATTTTCACATGGAAAAAAATGGGTAACTAAAATCTGCACGTTGGGCTATTTCTAATGTCTGGAGGGCCCCCGTCTGTCTTTAACTGCTGCTGATGAGAGGATAATGAGGATGATGGGAATGAATGCCAAGTGAATATAGCAAGAAACAAGCACAACTCTGGCTCAGTATTTGAGAATGAATGAATGCTATGTTCACTGAGGTTGATGTTAATGTATTCAACTTATGCAGAGCACTGAAAAGGGACATTTCTTTAAACATAAGGAAGAAAGATTGCAGGTCAGGCACCATGTGTTAATTCCTTATGCCCTCTGTCCTTTCCAAATTTTATCCTTCCTCTTTCACTCTTTTTTCTTTACCCCTTTTCTATGTATACTGATGTCATATTGTTTTTATAAAGAAAAATACAAATGCCTTTATAAAATCACATTAAAATATATCCACTTGGTAATATTACATAAAACAAAAAATGCACTTGCCTTAAACTATTTTTGTGTTAAACTGAGCAACACTAGCTTCAAGTGTTTCTTTGCCATGGGCCTTGGAATACTGGTGAGTGGACCCCAATCTTCTCCAGTCCCCTGTGTCAGCATGATTATTGGGATGGGTTTGATTCTGAGGGCTACAAAAATGCTGGTTAGTAACCGTGCAGAATATTTTCTGTTACATTACGAAGTCATCGCTGGCAACTTCTAGTTCTTTCTCTCTCCTTTATGGTATCCTTTAAAGGGCAGGTCTTTGAAAGATAGGGGAGTGAATTTTTAGTTCAAAATGAAGCCGATTCTACAGGACCATGATGACGGAGTTCCCCCACCTACCTCAGGGACATCTTTGGAGATGTACAGGTCCTTGTGAACTGGCGTGGACTCCTTGTTCCTGTAGCCTTTGGGGCCTTAGATCCACCCGCTTTCCCCTTCTCCAGCACACTGCTGCGGCACCTGCTGAAGGTCTTCCCAAGCCCCAGGTGCTTCTTGCTGTTATTGGCAGTCAGTGAGTACATGGCTGTGACAGTCCTCAAGTGACTTTCTGAGTACAGAGCAGGATCCATATTAACTCTTCTGCTTTTTCAGCCCCTCTAGGGACATCTCACCCTTGAGTTTGTTGAGAAGGCTGAGGGTGGTGACTGCACTCTCAGTTCGCACCTGTCTCCCCCATATTGCTTCTTTTATGGTTCATTTTATAAAAAGCACTTCAAAACTTGGATTTTCCTCTCTGGTTTAAAAGGAGTGCCTTCATTCTTTCATTCCACGACTCTTTCTTGAGCACCTTTATGTGCTCTCTTCTAGGTGCTGAAATATTGCAGGGATAAAAACATGAAAAAAAAATCTCTTCCTACGTTGAGCTAAATCTTAGGGAGTGAAGATAGAAAGCACCAGGTAGTTCAATCAAATAGTGTGTGTGATGATGATAATTGCTCTGGAGAAAGAATGAAAAGGAAGGGAGAGAAGTGAGCATGTGCACAGCGATTGCTACGTAAATGAATGGCCAAGGAAATCTCACCAATAGGGTGACAAGTGAGTCCAGGAGGTGAGGGATGGCAGCTCTGGGAACATGCAAAGAGGAGCACCAAGGACACCAGCATGGCAGAATTGTCGAGACTGAGTCGTATAGGAAATGTTGTCAAAGGGCTGCTTCTGGGGGACCCTATGGATCCCCAAGGTTTCTTCAGAGTGGGAGGCAAACATGAAAAGATTTTGAGCAGAAGAGTGACATGATCTGATTTTGATGACTCCATTAAGAACAGGCAGAAAAGGGCAAAGGCAGAAGCAGAGAGAATGGAGGAGCTATATTGCAGTATTCCAGGTGCGGATATCAGGGAAAAAGGAAAAAGATACTGCCTAAGGTGCAGGAAGAGCCAGTGGGATGTATCAATCGACCAGCTGTGGAGTTCAATAATTTTTTTTTTTCGCCTGAGTAACCAAAAGAATGGGGCTTAAAAAAATGGTATTTAAAACTCTCTGGGAGTAAATCAGTTTTTAACTGAGTGAAATCACAAAGAAAAGGGTATAAGAAGAGACCTAAGGATTGAACCTTGGTCACTTGATGTTAAAGGGACAGGGAGTCAAGAAGTGAATTTTTTCAGGTAACACTATTTGCTGTAAACAAAGCCAAATATAAATGACGGTTCAAACTTACCAGTTTATTTCTCACTCATACAGAGTACAAAATGGGTGCTCTGGATTGACGAGTGACTCTCTTCCTATCTTGTAGCTCCTCCATTTTTTACCCCATGGCTTCCAAGGTCATCATAAGCATCTGCATCATGTGAGCAGAAAGAGAAAGAAGGTGAAGGGTGTTTCATAGGAGGACGTGAAGGACCATGCCTGGAAGTGGCAACTGTGGCCACTCTAAGCTAGGGAGCTTCACAAATTCAGTCTGAAGCCAGGTGTGGTGGCACACACCTGTAATCCCAGCATATTGGGAGGCTGAGACAGGAGAATCGCGAGTTCAAAGCCAGCCTCAGCAATGGCGAGACGCTAAGCAACTCAGTGAGACCCTGTCTCTACATATAGCACAAAATAGGGCTGGGGATGTGGCTCCATGGTCGAGTGCCCCTGAGTTCAATTCCTGGTACAAAAACAACAATAACAACAACAACAAAATGCAGTCTGAATGCCTAGGAAAAACAGAAAGTGCCTATGAAAAACAGACAACTCTGTCACAAGAAGGATCCAGCTAAGGAGACTAAGAAGGTTGGCTAATGTGTTAGAAAAATCAGTACAGTGTGATGTCTGTGAAGTCAAGTAAAGAGAAGATTTCAAGAAGGGAATGGCTACCTGTGCTAAACGAAGCTGAAAGATCTAGTCAGATGAAAACTGACCATTAGGTTATCTTTAATTAATGGTTTTGTTGACTTTGAAAAGGGCAGAGTTGGTGGAGCAATAGGACCAATGACTTGGAATGAGTTCAAGATGGAAATAAAGAAAAAATTAGATTGGGCATAGATAACTCTTTTGGGAACCTGTTGAACATAGATCAACACAGACACTGGTCTGCTGACTTCCCTGTCATTGTTGTGGTAGGAAACAGAATTCACTCCAGATAAGTCAAAGGAAGAAACTTTAAGGAAGCATTGCTTACAGAGCTGTGGGCTGGCTGGGTTGAGAAATTGAACAACAGATGTTGAGATGCCCAGACGCCAACTACAGTGGAAAGCTGCTACCACCTCTAGACCGAAGAGACAGAGAGGAAGAAAAGAAGTTATTGAACACAGTGAGAGGTGAATCAGCAGAAAAGAGTCACCAGTGAGAGTTGTGATTCTAGAAAGGACTAGCTGTTGCCCCAGATAGAGGATGAAAAGAAGAAGGGAGCCAGGAACAACCACCCCCGAACCTTTATTCACACCCTCTGATCTCCAAAGAGTAGCCAAATCCAATCAGAAATTCAGGTGCAGGCAAGTTCAAGAGATATGCTCTGAAGGGTCATCTTCCTGTGCCACAAAGCAAGGCAGAAAAATGTGGGGAGGGGAAGGACAGAAAATAGCTTAGAGGGTTGCTTGACTTGAATTTCAGAAGTAGAAAGAAGTTTGTTACCTCTTATAAAAGACATGTCTTTTGTTTAATTGAGTGCTCATGCAATGGTTACCATATCTTCCCTGTTGACAATCACACTGTATAAAGAAATACAGTTATTCTAAATAACACTGAATATATTCAGTGTAGGACACACTTGAGGAAATTAGCACACTGTATTAGAGTTCTTCAGATAGATAGAATCAAGAATCACTAAGATATCTCCCTCTAAATATGTATCTATGTATTTATGTGGATATCTATTATCCATCTTCATAGCCATATAAATATATAGACAGGTAGATATAGATATCCTGCATGTTGTGAAGGTAGAATCAGTAGAATTTATCAATACACGATAGATCGATAGGTCATAGATGAGAAAGGATTTGAGTAATTATTTCACACAATTATGGATCATGAAAAGTCCTACAATAGGCTGTTTGCAAGCCAAAGAACCAAGAATGACAGTCCAAGCCAGAAGCTCTCAGAACCAGGGAAGCCTATGGTGTAACTCTCAGTTTAATGGTGGAGGCATAAGCACTGGGGGGGCTGCTGGTCCAGGTCCTGCAGTCCAAATCCTGGAAAACTTGGAGTTCTGATAACCGATTTCAGGAGAATAAGGGTGTCCCAGCTCCAGAGGGGAGAGAGAAACCACTTTTACTTTCCCTTTTGTTCTATACAGGCCCTCAGCCAACTGAATGGAGTCCATTCATTTTGGGGGCAAATCTTCCCTACTTGTTTCTCTGATTCACACACCAATCTCCTGTGCAAAGAGCCTCACAGACATACTGAGAAAGAATGCTTTGCTAGTTATCTAGGTATCCCTTAATCCAGTCAAGCTGACACCTGAAATAAACCATCACACATATGATGTTTACCTAAAATGGGAAACAAATATTTGACTAATCTTTCAAAAACTGGTTAATCATAGCAACCATCCTGCAAGAAGGGATATTAAGTCCCATGATGTCCTAAGGCAGCAACGTGTGTGTATAGCTAAAATCAAGTGGGTTTACTGAATATCCAAAGATATTTGTATTTCACTGAAAAGGAAGTAGCAAATTTGTACTGGTAATCCACATGCAAAGTATAGTTTGTGATTATAAAGTCAAAGAATGTTGTACAATTAGGTCACGTGTGTGTGCGTGCGAGTGCACAAATACCATTCACAGAAGGGAATTAAAGAGGGATTCCAGAGTGTACCAAAGTCAGTGTAGTCACTCTGCCCCCACCCCTGCCCCCAGCTCCTCCTCTTCTGATTTTGTATAATACAAGTGCATCCAGGAACCATCTCCCTTTTGTGGAGGGGATAACAGCTTTATACAATATTCATGTTTTCAATAATATCCCATGCAGAACACACTGGAGGTTTCTTTTATAACTTTCCTAATCATCTCTCACTCAATACAATTAGCATTATCTAAATTAGTTATCAGTTTACCAAATTGTCTCCTCCTTTTTTAAAAAGTCATATTGCAAAATTATAGGTATGGCCATAGACAGAACCAGTATTGTATGCTTTCAGACATTTGGAGAGAGATAATGTTCTTAATCCTAATTAGAATTCTTTCCCTTTCCTATATGAACTTCTCAGAATCAGGGGTGACCTTATTTTCACTTGGATGGAGGCATGGTAAATCAACCGACTTTCATTTGTCTTACAACACATCATTTCTTATTCAAATGTGTTTATTTAAGCTCTAGGCCTTTTACTATCTTTTTATATTATTGTGTCTTTTAAAAATATTCATTTGGAATAGATTGCATCCTAATTCCCTCTTTCCGCAGTATGATCTTTAGAACATTCTAAGCATTGTTTGAGCCATTGAGTCCAAGGTCAGCATTACAGTGTTTCTGTTTGAGTATCCCACAAAGATCAGAAAACTTCTGGTTGTCCATTGAAATCTGTTCTCCTTTTCTTCCTTAATACTAGGGTTTAAACTGGGCATGTGGACACCCAGCTAGAGACTGCATTGTCCACTTCCCTTTAATCCGGATGTGGCTACATGAGCAAGCACAGACAGATGGGACATGAACAACTTCTGGGACCTCCAACTTGGAAGATAATCCACTTGCTCCAGTACACCTCTCTTCCCCAGGCCCCTACACTGGAGCGTGGATGCAACCACAAGCCAGCTTTGATCATGGAGACAAGAACGTTGCTCCAAGGGATGGTAGAACAAGATGCATTCCTTTATGACTACGTAGAATAGAACTATCCCTATACCCAAATACTCTTAATACTGTCTTCTTTAAGCCACTATATTTAAGGTTTCTTCATTAACTTAACTTTCATGCTAATTACTACAGTTGTCAAAATGGGCTGAACTTTTTGAATATGTCAGAAAAGATGAGATTCAATCATTGTAAAACTATTTAAGCTATAGTATCACTTTTTATGGACTTATCCAGAATATCTTCCTTCCTAACCTGGATGATGAAGTCTAATTTACAAATCTCATCTTGTCAACATATGGTCTTTTTTCAAAGATTATTTATTCAAACTGGAATCTGAATAAAGTAATTATGTCTAAATAACACTGTAACTATTGAGTAAATTAAAATAGGATCAATTATTGGAAACAATATTTGTTTTTAAAAATGCTCTCTGTATTATTGCTTTCAAATTCAGATTCCAATGGCATTAGAGGCATCAACATAGCAAGAAGTTTTTAAAAAATAATAAAATGAAATAACCCTACCCAATCCAACAGAGAGACAGACAGACAGAGCGAAATGTAGATCTTGGTCTTTTTTGATTTTCCTGTGGGTGTAACAGGTATCCATCTGTTTGGTTGCTACAGTGAACAGGAGTGTTTGTTATTGTAATTACGAGTTGTCATTCAAAACAAGAAAACATCTTCTCCAAAGAAAGATGACTTCTAAAAACGTTATGATATATAGAAATGCATAAGATTTCTTTGTATGTTTTTCCATAAAGTGGTCTGCATCTTGCTAATATTAGAAAGAGCTTATGATGTGGCATTTGCTGTGATAATGAGGCATTTTTTAAAGTAACAGAACAAATCAGCGTGAAAGGTTTCTCCTGCCCTGAGGTTGTGGCAGCAATAGATGCATTTTTATCTTTCTAAATGTCCACGTGATTCGATGTAAATAGCCTTCAAATTGTCTCCTTTCTTTTCAGACCTTGTGGTCCAGTCACTGGGTAGGTGCGCACAAGTGGATCCCTGCAGCAGAAACACACAGAACCCTTAGGAATGGGCCATGCTGCTGGCCCTGTGTGCCCATCACGAGATCCAGCTTCAGGGTCTTGTACGGGACATTTTTAAAAGCAGAAATTCCATCATTGTGACAACCAAGGCAAGAAACTAAATCCCAAACATGTGACCTCAGCCTTGAAGCTTAATATTTAAGTTTTCTACGGCTCCTAGGTTCGAGGGTGCTGCAAGTGAACGAGTTTGGCGGTAGGCCAAGAGCGCAGCCATCAGCACAGACCCAGCCGGCGCAGGCGTCCCTCGCTCTGCCGCACTGCTCTGCCTAATCGGCTTCTCCAGAATCGGACCCTCCTCCTCAGGCCCTTTTGCTCGTTCTCCTACCTCTTAACCATTTTCTACACCTCCTCCCCTGTGCCCCAGTCGTAAATGCCTGTTTCTAAGGACTCAGAGCTTTCAGCTCTCACATCCATCTGCCTCTGGGGGATTGCATTCATGACTATAACCTACATATAAACCTGTCTCTTGGTTATTTGTGGCTGGACATCCCACAGAAATCTCTAAGTAGAGTTGATGAAAATACAATTTCAAAAATGTCTTTGAAAGTGCTCCTCCTATTTCTCATTTTAGTGAATAATTCCCTTGATTACCTGAGCCAGAAACCCAGAAAGAAACCTTCATTCCTTCTCCATTAACCTCTTAAGGAACCTACAATAGAATAGAGCAAAGCCTAATAGTTTCAGCAGGGCGCATGCGCCTTCCAGGGGCTCAGCTTGTCATTGCCGGAAACAGTTCACCCAGCTTCGCTCCAGATAGTCCAGATAGTGAGCTGCTGACTTGGCATCTCAAGTACAGGTGGCTTTGCACACATTACCCTATCACCACGAGTGTCCACTGGCTTTGTGCATGAACTGGCTCAAGCTCTCCTGCTTCTTGGCTGTCCTGCCTGGGTCTTTCCAGACAGAGTTAGTCACACTCTCCCTCTAGTCACTTCTGTCCTTTGCATATCTGTCTTTACAGTGCTTGTATCACTATAAAACCATTATTTCTGTACATGGTTTTATATTTCTCCTGTGAGTGCCTTAAGGATTGGGATTATTTTTGAATCATCTTCAATCTCAGATCTCTTCCAGAAACTGGCACATAGCAGGCTCAATGCATGTTTATTGAGTGAATGGAAGAAAGAATGAACAAACATGCTTGCTCACAGTGGTCACTGGGACTAGGACCTTATCTCTATGTCAAATACATGGTCCAAGAAGTTCCTCAAAGGATAGTGTTTTAGTTAGCTTTTTCACTGCTATGACTAACAGATCATTTGCAGAGGAGGAAAAGTTTATTTGGGGGCTCACAGTTTCAGAGGTCTCAATCCACAGACAGCTGGCTCCATTTCTCCAGGCTTGAGATAAGGCTGAACATCATGGCAGAAGAGTGTGGCAGAGGGAAGCAGCTCAAATGATCAGAGAGCAGACAGAGACTCCACTGCCCACATACAAAATGTATACCCCAAATGCCCACCTCCTCCAGCCACACCCTTCCTGACTTCAGTTACCACCCAGTTAATCCCATCAGGGGATTTTTTTCACTAGTTGGGTTAAGACTTTCATAACCCAGTCATTTCTCCTCTAAATCTTCTTGCATTGTCTCACATGTGAGTTCTTGGGGGACACCTAATATCTAACCCATAACAGTTTCATGACTGAGATTTTCTTCCTAATTTTTATATAGAAAACAAAATATTACAATACAACTCTGAGAAAAACCAGAATGTGTTTGCTGGATTAAACAAAGGCCATATTTTACAAATGGACTGTTTTCTTTCTCAGACAAAGACTACAGTTAAATTGAGGAAGAGAGGTTAATGTCAACATTTTTGCACAAACTTTCTCTGCATGTTTTCATTTCTTCCCTGGATGCAATCATGTCATTAGTTAATATTAAGGCCTTGGGTCAGCTACAGCACCTGAATGTTTTGAATAATAGACACCTAACTGAAAGTTTGTATAGATGTGAATTTTCTTTAGGCTTCTAGGTTTTGAGAGACTCTACAGAAGTTTTCCCAAGAAAAATTATACTGAGAGAAGTTCTGGTGGTATTATTGATAAAGTATTGATAAAAATGAATAGTTAAGAGTCTATACTTTAACAGAATAAAGCAGGCATTTTGATAATCTTGATATAAAAAATCTCTTTGAGGATAATTTAAAAAGTAAATTGTCATTTTAGAAGTATAGCATAATATTATAATTTCATTACAAACACTTTTATCCGTCATCAAATGAAAGAAAAATTGTTGATATTTGTGAATGAGGAAAACATATATGGGCTTGCCTTCTGTCTACATCTTCTGGCTCTGAAAATCACAATATAGAAAGATTTTTTAAAAATTGTTTTAAGTTGTAGATAGACACAATACCTTTATTTTATTTATTTATTTTTTTGTAGTGCTGAAGATTGAATCTAGTGCTTCACACATACCAGGCAGGTGCTCTACTGCTGAGCCACAACCCCAGCCCCAAAAGACATTTTTTTTTAAAGGCACTACATCTGCACGTTTTGATATTAAAAGAGGTTCTTTAGGCTTTGGGAGAGTAAGCTACTGAACAGGAAAACAAACCATGTACAATATTACACTGACTAAAACACACTTTTGTACTGATCAATAATCTTCCTTGGCCCTTAGCAAATGACAAAGAAGAAAGAACAACCCTTGACGATATAGTGAATAAGTAAAACACTTTTGTTTAGAATTGTCAGAATTAGTTCTTTTTCTCCTATGAATTGCTATAGATACAGATATATAGATATATATTCTCCTTTACTCACTGACTCCCCTTTCCCTCACCAGGGAAAATAAATTATATTACTAGGCCAATTACCATAAGCTATTGGAGAATAAGAAATCTATAAGTGTGTAAAATGTAGTCTGTTACAATAAATTCTTAGAAAACAATGAATCAGTTGCTATATAAAATGGAGTGAAAACTGTTTCAAAGGACCTAACTTATTACAAGAGAAATCTGTATAAGATACATATATTTTTCTAAATGAATTATAGGCAACTAATCATCAATAGAAAATGTTTAAATTTTTTAAAACATGAAATGAGAAGCTTTTAAAATAAGTGCTCAAATAGATTCTAATTTGAATAATCAGTATTACCTCATAACTGGATCACATACAACAACAGTAGACTGGTCATTTTCTCTAATATTAAAAATTTAGGATGTAACGGATTAATTTGTACACAGTTAATTATACTTGGTGCACTTAAACATATCTTTTAAAAGTTCCATGTGATGAATTTAAAAACATAAGAACTTAAAAAGTTCCTTTTAAAAAAGTTCTGAAGGTGAAAAGAAAAAAAGAAAAAAAAAAGGCCTTGGTTATTTTACACTATAGAGAACCGAAGATAAAACAGAGAACTTAGTGTCTGCGGAAGTAGAGTTGGGTTCTGGGTTAACTCCTCCATGAACTTGCATGTGGTGAAGGGCAAACCATAAGACCCCTCTGCTTAATTCAGCAATTCTTCACTGTTGAATGAAGGACAATCTCTCCACTGTTTCCTCTTCAAATGTCTTGCCAGGCTGGCCTCCCAGTTTGATTTTCATAGTGTGTGACAGATCCACCCAGGATGTCAAACAAAAGAGTTGACATGCCCCTCCTGAAACTTCCAGACTTCTGGGGATTGCTTGCTCCAGAAATTGCATGGGAAATATGCTGGGAAAACGTGTACATTATTTGAGTCACTACCCACAACCAAGGTTCCCAAACACCTGCTTTTTATTATTAATCCTTAGTGCCTGAGAACAACAAACTTCAGGTCTCACTCTCAGATACTCAATAATTTGTGATCACAGAATCATTATTTTTAATAAGTTTCTTCATATGATCCTGAATAATTCTATGTTTAAAACCATTGGTCAAAGCCGGGCGTGGTGGTGCACGATTGTAATCCCAGCACTTTGGGAGGCTGAGACAGGAGAATCACGAGTTCAAAAGCGAGGCGTTAAGCAACTCAGTGAGATCCTGTCTCTAAATAAAACACAAAATAGGGTTGGGGATGCGGCTCACTGGTCGAGTACCCCTGAGTTCAATCCCTGGCACCAAAAATAAATAAATAAGTAAATAAGTAAGTAAGTAAATAAATAAATAAATCCATTGGTCAAGAGAGCTAACTCCTTCTTAAGTGTTTTAAATGACTAGATTACATTTTTTGTTGTGGGCAGTTTTATCTGTTATTGCATTTCAAATGTACTATTCAACAGCTAAGTGAATTAAATGTGAGAATAACTCAATCTCTGTGATCTTCTTCATAAATGTATGATGGAGTATAAAATATAGTCTACTGTAGTGAAAGCTACTCACACTTTTTTTTAACAATTTGTCTTAAGAATTTCAGACAGAAGAGTTGAAATGTTTATATATATATACACATTCATGTTGTATGTGTATATATATAAATTTATATGTATATATATAAATTTATATGTATATATAAATTTATATATACACATACAACGATATATATGAAGTTAAATGCAGTTATCTGTAGTTATAAACAGTTATATAGTTGTAGATAGTTATTTAGTTTTCCATATTTTATATAGTTCTATATATATATGTATATATATATACACGCACACATATACATATAGTTATTTATCTCTATCAAGATTCCATGATTGACATGTTACTACTACATTTCCTTTATTATGTAACTATTCATCCATAGACCCATCTTAATTTGGGGATGTATTTAAAGCAAGTTGCAGACATAGTTACACTTTTCAATAATTCCGCATGCATATTACTGAACAGGGGTGAATATTTGCTAATGATGTCTTACATTTGTGGTACAATTTTTCACATCCTTAAATGATCTTACGTGATCTTAAGCATACTTGTGTAACCTAAACCCCATCTAAATATACATTATCAGCGGCACCCCGAGAGTACCATAGGTTAGTTTTGCCTATTCTAGAACTTCCTGTGTATGGAATCACATAATATGCATTCTTTAGTGTCTAGCTTCTTTCATTCAGCATAATACTTTTGAAATTCATCCATGTTGCCTATTTCGATAGTCTATTTTTTTATTGCTGAGTAGCATGATGTTGGGTAAATTTATCACAGTTTATCTTTTTCTGTTAATGGACACTAGGGTTGTTCCTACTTTAGGGTTGTTACAAACAATGCTGCTACAAATGTCTTACCAAAAACTTAAAAATATTTTAATGTCTCTTGGTTAAATACCAAAAAGTGGAATTGTTGGGTCAGAAAGTAAACTTTAGTATATTCATTTTAGAAGAAATTGACAGGCTGTTTTCCAAAGTGATTGTATAATTTTATATCCTCACTGATAACATGCAAGTGTCCCAGTAGCTCCATATTCTCACCATTATTTGATGTCAGTCTTTTAAATTTTAGCCATTCTGAGGAGGCATCAAAATGTTATATAGTAACAAAACCAGCACAGTATTGGCCGCAAACAGACATAAACACCAATGGTACAGTATAGAAGACACAGAGACAAACCCACATAAATATACTTTTCTCATACTAGACAAAGGTGCCATAAACATACATTGGAGAAAAGATAGACTCTTCAACAAAAGGTGCTGGGAAAACTGTAAATCCATATGTAACAAAATAAAATTAGATCCATATCTCTCACCCTGCATAAAAGTTAACTCAAAGTGGATAAAGGACTAGGCATTATACCAGAGACCCTGCCCCTACTAGAAGTAAAGTAGGTCCAACTCTCCATCAGCTTAGGAACCAAATGTCAGCTTAGGAACCAAATTCCTCAACAAGACTCCTAAAGCAGAAGAAGTAAGATCAAGAATCAATAAATGGGGGGCGGGGGATATGGCTCAGTTGGTAGAGTGCCTGCCTTGCATACACAAGGCCCTAGGTTCAATCCACAGAACCACACACACACACACACACACAATAAATAAATGGGATGGTATCAAACTAAAAAACTTCTTCATAGCAAAGAAAAAATAAAAAATGTGGAGAGCCTACAGAATGGGAGAAAATCTTAGTCACCTGCGCTTTAGATAGAGCATGAACCTCCAGGATAGATATATAAAGAACTCAAAAAACTTAACACCAAAAAACCCCCCAAATAACCCAATCAATAAATGGGCAAACGAACTGAACAGACACTTCACAGAAGAAGAAATACAATCAGTCAACAAACATAAAAAAATGTTCAACATCACTAGCAATTAGAGAAATGCAAGTTAACACTAAACTGAGATTCCATCTCACTCCAGTCAGAAGGGCAATTTTTAAGAATACAAGTAACAATAAATGTTGGTGAGGATGTGGGTGGAAATGTACACTCATACATTGCTGGTGGGACTGCAAATTGGTACAACCACTCTGGAAAACAGTATGGAGATTCCTCAGAAAACTTGGAATGGAACCACCATTTGGCCCAATCATCCCATTCCTCAGCATATATGCAAAAGACCTTAAATTAGCATACTATAGTGACACAACCACATCAATATTTATAGCAGCTTGATTCACAATAGCTAAGCTATGGAACCAACCTAAGGTGCCCTTCAACAGATGAATGGATAAAGAAAATGTGCTATACATACACAATGGAATATCATTCAGCCTTAAAGAAGAATGAAATTATGGCATTTGCCAGTAAATGGATGGAACTGGAGACTGTCATGCTAAGTGAAATAAGCCAATCCCCCAAAACCAAAGATCAAATGTTCTCTCTGATAAGTGGATGCTGACTCACAATAGGTGGCAAGGGTGGGAGTGGGGGAGGGAGAAGAGGAGGTTCAGCTATTGTACAAGGTAGAGTAGGAGGAAGGAAGGAGGGATGGGAATGGGAAAGACAGTAGAATGAATCGAACATAACTTTCCTACGTTCATACATGATACATAACAAGTGTAACTCTACATCATGTATAACCACAAAAATGGGAAGTTATATTCCATGTATATATAATATGTCAAAATACATCCTACTATCATGTATACCTAAAAATAACAAATAAATTTTATTTATTTATGTATCTATTTATTTTAATTAGTTACACATGACTGCAGAATACTCTTTGACTCATGATACACAAATGGAGCACAATTTTTCACATCTCTTTTTGTACACAAAGTAGGGTCACACCATTTGGGCAATCATACATGTAACTAGGGTAATGATAACCATCACATTCCACCATCTTTCCTATCCCCATGCCCCTCCTCTGCCCTCTCTCCCCTTTGGCCAATCCAAAGTTCTTCTACTCATCCCATGCCCCCTCCCTCCAATTATGTATCAGCATTCACTTATCAGAGAGAATATTTGGCCTTTGGTTTTTTGAGATTGGCTTATTCATTTAGCATGATATTCTCCAACTCCATCCATTTACCTGCAAATGCCATAATTTCATTCTCTTTTATTGCTGAGTAATATTCCATTGTGTATATATACCACAGTTTCTTTATCCATTCATCCATTGAAGGCCATGTAGGTTGGTTCCACAGTTTGGATATTGTGAATTGAGCTGCTATAAACATTAGTGGCTGCGTTACTGTATTATGCTGTTTTTAAGTCCTTTGGGTATAGACCAAGAAATAGGATAGCTGGGTCAAGTGGTGGTTCTATTCCAAGTTTTCTAAGGAATCTCCATACTACTTTCCAGATTGGCTACAGCAATTTGCAGTCCCACCAGCAATGTATGAGTGTGCTTTTCCGCCCACATCCTCGCCAACACTTATTGAAGAACAAATTAAAAAATTTTTTAAAATAAAAATAAAATAAATTTTAGCCATTCTGGTGCATGTGTAATGGTATTTCATTATGATTTAAATTGACATTTCCTTTATGAATAATGATTTGTGTGTGTGTATTTGGCCATTTTTATATTTTCCTTTGTGAAGTTACTGTTCAAATAATTTTCCAATTTAAAATTGGGTTGTTTATTTTTATATTTTGAGTTGCATATATTCCATAATACTCTGACATATTAGTCAATATTATATTTATTTATCTGAAAATATGTCAGATACATATTATCTATCTATAGCTTACCTATGAGAAAAATATTTTAACTTTGATGAAATCTAATTTATCATATTTTTCTCTTTTATTTTTATGATTTATATGTCCTATCTAAGAAACTTTTGCCTACCTTCACATTGCAAAAATATTACCCTGTACTTTTTTTGAGGGGGGGTACTGGAGATTGAACTCAGGGGCACTCAACCACTGAGCTACATCCTCAGTCCTATTTTGTATCTTATTTAGAGACAAGGTCTCACTGAGTTGCTTAGAACCTCTCCTGCTGAGGCTGGCTTTGAACTCACGATCCTCCTGTCTCTGCCTCCCCAGGCAATGGAATTACAGATGTGCGCCACTGCACCCAGCTATCCTGTACTTCTTAAAATATTTTAACATTCCAACTCTTCCATTTATTCTATGATCCATCTTGAATTGATTTTTACATGTAGTGTAGAATTGAGTTTTATTTTTTCGCCATATGAATATTCCATTGCTTCGGCACTACTAGTTGAAAAGAATTTCTTCCCCCTTTGGTGCCTTATCAGAAAACACATGGCCACAAATAAGAGACTCTCTATTCTGATCCATTGTTTATTTAGCTCTCTGTATAACAATACCATATTGTCTTGATTATTGTAGCTTTATAGTAAGTCATAAAAATCAAATAAAGTCCTCCAAATTTTGCACTTACTTTTCAAGATCCTGGTAGATATTCTAGGTTCTTTTTTATACAAATTTTAGAGTCAAAATCTATTAGTATGCTCCCCCAAATTTCAATATAGCTGGGTACATAAGCAGAACTCCAAGCGTCCAACCAGTGTCTTATGCTTTAATGTCTCTGTGCGTAAGGGACATTATGATGAGGCGCTAACATCTTGGGATCATTTATCCCAACATGGGAGTCAATTTTTCTTCCCATTTGTACAATAATTTCCAAATCCTGTGGTATATTGCCTATACCGTGAGCTATTTGTCCTTACCTGGTAGCTCTAAACTCATAGGACTACATAACTAACCAGGTGCTATATCATATCATAAATACAAGCAGTCATAAAAAATCGCTTCTTGCTTATATTGACTAAGACAAAGTGAACTCTACTATCAAAATTTTAACTGATACATTAAAAAGATTATCAATTGTTTATTTCAAATAAATGCTATTGAATAAGTTCACAGAATTTGCCATTTCTGAAACATTCAGGAACGTCAATTAAATTATTCTCAAACTAAACTTGAAGAAAGCATTTCATTCAGATTGCTACACTAAGTTTTATAAAGATTTCTAGAAAGAACAGCTTATCATGTTTTTAATATTCTTTCTGCAGGGTATCATAGGGTAATACTTCCCAAAGCTGAGTTATTTTATCCATCATATGGTAATTAATAACAACGGGGTAGCGAGACATCTCTTTTGAAACTCAAGTCAATTCTACTCTTTCCCAAAGATTCTTTCCTATCTTGAAAAAATGGTTTTTGGAAAAAAGAATAACTAGTGGAAGGGGAAAGGGCAAAAGAAGTCTTTCATATAAAATTAAATCTTCTTTAGCACAGACTGGCATGATCTTAACATACTCACAGACTTCTCCCCTCCAGTTATGTTGCAAAAGCCATGCAAATAATAATTGTGGCTAAGTGCACTGCATTGACAGTCAATATTGTATTTTCCAAGCTTGTACTCATTATTCTTTATAGTATTCATGCATTTTGTGAAAGATCAAAAGATTTACATATCATATGGAGTGCTTTAGGGAATAACTTGCTGAGTACTTTAAATGCACAATGTTCCACAGCCTTTTAAATACGGATTTCACTTCTTTATTCTTTGTGATAAAGAAATAACAAGATAGAGCTAGATGTTTTTTCTTAATATAATAAAATGTCTATTTTTAAATATAAGATAAAAGTGTGATATTTTTATCTGTAATTCCAAACACAATTTTGTAATTCAAAATAATAAATTGTAGATTGCCTTTAATATGTGTGTTAAAATAATTCATATAACCTAGCTCCAACAGGCTCTCAGGCAATCTACACAAACATGTCACAACTTTCATTGGAGTTATTAAATAATAGAACTGATACATTTGTCTAAAGATCCTGGTAGTGTAGGCTTTCTGGAAACTGAGAATAGTACTTCATGGCCTTCATTCTACAAAGGTTTACAATAAAGTATGGGAGTAGGAGCTAGCAACATTTTTTCAGTGGATATTGATCTAAAAACATAATGGAGAACATTCTTAAGAGAAAAAGAATCTGGTTTATTGGCTCCAAATTTCTTTTACCTAAGATGGACCAAATAGGAGATTGAAAGGACCCTCCATAAGTTGATTGACATTTCTTCTACTCATAAGGATAATATCAACAATAACATCAACAGTGGTTATTGACATGAACAAAACCAATGAAAAGATATTATTCCTCCAACAGCTGCTTTTAAGAAGAAAAAGATGAAAATTTCCTAAAATCAACTGTGTCGGTGTGAAATGCATCAGGAAGAGAGATTCTCCAATACTCTTAATTAACAGTATTGTGATTAAGTACTTTAGGAACACTTCTTTACAGGGCTTTTTGGTGTATGCATGCTAATTCACACCAGTTTTTGGTACCAACACAACTTCTATATATCAGTAAGTTCAACATTCAACTTTTATTTTTGTTATTACAGACCCTTTACACCTGATGTTCTGTATATCGTACAAATTCAACCAAGGAGTAAGTATGAGGCCACAGAAGCAGAAGAAGGAAAGAAAGACCCTATGATGTGTTAGACCCTAGAAGGGCAGGAGTCCTGGCTCCCTATTATCATAGAATACTGTAAGATGGACTGTGTGTTTATGCTTTCCTTTCTAATCCAGTCACATGCCCAAATACATCTGCAGTAAAATGCACAAGGTGAAAGTTGAACTTTGAATGGTCAATCCGAACTATATGCTTTGGCAGTAGCTGGAATCATTTCGCTCCTATTTAACTTCTTGGCACAAATGTGGACACACACCACTTGTTCTATTGCATTTGAGCCCCAGTGCTTTCCTGTCGTAGACCAAATTCTGGGAAAGGAGCATGGGTAACAGGCTGGGCTCCTCATCAAGCCCTTCTTCCTGAGAAGCCCTTGTCTTTCTACTGTGGATAAAATGCTGGGAAAACCAGAGTGTTTATTTTGGGGTATGCAACTTTACTCCAGAACAAATGGAATGGAAATTGTTATTTTTAATTTTTTTTCCAGTGCTGAGGGTGCAGGGAATAGAACCCAGGGCCTCCCACATACTAGGCAAATGCTCTACTGCTGAGTTATACCCCCAGCCCAGAAAGCAGTGGTTTAATGAAGCAGAACAGTGTAGAGAATTCTGCTTCAGTATTTGCTCAGATAATATTTTCTTACTCTGAAGCTATGAATCTGGCAACAGAGACAGATTAATAATAGCAATGAGCTCTACGGTTGTTTGAAGAGAGACTCCATGTATCCAAAGGTAACAATCAAGAAGCTCCGACAACTGGTAGCACAGAACCACATACAGATTGCCAGGGGCTGTCCTCCATGACCTGGGAGTTCAAGGCTGTGACACTGCCTTCTGCTTCCCATTAGAAATGATATAGATAATACAAATGCACATGAAATGAGCTGTCTGACTCAGCTTCAGCTTCAGAAATAATATTTCAAAACACTTGAACAATAACTGCAGCTCTGCTCTGTTCTGGTTTAGATCTGAAATGTCCCCTAAAAGTTCATGCGTGAGACAATACAAGAAGGTTTAGAGGAGCAATGATTGCATTACGAGAGCCTTAAATCAATCAGTGAATTAATCCACTGATGGGATTAACTGAGTGGTCACTGAAGGCAGGTAAGGTGTGGCTGGAGGAGGTGTGTTCCTGGGGTGTGCTTTAGGGTATACATTTTGTGAGCTGAGCTTAGCTCACTCTACTTTTGGTGGCCATGTCCTGAACCTCTTTCCTCTGCCATGATGTTCTATTTCACCTCAAGCTCCAAGGAATGGAGTTGGCCATCTATGGACTGTGACCTCTGAAACCCTGAGCCTCAAATAAGCTTTTCCTCCTTTAAAATTGTTCTTATCAAGTCTTTTAGTCACAGCAACAAAAAAGCTGACTAAAACACCCCCACTAGCTGGTACTGGGGATTGAACCCAGGGTACTCTGCTGCTGAGCCACATCCTCAGCCCTTTTTATTTTTTATTTTGAGACAGGGTCTTGCTAAGTTGCCCTGGCTGGCCTAGAGTTTGCAACCCTCTTGCCTCAGTCTCCTGAGTCACTGGAATGATGCTTTTAAACCCATATTTACATTGAACATCATAATAAGGCACTAGTCTGGGTAACAGTCCTGAAATAAAGAAACCAAAAGATGATAATGGTCACCTTCAGGGAGAATACAAGTAAAGAAATAGTTTTTGTGTGTGTTGGGGGCAGGGAAGAGGGGGATCTAGGAGTTGTTTGTTTTAGTGAAAAAGAGAAAGAGAGGATGAAAAGAGCAAAGCAAGTGAGGTTCTGATTTTTCCTGATCAGATTACATCTGGTGACATGCAAATAATGGGCATTGGCATAGCTGCTGATGACCTTGGAAATAGGTAAAATCTTTGCAGAGGACAATCTGGCAATACATATCAAAAGTAGACTTAGAAATTTCTACTTTGTTATGCTGCAGAAATAAATAATAAAAAACCCCAAACATGTAAAAAAAATAGTTCCATTTGGCTTTTTCATAATTGCTCAAAATTAGAAGAAACAAGCCAAATATTCAAAATAGGGATAGACTACAAATATGAATGCATTTTCACAATATCAGGTGAAAAGGATATTATAGAGCACTATTTTTGTGTTCTTCATTTTATAAACTATGTGTTATATATGTCCAGGTACAGAAAAAGAACAGAGATTATCTCAGGCAAAAGGTTTATAGACAGGTGTGGTGACACATGCCTATAGTCACCACTATTCAGGAGGCTGAGGCAGGAGGATGACCAGTTCGAGGCTAGCCTGGGCATTTTAGTGGGACTCTGTCACATATTTTTCTCTTTGTTTTTTAATATGTGGATACATGCATCAACACTTAATCTTTCACTGGCAATGATGGTGATTTACTGTCCTCTCCATCTTCTCTGTTAAAAAACATTTCAGCCTTCAAGACTCTACCCAAATAGCACCTCCTCTGAGAGAGCTTTCCAAACCTCTTGTTAGAACTTTATTTTCACTTTCATTCTTCATCCTATCACTATGAAAGATTTCACATAGTGTTCTGTAAGGAATTTAATATCCTACACCTGCGTCTATTTTGAAAAAGGAAAATGTGAGCTAAAATATGCATGTGTGTATACACACAAAAAGATATCCAAAAATGTTCATCTAATATAATCTTTTTTTTTAAATATTTTTTTTTAGTTGTAGATGGACACCATATCTTTATTTATTTTTATGTGGTGCTGAGGATTGAACCCAGTGCCTCACGCATGCGAGGCAAGCGCTCTACCACTGAGCTACAATCCCAGCCCCCATCTAATATAATCTTAACATTTTTTTTCCTCTGGGTGATGGAATTTGGATCAATTTTCAAATATTCAGCATTATTCTTCCAAATCTGGTTTTTTCCCAAATGTACATTTCATTTCTTATAAGAAGAATGTGGTTTTTTTCCTTTTTAAAAATATTTATAGCAAATATTCTACTAAGCTCATAGTTGTTTTTTCTAGGTGGTGAAATTTTCTTTTATTTTTTTCTTCTTTGTGCTTTAAGATGCTTATGATTTTAGTCTTAAAAAACATGAGAGCCAAACTGGGAAGCAAGGGAAGACTTCTAATAGCTGAAATTTGGTATTGAATTTACAACCAGGTAAGGAACAAAAGCTCAGGAGAACTAAAAGATCAAGAAGCACTAGGATTTGTTTTAAGGTTGCTTCTCTTCACTACTCCAAATACCATAATATTTTTCTTTTCTTAGTAGTCAATCTGCATGCCTACAGATTGAGCACATGATCTCCATCTCAATGATCTGGATTTTCAACAAATGCTGTTAAGAGTTTCTCAACTCTGTTGAATGGCTATCTGTAACTGTATCAGGTCACATGGTGTGTTCATCAGCTTTCTGCCACTGGGATGAAATACCTGAGATAATCAAGTTATAAGAAGGAAAGATTTATTTTGGGTCATAGTTGTAAAGGTTTTGCCCATAGTTGCTTGGCACCATTGCCTTTGGGCCTCTGGTGGCATGATACATCATAGTGGGAGCAAATGGCAGAGGAGGCCTATTCATCTCATGATCAATGTGAAAGGAGAGCAAGAAAACACATCCAATAATCCCCTTTGAGAGTACGTCCACAATGACCCAAGACTTCCCAGAAGGCCCCCTCTCCCAAGGGTTTGACCATCTATCTCCTTGGTGTCAAGTTGAGAACCAAGCCTTTAACATATGGATCTTTGCAGGATATTCCAAATCCAAGTTGTAGCACAGAGCATCATTGGATTTTCTGGGAAAACACTAGGCAGGTCTCTCATTCAAGAGGATGCCTCCCCAAGACTGAGAAATGAGTAAGAGGGTGCGGGACAAGTTGAAATTATCATGAGATCTTAGTAGAGAAATATGATTAGAGAGTAATGATTCAGAATGAGAAATTCTACTTCAGATACCATCTAAGAAAAGTAGGCATCATAGCCCCTTGGGGTATAGCGCTCTGATTTCTAAGAAATTCCCATGGCTTGAAGCTCAAGTATGATATTACCATGAGTTCAATGCTATTGTTATTCAAGCACAATCCTCTGTAAGATTTGCTCTTTGTAAGTACTACCAAAAAATGCTACCTTTACATTAGCTCACACTCATTTGCAGATTTCTCTGGGTTCTCCTACTAGATAAAGGTGGAAAGAGTCAGAGGCTTGGCCAAATAGCCAACATCACTACGAGGCACACCTTGTATGACCTATATCCACGTGCAAAGTAGGCCAGAGTCAGAGAGCAGAGCTGTCCTTTCTGGGAATCAAATTATGGCTTACAGGAGCATCTGCTAATCAGAACAGCTAACATTTATTGAGTACTTAATGTGGACCTGGAACTGTACTAAATATTTAACATTCATTATCTTACTTAATCCTCATGATCTCTATTATCTTCATTTTATAGATGAGGAAATTGAGGATTAGAGAAGTCAAGAAACTTGCCCAAGGTCACGTGGTCACATAGCTGGGAAGCAAGGGATCTAAACCCAGGCATAACTGCCCTGTGCATTTTACATCCTTATTGATAAATACTGCTGAGAGGGAGGGTAAGTAAAACTAGTGGGAGTCATAGATTTGGCAAACTTCAACAATGAAAGGCAGAATGTCCCTTGGTTTTAAACCCCAGGACAACTTCCTTTTTATATATTATAGCCAAATGTAATAATATCAAATGTGAAACAAAATTGAAAATAACAATAAAGGTAATGCCTATTATAAATCCACATTTAGCCACTTTAAAACCTCTGGATTTATCCAAATTCAATGAAAAGAATGCATTTTATAAATGCATAACATATACCAGGCCAGTCAATTTCTCTATAAGATAAGACTATTAAACATTTATTTATAAAGTAATGGGTATTTGGAATCTATTTAGAAATATTGCTTCTTTATAATGAATGCAGTTTTAAGCAGATAGTAATGATTTCTATTTAAGGACAGCAGATAGTGGCTAATGCAAAAACCACTTTTGTTTTGTTTCAATGTATAGTTTGTTATTTTGGGGCAGCAAATTTACCATCCTAGCCCATGTTGCTCACTCAGACTAGCAAATCAGTTTGTTTTTCTTAAGTATAAACAAACTTAGTAAGTTGTAGAGTGTTTGAATGTTAAAAGGAAGTAAGAATTTCCCAAGTGGCAATAAACACACATTTCTTGCATGAATGATCTGGTGCAGAAAACTGGACTTGGAACTCTTTGAGGATGCTGAAGAAGTCCCTGCTCTCATGGAATTTGTGGTCTACCTATACAGATATGATATTATATGTGAGGTTAGGCACCTCACATTTTTGAAGCAACACATTAACCAAAGCAAAACGGATAAGATGTAAAATACAATCAAATGCGAATTTTTTAAGGATATGCAAAGAATAGAATGATTCAAATAAAGATATAACTAATAAGTGAAGATATTTTGAGCAAGCTTTATATGAAGCCCTCCCAGGATGAAAAGCTTCTGAAAGATAATCCTTAACATCTAGTCTAAGTTACATCAAGGGTGGTACTTGATCTTTTTTTCATGTTAAATATGCAAAAGACGTACTTGGTTTTTTATAAGCAGAGGTCCAAAGTGAACTCTTCTTTTCCTTTAATAAGCAGGAAAGTTCTTGGTTTCACTTTGTGAAATAATATATCATTGTTTTTCCTAGATATTGGACATTAATGATGCCATATGGAAATTGCCTTTCACTCTGCACATTTTAATTTTTTTGAGCAGGGAAACATGGACATTAAAAATCTTTATGTAATATACATTTTAGGATAAATGGCTATGAATTCTATTATATTGTGCCAAAGTAAGAAGTTGCATGACTCATGACTGACAAGGAAAATGTCACTATATAATGACACACATAAACTTGAAATGTTATGGTTTAGATCTTAAATTTCCCTTCACCACCCCTCACAAAGAAGTGTGTGTTGAAGGCTTGGTCCCCAACTGATGGTACTGTTGGGGAGTAGCATAACCTTTAGGAGGTAGGGCCTAGTGGAAGAAAGGTCCCTGAAGGGTGTGCCCTTGAAGGGGGTATTGGGATCCCACCACTTTCTTTCTTTTTCTGTGCTTCCTGGAAGTCATGAAGAGAAGTCTCCTCTTCCACATGCTTCCACTGTGACATACTGCCTCATCACAGGCCCAAACACAATGGAGCCAAGTGACCAGGAACTGAAACTTCAGAATACCTGTGAGCCTAAGTAAATCTTTCCTCCTTATAAGTTGATTTGCTCAGGTATTTTGTTAGTGATGGAAAGCTGATGAACACATAAAATACTAGATAAAATAGATTGTTTTAGTTAAGAAGAAGCTGAACATATAAAAGTACTTTTCAATCTAGAGTGTCTTTCACATCACCTTTTACACAGAAGTTCAGGAATTAACTACTTTAACAACATGTTTTTGTTTTGTCTTGTTTCCTGTAAACATGTCTCTCAACCCAGCCACCACTAGTTCTCTTATTATATTTTCTATGATAAATGTCTTCAAATTCCAAACTCCGTAATCCTGGTATGACTCATAATGACCAGATGCTGTAAAGGAAATTCCACAGGACACACTTCTGTCTCCTGAATTTCCGTTGAGCTTCCCATTCCCATAACTATGCAAGACACAAAGGTGGATCTAACTTCTTATTGTAGTTCAACTGTAGCATAGGAATCACATGTCATGAGAACGCACTGGCCGTTAACAGCAAGTTTCACAAGTGAGCTGTGAAGGGTGAGCCCAGTAAGCTGGACTTCATACCCATTAAACACACACACACAAACACACACACATGCACCCTCACTTCAGCAATACTGCTGCCTTTTAAACACATACTATGTCTTTGAACAAAGTATTCTGGCACTTTAAAAACATATTTTTGAGACCATTATCCTGAAAGATAGGGTCTTAGAAACATCATAACTTAAAACCACTGCATTTAATGTCAAAATCTCAGGAAAAAAATACTTTATATCAAAAAAGATAAATAAAGAATAGAGGTTGATTTAGCAAATAAGATGCAAAACACATGAAATAAAAGGGTGGTATTTAATGGGTCATAAGTATTAATTTTTTTTATTTCTGAGAAATAAGAAATATGATCCAGAGTCTCAATTTTTCTATATCAAAATTCTTTCCATGAATTTAAGATGCCATAAGTATAAAATTGTCATCTCATTTGTGCTTCCTAAGATCCTGCTATTGTGCACACAGAAACCTACCACAGTGAACTCAATCCTATGCCAGAATGTTGTCTCTTACACATGTGCATTGTGTTTCACTTTCCAGCTTTCTCCAATTAGATGCTGCCACAGTATCAGGCCTCTTAGTGGAAGATCATGGTCAATTACAAACACATCAGTTAACTTGAAAATCTCAAGTATTTTATTCTAAACATTGTATAGAAATCAGATTCAGCAGCAAAACTCCAAAACAAAATTCACTTTATTTTTATGCACAAAATGCATGTGATAATCAATAAAATAACTCATAGACATTATAGCTTCAGGTGCTCTTACACAAGCCATTACCTCGCTTGGTCAGCTCATCTCTGCTATAAGTTGCATTCAATTATATGAGAGCTGAGACTAACAGGAAGCTGATTTGACAGAAACTCAGATTTTCTGCCTCCAAGTCACCCACAAGGAATAAGCTCTTCTATGATTTAAAATTCTGCCTAAAGAACCAAAGAGGTTCAAGGTCAGTATCAGAATATTGATATCTTGCTAATTCTATAGGCAAAACTCCTCATTTCTCAATGTATTTGCTTGTTCTCTATGGAAGAGGAACAGGGGTGGCAGGGAGGGAGGAAAGAAAGTGGCTTGATGGGAAGAAATATATGAAAATGTCAAGCATGTTCTTGAATTCATGATAAATCTCACCAGTTCCTCCCATTATTTATAATAAACAGAGCCACATGAGTGTGTGGTGTGTGTTTGTGTGTGTGTGAGTGTGTACCACTGCAGCCTAAAAACATCAGAATGCTTTCAAAATTTAGAAAAAGGGCTTGGAGACTCAAATGCTATTGCAGAATTGTGGCCATTAAGTCCTTAAGAGCAATCTTACATCATTTACCATGAGCAACAATTTATCTGAGCTGATTTATACTACTGAGTAAGGAAAAGAATTTCATTTAAAAATTTTTTTCTTTGTAATTACAGATGACAGTAGAATATATTTTGACATATTTATACACATATGGAGTACATCTTATTTATACTCAAAAGGGATCTTTTTGCCAGGTGTAGTGGCACACGCCTGTAGTCCTAGCACTTTGGGAGGTGAGACTGGAGAATTGTGAGTTCAAAGACAGCCTCAGCAATGGGGAGGCACTAAGCATCTCAGTGAGACCCTGTCTCTACATAAAACAAAAAATAGGGCTGGGGATGTGACTCAGTGGTTGAGTACCCCTGAGTTCAATCCCCAGTACCAAAAAAAAAAAAGGATCTTTTCATTACATTGACTCATATTTTCTAATTAGTCATTAGCCAGTCAAAATCAACTAACCAAGTTTCTAGTCTGTGATAATGGTCAAATTAGTGGCATGTGACATCATATCCATGGTTTAAAACAAACTTAGGAAATGAAATTTCTAGTGTTCTGCTAAGAATTTAGAAATAAATTTATTTTATTACCTGACCTTTTTTATTCTTTTGAAAATGTGACACATGTATGTGGTCATAAAAAAGTCAGGGGCTGGGGTTGTGGCTCAATGGTAGAGCACTTGCCCAGCATGTGTGAGGCACTGGGTTCCATCCTCAGCACCACATAAAAATAAATAAAGAAGATAAAGATATGTGTCCATCTACAACTGAAAAAAATTTTCAAACAAGAAAGGGTCACAGTAAAATCTTGATCTCTCATCTCCAATCAACTACCTTCTGTTCCCAGAGTTAATGAGCAGGTGGCTCTTGTTCATTCTTCCAGAGATAGTCTATGTAAAGGTAAGTATATAACCTACATAGGACCCCATTAGGTACAACTTTTGTTTTTGTGTATCATTTAAAGATAAACATGTAAGTAACATTTTCAAAAGGTAAGCACAAATATGATAAATATTCATGTGTATATATTTTTTTACACAAATGATAGCATACTATCCACATTATTCTACACCTTACTTTTTTCCTTTAATATGTCTTGGAGTTTAGCCTATGTCTTTGTGCATGGTGCCAACTCACTCTTCTTAATAATTGCATAGCATTGTCCCCATCCCACCCCCTTCTTCTTTTTTGGTACTGAGATTTAACCCAGGGGTGCTCTACCACTTTTTAGGTCTTTTTGTTTTTCTGTTTGTTTGGGAGTTTTGTTTGTTTGTTTGGAGACAGGTTCTTGCTAAGTTGCCCAGGCTAGCCTTGAACTTGTGATCCTCCTCCCTCAGCCTCTTGAGTTGCTGGGATTACAGGGCATGTGCCTCAGTGCCTGGCAGTTGCATAGTATTCTTATGGATGTATTAGCAGTGCATATGCCCTGAATCTAACTGAATGTGCCTCTGGTTTTCTTTTTCAGTATTTTGCAGTAGTGACTTAGGAAAACCTACTATAGTGAATATTTGTAAGATAAATTTCTAAAATATTTTTTTTTACTCAAAACATGTTGTTTAATATGGAATTACTGCCATTATATATTTCAACTAAAAGTTACTTTTTTAAAAAAATATTTTTTAGTTATACATGGACACAGTATCTTTATTTTGTTTATTCATTTTATTTATGTGGTGCTGAGGATCGAACCCAGTGCCTCACATGTGCAAGGCAAGCGCTCTGCCACTGAGCCACAACCTCAGCCCTGAAAGTTAGTTTTAAAAAAAGTTTATGGGCTGGGGTTGTAGCTCAGTGGTAGAGTATTAGCCTCGAATGTGTGAGGCACTGGGTTCGATCCTCAGCACCAAATAAAAATAAATAAAGATATTGTGTCCATCTACAACTAAAAAGTATTTTTTTAAAAAAGCTTACAATTCTTCCAAGAAAAAGGAATCAAGAGTAAGAGTTATCTTTCTTTACAAAGACAACACTGAAATGAAATAAAAGCCTTTTCCAAGGAATACAGTTTTTTGTTTTTTGGGTTTTTAGGTGAGCAATGTTGGAAGGTCAGAAAGAAGAGTGGGATAATTTCCATCATTTGAGGCCTAGTCACTCATTGAGACCTCTGGGAGAAAAGCTATCAAAAACAGCAATCCAGAAAGCATCTCTCTTCCTTAAGACTTTATCTCTGTCACCACCTCTACTTCATGCTGGCTGAAATGATATATTCTATAATATATATATATTTCTTTTCTAAATCACAAATATTGGTCTGTGCAGAGAAAAACTCCCTCATCCAGATCTGAGACTTCTTATTCCTCAAGGGCCTCCCTGGAGCCTAGAGAAAAGATAAGAAGAAATTAGACATATCTGACACTTTTCCATCTTAGGAAGCAATTTTGCAGGCAGAACCAACTTTCCCTCTAATATCCACCACCATTGTGAAACTCTCTCGGCTTAGCTGAGAATCCCCTAAATTTCAAGTTACTCAAATAAAAGAAGGGTCTGGGTGAGAATAATGTTTGTGTGAGATAAAATGTAAAACCCCATCTATTCTTTATTTACACACACACACACACACACACACACACACACATACACACACACACACACAATTAAAATTACCTAGCATATTTTTCTAGCCAACTGCCAAAACCTGAGATGGAGTTTTTTTTGTCTTGTTCTTGACTGCTGGTGCTGGCTTCCTTCAAGGCAATTCAGGACAGCATCTGGCTTACCTCATGTTTCACTGAGATGCAGGTTCTGAAAAGCAGCCTGAAGATGACATTCTGGGATGAGGACCCATGTTCTATGCAGCATGGGAGGGACGGGGAGGCAGGAGCAGGGGGAGGTGGCTGAGCGGTGTTAATGCAAATGTATTCCCTGGCTTTATGCGCTGGCAAACCGTGTAGACACTCAGCCATCTGAATCTGGGCCAGCCAGTTTGGCACATCTTCCGCTGGCAGAGCACGAGCCCAGCACAGCATCCTGGTGCTGTTGGCATGTATACAGCTGTCTTTCTTCATCTGACTCTCTCTGCCACCGCGGCACACTCAACAGGTGTTGCCAGGGACACAGTGTGTTTGGCAGCTGTCAACTTTCAATAATCATCTGTGTAGCAGATCCCTTTCTGTTCTCCCACCCCAGCTTTGCCCCTTCCCCACCCCCTTCCAAAACCCCAGCATCATTTGGGCCTTTGCAGAGGGCAGAGTTAGGCTCAGATGCTGATGAAGGCCCGTAGTCATCTAGAGAGACAAATTCTGCAGGGCCTCAGCCTAAGCATGACTGGGATTTCCACAAGATATAAGCCTTAAGGGTTGATCCAACTATTTAAAAAAAAAATTCTCTTTTCTGAGGTCAACAGTTTTTACATGATTTGGGGGGGGTTAGAGAGGATTGGCTTAAGTAATATTCCAGCCCAATATGGTTTATGGAGGTACGGGTTTTCACAGTGTGGAAATTGCATTAACCATTGTAGTCATCCTCACCTCTGTCTACAGCCTGGCCTGGCCCCAGAATACCCATATTTGTGTTCTCTTATTTTGAGGGAGGAGGAGAGAATGTTAAATTATCATTATTATTATTTTTATGTTTAGCTGATTGATAAAACATACATATATTTTTGGAGGGCAACATGATGTTTTGAAGTATACGTATGTTGTAGATTGGCTAAATCAAGCTAATTAACATAAGTTTTACTTCTGAGGTAAACTGTTAACCCATTTTTCTTGACCTTTAATTCTTTGAATTTTTTAGTATTTTTCAAACAGGACTACAGAACAGCAACTTTCTTGTTCCTAAAAACTGTGCAAGCTGTTTTTTGAGATACAGGCACAGAAAATGACCTGAGAACTGAGCAGAATCTGAAGTCTCCAAGGAGTGGGACCTGGGTTAGAAGTGAGGGTGGCTATCAGTAGTTTCAGGATGGGCCACAGTAACCATGACACCAGAAACTCCCCAATTACAAGTTCCACTTGGTTCCACCTACCATTTGGACCATTCCAAGGCTCTTAGCTACAACATGGCCCTGTAGCTCCCTTTACCTGGGGCCCATAAATTCCTTCACTACAGACCCACCAGGAGATAGGTATGAGTACGGTTCCTGTCTCCTTTTTAGTTGACCTGCAATAGAGTTTTCCTTTTGCAAAAACTGGTGCCATAGTATTGGCCTCTATGATTATGTTAGCAAGGGCTTCCTTGGTAACATCTGGAGTTCTCGCTCCTCCTCTTACAGCCCAAGTGCTTTTGACCATATTCTTTAATTTTCTCAAGCCTCATTTTCCTCATCTGAAAACCAAAGATAATAAAATTTATCATCTATATGCAATAAGGTAAATAAAATATTTAACACTAAGGGTCCAGTGTGCATTAATGATTCCCCTTCTTCCCTCCCACCCTTCAAGTGTCATCCTTAAAAGCTGGAATTCCTAAAGATGTGAGGGCTTGCTCACCTTCAGCCTGCAGAGGGCACTTGGGATGGTTCTCCTCTGGGACTTCCTGCCACTCATCAAAGTCAGAGCCAGAAAACATGCTGGCCTCAGCAGATCTGGGGGCAAGTCCCAATAGATGTTTTTTAAAAGGTAAGGATATACAGTTATTTATTAACCTTGCTTATAATTTCAAATATTGGAAACCCCTAAATGTACATCAGTGGAGAAATAGATGAAGAAATACTCATTTGATGGCATTCTATGCAGCAGGCAAAATTAGCAAACTAGGTTATATAAGCACATTTAGCCCTCACTATGTGCCAGATTCTTTATATATAAATATTTACTCATTCCAACCTCCTAATAGCCCAATGTGGTAGACAACATTGTTCTCATGTTTGCTGATGAGGAAACTGAGGCACGGACAAGTAGAGCTCCTTTTGTATGTTCAACACAGACAGCGTTCACAAATGAGTAATATATGGAGTATAGGGCAGAATAACACATCAAGTCCAAAAATACACAAGGAAATATTTTTCATGGGTACACATGTGTAGTAAAGTTATAAAAAATAAAGATAGAAGAGTACACAAGTTTATGCTGTAGTTGCTTCAAATGAGTAGGAAAGAGGGTGGGGCTGAGCGTACACAGAGGAGAATTCATGTCATCTGTGGGGTCCCAACTGATTTATGTTTAAAAGGACAACATATTGAAATTAGATCATTCTAGAAAATACATATGCTGCTTTAAAGTATACTTTTCCCTGTCCTTTTTTTGTATTTTTAAATTGTGAAACAATGTATGTATAGAAAAGGGCATAAAATATATTTGTTCTATTTCACAAACAATTATAAAATAAACATCACATAACCACTATCCAGGTTAGGAGAGAGAACAAGATTGCTACATTTTGCAATATTGTGGGACTTCCTCAATCCTAATGATTTTCTGCTTCCTTCCCAGAGGTAAGCTCCACTCTAAGTTTTATGACGAATGCTGCCTTATTTCTCCCCAGATTTCCACCACTTACGTCTACACACTGAGCAACACAGTCCATTGTCCTAGCTTCTGAACTGCATTAGGTAGGATCATCTGGTATGTGTTCTTTTGTGTCTTTCTTTGCTCAACGTTGTATTTGTGGCTCACAGAATAACTTTCCACATTCAGTTGTCTTTTTCACTAATGATTGACATTTGTGTTGTCTTCTCTATAATTTTCAAGTGTAAAATAAAAGGCGGACGTTTTGTTCAGCAGATATCCAGGAACAAATATCTTCAGGTGGCTCCCTAGCTCATCCTTCAAAAAAGACGTGAATGGCCTTAATTTTTAACTATGAAAGACGTTTCCCTTTGGACTTTGATTTACTTTCTTTAATCTCCCTTGGTCCCCAGGTTGCTTTTCTTTGCTGCTTCATTTGCCTTTCCATCGTGAAAGGTTGTGATCCAGAAAGGGACCATTGAGGTCCCCATCCAGTCCATACTCTTTGTCTTAAAAATGAGGAAACATGTATTGTGTCTTGAACAATTTCAAAACTGTCATTTCAAAATACAGTTTTGTAGCCCTGAGACCTATAGATGGTAACTTGGTCCGTGGACTAGGAATTTGAAATGTTCCATTGTCTCTGGCAGCTGGTTTATCGTGTGTTCAAGAATAAAGCGTTGGCAGTGTTTCTCTGCAGGGCGAATCTACTCTACAGGAGATCCACATGAGTGTCACAAAGATGTTGCCAAACATCTAAATAAAATTTTCTCCTCTTCATTATTAATCTCTATGCAGCATTGCTTTAAAAAGTAAAAAATAAAAAACACCCCAGGCTCCAGTACTGGGGAGGGAAGAGCCGGCAAAACAGTGCTATTCTCCCCAGCACACACCAGTAATTGGACAAGGCAGCAGAGGCATTCTGTATTGTAAGGACCTCAGCGATGCTGTAAAAGGCATCTTCCCACTCTCAAATGTTGCCATTAATATGTAAAAGCTTAAGCTTGCTAAAGGGATTATTGCACATCCTATCTGATGGTAAACTGGCATTGCAATGATTACATGTATCATTTTGTCATTTTCTCGTAAAACATCTTACTCTCGAACAGTATAATTGGCCTCTTACTAATGTTAATGATTAAATTGGCATAAATATAACACATTGCTTTAAATGAAAGGCATATTTGTAGTCTCCAGGGTCTTGAATGTATGCTTTCCACCATGACTATTTTATCAATTATAAATATACACACATATGCATAGAATTTATATACCTATGTGTTATAGATTATGGTAACAAGAAGCATGAATTCCACAAGTGGGTTATTGAGTGTGTTAGAGGAGGTGTCTGAACCTCTGCCCTTACTTCCTAGAGATCAAGTTCCATATATCAACTACTGGTCCGCTGCATACAACACTTCCCAGATGACAGTCATAACCGTGCAAGATGTTACCTCCAGCAGTGAACATCTTAGCTGAACTTTCAACAGATTGTTCTTCCATTTAATCCAATAGGCTACTTCTTTATTTCTAGGTGATGAAGCATCTGGAAATCCGTTGGTCATGAGTCTGTCCTGCATTTCTCTTGTCATAAAAGGTTATCTCTTGGCCCAAGGTAATTTGTGGGAGAAATAATATTAGTGGGTCAGATGGTGGAACTAGTAGGCAAGACAGATCCATATCCAAAGTGTGTGCTGATTTCAACATGGATACATTCCATCCTTTCCAGGCAGAAAGGGTCAGATATAGCTGTCCACCACTGTGGCTGGAAGGTTTCCCTGGGGACTGGTAACAGGTGAGGCCTCAGTGTCCATCTCTGTTGCTGGTAGGTTGAACTTCCCAGTGACAGGAGATAGATCAGACTTAATAAAAGAGACCTGTAGTATTGGGCCAGGAATAGCCTTGATGTCTCATACAATGGCCACTATGTCCATGGACCCACTAAGCACAACGACAGCTAACGGGAAGACAAGCAGACATCCACAAGATGAGTGGGACTCTTCCCCATTTTAACAGCCTCTTCTCTCACAGGTGCCCTCTGAAGGTCATTCACACGTACTCAAATGTACACATGCTTGGGTCATTCCCACGGAGATTTCACGTATCTTGTTCCCAGACTCCCTTATCACTGGTCTTCCAGCTCTGTTCCTTCTACCTCCTCACTAATCAACCAATTGACATTGCCCGGAAGCCTATGCACTTACCATGTATATGTCAGGCGCTTTTCTCTCCACATAGAATGAACAATCAAACATAATTAGAAGACTATAAGTAATACTCATCATTCCCCTCCTATCCCACTCATTTTCAGTTCTCCTCACCTTCAGTTAGGAACTCTTCAATTAGCAAGTTTAGGTGGCTTGTCCAGTGGGTTGATCCAGACTCCCATCTCTAGGGCCATGGCTACTGTACTTGTCCATTTATTGCTAAAATTGGGCATGGAAGCACCATCAAAAGACACAATGATGGGAATACTGAGCACCAATCATATTCTTCCTGGACCTAGTGTGTAACAGCAGAGCCACTAGCTCCTGTTAATTAACCATCTCAGAGCTCCCTGCAGGCTGGACCTCCCCTGGTGCTACTCTGACCTTGATTCTAATTGAAGAAATTGTACCTACCTTGCTTCTGATGTTTAAACCCTGCCAACTCTTACCCCATTGCTCTGAGAGAGCCTAGTTCTGTGATAGCATCTTCACCATCATTCCTGCCTAAGCCGGGGAAGAGGATAGCCACAACTGGGTATCTCAATGATGCTGCTGTCTCTTATCTTCCTGTTCCTCGTGGAACATATTTGGTTAGTGGGAGTTTTTAGAGTCCTATTTATTTTCACATGCTCACCTTTGATCTCTACCTTTGATCTCTCTTCTCCCACCTACTATGGCTGCTCTGGTACTTCTTCATTCAGTGTGGTTATCTCATTTTCCAAGTTTCTAGGAGCTCTAGCACTGTCCCTGGGTCTTTGGTAGGCTATTAAATCTTGTACCACAAAAGATTACTGCCATTTCAAAAAACTCTGCCTTATTGAATTTTGTGTTCTATCTCCTTGATTTATTACCCTTAGGAACCAGTCCAAAGCATATTCCCTGGCTATAACTCCTTCTGTATCTAGTATCTCCTCCTCAGTCAGCCTAGCACATTCCCAGTTGGGCTATAGTAAGATTTCATCTTTGTTACTGGTCTGATTATGGAGGAGGAGAGAGGAGGTGTGTGGGGACACAGGAGGGAGTTGAGCATGGTCTGTTAAAGCAACTGCACGATTTAAGTTTTTGGCATGTTCTTCAATAAAGGGGTTCCACTATATTCTGAAAAAGAGGATGGCCCCTTTCTGTGCCCTCAGAGAATTTGGGAGTTCAAAGTTTTCTGATACATACATTAAGCCCCATCCCAAAAGGCAAGGTCCCACACTGAACTTGTCCTGAAGCTCCACTACTTTGATGATGAAGTCTTGCTTTCAGGTCCCCCATTTCTGTTTATGCTTTGGCTACAAGTCATTGAGGTCCCTTTAAATGCTACCAAACAGTCCTCCAACTTGGACATTTTGCCTTGAATTGACATTAATAACAAGAGCCTGAAGCTTTCTTCAGATAATCAATGGCACTTAGCCACAGGCACGTAATTCCCATGTCCTCGTAGAATCCTTTCTCGCATACCCATTAGGCAATAGAATATGGCACCCGACAGTTCACCGCCTCCCACCAGCCTCCCATGCCTATTCACTTCCAGTGAAATTTTGATGACTGCATGTTGACAGCATGCTAGAAGCTAATGACAGTCCACCTACTGTCAGCGATGGCATGCTCATTGCCACTCAATTGTAAGGGATCAAGATCCAGAATTCCTTTCTAGATTCTGGTTCTCTGGACACTTGTTGTTCCAACTATCTTTGATTTGGTTCCCTGGAAGTATATTCTGAGATGAAAAGTTACGTGCAGAGGGCTTAATGGGGAGTACTTTCAGAAGCTCCATCTGAGGGAAGTGAAGAGGGAAAAGCTGGACAGAAGAGAAAGCCAATTCACAGTGCAGTTGTCACAGAGGCCTTAGCTGATGCAACAGGGAACCCTAAGACCAGGAGAGCCCCAGTAATTGTTCAAAATGAAGGCAATGTGTCCAGCCCTTTGTATGTCCACAGCTTCCAGTTGTAAATGAAAGGTTTTCTGGGATTGGGCATAATCTTGGATGGGGCATTTTCTAGTAATAGGTACATCTATGAATTGTTTGCAGATATATTCTGTTATGGTTTGGATGCGAGGTGTTCCCCAAAAGTTCACGTGTGAGACAATGCAAGAAGGTTCAGAGGAGACATGATTGTTGTAAGAGTCTTAACTCAATCAGTGATTTAATCCCCTGATAGGGATTAACTGAGTGGTAACTGAAGTGGTAGGGTGTGGCTGGAGGAGGGGGGAATTGGGGAGTGGCTTTGGTGTATATATTTGTATCTATAAAGAGAAGTCTCTCTGCTTGCTTGCTTTCTTTCTTTCCTTATTTATTTATTTTATTTTATTTTATTTTTTTTTTTGGTACTGGGGATTGAACTCAGGGGCACTCGACCACTGAGCCACAGCCCCAGCCCTATTTTGTGTTTTATGTAGAGACAGGGTCTCACTGAGTTGCTTGCTGCCTCGCCGTTGCTGAGGCTGGCTTTGAACTCGTGATTCTCCTGTCTCCGCCTCCCTAAGGGCTGGGATCTCTGTGCTTCTTGATCACCATGATGTGAGCTGCTTCCCTCTGCCACACACTTCGCCAAGATGTTCAGCTTCATCTCAAGGCCTGAGAAATGGAGCTGGCCTTCCATGGACTAAGACCTCTGAAACTGTGAGCCCTCAAATAAACTTTTCCTCCTCTACAGTTGTTCTGGTTAGATCCTTTAGTCACCACAGTGAAAAAGCTGACTAAAACATATTGCCAGCAGTAGAGTGCCTTGGCCCTGACAAGGAACCTGGACAGAGTACCACAGTATCCATTATATACAGTTTAGTTTTGGCACATTCTCTGCTATTGCCCTCGTTTATTAACCCTATTGTGTAGCAAGGAACCCAGTTCCAAGGCAGTATCCCTCACTCTGAACTTTGGCTTATATAAGATAGCTGATATCAACTTTATTTAAAAAATGTAAGTGTACCCCTTGCTAGTGCATTTCTTCTTACTGCAATGAAAAGAGCATCATCCTCTGACCTCTTCTAGGGGATAGGCAGGTGGTGGGTTGTAAATTTATACATCATAAATCTGTTCTAACATTCTCATATCCTTGAGTCTGTCTGTCTTCTGTGCCAAGGAAATTTTGACATTTCTACCTTATTTCAGAGGCTACCTTCAACCCAGGTGTTAAAGAACTACCCCAGCAAACTTTTAAACTAGCCCCACAGGTATTTGACATAATATGATGTCCAGAGTCCTAGCTGAATACCCCCATGTGAGTGGCTGGAGCCTTATATTCCACCCACTATTCTATAGACCTCCAGATCTTTTCTGCTTGTGTCCCTACCTTTCCTGTCAGTACATAATAACAGATTTTATTATTCCTTTGAAGATATTAGAGGAACTAAGCTATTGTGAAGTTATTGAGACTAGGAATGAGTCACAGGAATCTTAGACAAAAGCCTAGTCATTGGAATTGAGGACAAGGTGGGGATTTGGTCATAAGAAAAAGGAAGAAACAGAAGCTGAAGTGTAGCCATATTTTACCATCAAGAGAGGAAACACCTAAACATGTCACCACCATGGATACCTTCTTTCAGTGCTTGCAAAAGCTCTATTTAACAGATGTTCTCTCCAGTCCAGGTCCGCCTGATGTCTTCTCAGTTACATCCCTGGGCAGAAATCCATTTAGTGTGACTCGAGCATAAGACCAGAGCTGGTTCAGCAACAAGAGTGACTTTGGATGATGAACTAGAGCTTCTTAATCTTCCCCAACTCAGAACTGAGTTGACTCCAAGGCCAAAGTATTGACAGAACCCAGAGGTGGGAAGTGTAGGGACTTAGAGATGTAACAAAAGATGGTTGGAAACCTGGGATCAGAAGTAAGATAGGTCCTCAATTGAGTTCTCGGCTCCTCTATTTAGTAGCTGAGTATCCTTTGGGAAGTTCCTCAGCTTCTCTAAAGTTTTAATTAACCATAGTCATTTGTGAATTGGGGATAACACCTATCTTAGTGGGTTGCAATGAGGCTTAAATGAAGTACTAAATGTGGAGTCGGGAGAATCATGCCCAGCACAGAACTAGCACACAGTAAGTGGTGGTAGCAGCAGCAGCAGCAGCAGTGATAGTTTTTGTTCTTACTATCAGTGATAAGGAAAGAAGCGTTGGGAGAAGAGAACCAAGCTGTTAATTATAAATACTGCCAAGAGAACTGTAATTTATGGCCAAACAACAGGAAAATTTACAGGCCAAATGCCTAGGGAACTTGAGAAGAGCCATAAATGTTCCAGAGACATAGAAGACCCCGACAATCCCCTAGCAGAAGACAGTATGGCAGTGGAGTGATGAGTGCACCATACCATGCACCAGATGTCAGGAATCCCACTAAAACAGCTTCAATGCTATGACACCTGCTGCCTATAAATATTAAAATTGGCAAGAGATGAATGAAATTGGTAATACATGATAAAAGTATAAATTGATTTTTTAAAAATTTTTTTGGTACCAGGAATTGAACTCAGGGGTACTCGACCACTGAGCCACATCCCCAGGCCTATTTTGTGTTTTATGTAGAGACAGGGTCTCACTGAGTTGCTTAGTGCCTCATCATTGCTGAAGCTGGCTTTGAACTCACAATTTTCCTATCTCAGCCTCCCAAAGTGCTGGGATTACAGGCGTGCACCACTGCACCGGCTGTAAATTGATATTATCCATTGCAAAGCAGTTGGGTAATCTATTAAAAGTCTTAAAATGCTCATAACTCAACAAATGTACTCTGAGAATCTAACCTAAGAAAATAATCCCAAATATCGTAAAACTCCTATATGTTTAAATCAATTCCATCATAATCACAACACATTATTTATAATAATAAATACTCAAAAGGAAACCAAATGTTCAGCATCAGGAAATAGTTAAATAAATAGCAATACCAATTATATGAAGTATTATGCATGTATTTAATATTATGAGTATCACTCTTAAAATAATATTAAAATATGGCTTTATGTGAAATTTAAATTGCTGTATATACTATGCCCATGACTATGTAAAAAGGAAATAAAAACTTTAGTCAGAATAAATACTGAATGAAAAATGTGTATGTCCTGTGAAGCTTCTCTGTAAATGTATAACTAACTAGATGTGTAACTAGATATATAACTAAACAGATGCAGATGAAGAACTCAATGGCTTAAAATTAGAGCAGAAAATAGGTCCCTTCTCTTGCCTCTGCATGAAAAGATGGATAGTGGCTCCATAGACCGCTGTCTTAGGAAGGATTTTAAGGCCATGGGTCTGATCTCTGCTGGTAAGAAGACCAAGATTCATCCATAATGTTTGCCATCAGCAAATTGGGAAGCAGTGGCACTAATTGCTCGGAATAGTTGACTTTCCTGGATATCACTCCTTTTTCAGATGATGATTACAGCATAAGGAATTTGGGTAACTGAGTGAAGATGTAGAGGAGACCCTTTCACTGAGAACAAAGCAGAAGCAAGTGACCTCATAGGTTTCTTCCAAACTCAAGAGTTGCAAGTTGAAGTTATTTCATGCTCTCACAGGGTTGGCTAGGGAGATGTTCTGGGGAAACTGGGAGCAAAAAGTAAGTCACAGTGTAGCTGCCTACTCCATAGACTTGGTCCACAGGTCATCCAAACGCAACACCACAATTATTGACTTATCACTCAGTTCATCATCCCAAAGGAAAAGGAGATAACAGCAATTTCATACAACAGTTTTGAAGAACAATTTGTAAAGATTATGCCTGAAGTCTCCCTATCAAATTGCAAGAGAATCCAGATGTCAGGTTTCATGGCCTCCTGACTGGGTAGTAATCATCTTGTACACTTGACCCAGTCTGAGAGTTTCTGAAAACAGAGCCCTCCAGCATCATTCAAATTATTCACATCATTGATGATATTCTCCCGCTCTTGTTAGCATCAAGTTACTCAGTTGAGTGTACATTTTTCCCTCTAAGTTCAGGCAAAGGTTAACTTCTTCAAAGGAAGCTGTCAAAACCTGACATCATGTTTGGTTTGCAATGCAGTTGTAACACTAAACGTACAAATGCGCCCTTCCACTGTCTTCATGTCATGGGGGAATCAACACTTGTTTGGGTTTTGAGCAAAAGCTAGCCTGTGGCAGCTTGCATGGGAAGTGGAGCTCGCTCAGCAGGTAAAAAATAACAACAACAACAAAAAATTGACTTAAAGTAATTAGCACCCATGCAGAGCAATTCATGCAGAGTATTTTCCTAGACTAGTTGTGTGAATCTTTCTTTTAGATAAAGAAATACGCTGATGGGCAGAGAGAGGAGACTTAAAGTACAGGTAAAGAAAGAAAGCTGGAATTTTTAGACTTATAATAACGCAGGGCTAAGAAAAGCAAAAGCTGGCCTCAAGATTCAAGATTCAGGGACACTGAAAAGCCATGCAAAGTCCCAAGTTCCTCTGAGTAGTTAATATTTTTCTGTCCATCTTGAGTATCTGTTAGTGGTCCAATCATCTTCCATTTCCATTGAGAATTTTGTTTCATTTGCCAGTGTTCTTCAATTGGAAAAGCTTGCTGTGATCTTCTTACTAATGTCAATATTTATTTTGGTACTAAGAATAAAGAAAGCTTTGGCAAATTTTCCCAGCCCAGGAGCTCTTGGAGGATTTTAGCTTTTGCCCATTGAGCTTATTTGCCAGAAACATTTAGGTGAGTGGGATGGTTGAAGTAACCAGAGTTCCAGAGATTTTTTTGTTTTGTTTTCTTGGGTTTTTTGTTTGTTTGTTTGTTTTTGTCTCTCAAGAGATTTTAGGTAAGACCTGTCAGCCTGTCAGTCAAACACATTTAAAATTCAAACATGAGTGCAAGCCATCTAGAGAACTGTAGTAATCTACATATGTCACAGATTATTATAAGGGCAATTATTTAAGTTTAGTTTCAGGTTTCCCAAGAAAATAAAATCTCAAGGCCCTTTCTTTCTCCTTCTTTTTTTTTGGGGGGGGCAGGGGCCACATAGGCACATTTGGAGAAAGGAATGTCACTGTTTTTTAATGTATCCTAACCTAGCTATCTATTTATGACTATTGTGACTATATTAAAAATTAGTTTTTTGGTTTTTGGTTTTGCTTTTAAACATACTTATTATATAGAAACCGAATTAATCTAGGTTTCTCTTTTTCATTTACCAGAGCTTGGGAGTCCTGATACTCATTCAATTAATTAATAGCAGAAGAAGAGCCCAAATATTAGACATTTCTAAAAGCTCTTCAGCATGACGAACAGAGGAAGATAAGCATTTCATTAGTGGAATGACCACTTGCACCTAATTCTTTGATATGCCCTAGATAAGCAACTCTAAATGTAATTACAAGGGCATACTTGGGAGATAGTTTCCAGCTGTCATAAATAGAAATGGTTCTCATGGGTTTTTAAATTCTAATAGCTTAATTCAAATAGATTCTTACTGAATTGACTACATTTTCAAATAGGAGAATATTTAGAAGCTGATTAACAACAATTATGTGTCAGATAAATTTCATCAACTACTCTGTTGCCCCAAAGTTAAAATATTCAGAATTTCATAAGCCAGGTGTTTGTCAACAGATAAATGAATAAAGAAAATGTGGTATATTTATACAATGGAGTTTTTTCAGCCATAAAGAAGTACGAAACCATTCCATTTGCATAACAATGAATAGAATATGAGACCATAACTTTGAGCAAAATAAGTCAGACTCAGAGAAAATCATCATATGTTTTCTCACATATGTGGAAACTGGAGAAAAAAAAAGGAAAGACAAGATAGCGTGAAACTGGGAGACCATAAAGGTAGAGGAAAGGAATCCAGGGAGGGAAGAGGAGAGGGCCAGGGGGCTATGGGGTAGTGAGATTGATCAAGTTACATTTATATATATATAAATATGATACAATGGAATCCACCATTATGTATAATATGTACCAATAAGAAAATTTCATGAACTCAAACTTGGTGTTTTAAAACTCTTTCTATGATTATAGAAAATTTCATAAAACTTGGAAGAACAGAAAATGATTAATCCCACTGTATATTCCAACCCATTCAGGGCTTGGTCCCTCTTTATTGTCTCCCCAACAAGAGTTTCTGCTTTTCAAGACCTCCATCAGTGAGCAGCACGACACAGCACCTAAAATTACCTGTTCTGTTTTGGAGAGTTATAAGTTTTAGAGAACACACACACACAGTTATATATATGTATATATGTATATATAATATATGCAATATACATATTACAGTTATCTTTATAACTACATATGTATATATAGTTTTATATATATGTATTATATATGTGGTTATATATATAATATATATAAATGTAAATTCTACCAAAATTGCACTATCTTCTAGGATCATAGTGAATGAGCCTATTGAAATCCCCATTTCCCAAGACAATCATTCATAACAGCTTCACCTTTTCCTTATAGTTTCTCAAGATCTCTTATTCCCATCATTTTCTTTGTTCAAACCCTAGCTTTCCTCCTCACATATGTATGTTCTCAATAAATGCTTATTTTTCCTTACAGTGAGGCACCCATAACCAAATGGGACAAAGTTTAATGTTTGAGGCATCATCCTTATACATATTGTGTCAATGCCTTAAATGTAGATTGGTATTTTTGCATCAATGTCACTCTGATAGAAAATGTTGTGTGTTATGAGCTGCATTGTGTCCATCTGCAAATTCATATATTGAAGGTCTAATACCCAGTGTGATTTGGAGATTGGGCCTAACAGAGGAAATTAAACTTAAGTGAGATTGTAAGGTCAGGACCCTAATCAACAGGATTGGTGTTTTATAAAGAGAAAAAGAGGGCAGAACTTTCTCTTTCTCCACATGTACTTAGAGGACTTAGCAAGAAGGTGGCCATCTGGGAATCAGGAAAGGAGCTATCCACAGAAACAAAATCTTCCGGCATTTTGATCATGGATTTCTATCCGCCAACAGGTGAATACAGATGTGAAGTGGAGGGACTTCTGTAACAAATAATTAACAACATGGAAGTGGCTTTAGAACTGGACCATAGGTATAGGCCAGAAGAGTCTTCAGCTGCATATTAGGAAAAGGCTAGATGCCGTTCACAGAAATACAGATGTTCAAGGAGATTCTGGTGGGGTAGAGGAAAGGAGAGCTAAAGGAAATGCCTCTATTTTCTTGAAGAATACATATATTTTCAGGAACAGAATGGTAGTAGAAATATGGATGTTAAAGACCATTGTGGTCTCAGACAAAAATAGACAGTAGGTTATTAGGACCTGGAGGAAAAGTGACTTTTGTTATAAATTGGAAAAGAACTTGACTGCATTGTGCTCTAGTGTTTTGTGAAAGGTAGAACTTGTTGATATTTGATTAAGGAGATGTTCATGCAAAGTGTTGAAAAAGCAGCTTGGTTTCTTCTTACTGCTTATAGTAAAATGAAAGATAAGAGATATGAAGTGAAGTAATTATTAAGAAAAAGGAAATAGATTGTGAAGATTGGGAAAATTCCTGGCCTAGCCAGCCATACTACAAAAAAAAAAAAAAAAAAAAAAAGCAGCAGCAGCAATGTGTTCTGAAGAAAATATTAAGGATGTGGCTAACAACAGTTTGATAAAAAGATTAGTATGGGTGTGAACTACAGATTTAATCAGTCATCTCACCAGAAGCCAGAAATTGAGACAGGATTATATTAGCAGAAATACTGCCAACTACCACGCCAACACCTGGGTCATGGACTTTTGAACCATGAGAAAATAAATGTCTTGTTTAAGCCATCCAGTCTGAGATATTTTTCTTTTAACAGCAGTCCCAAGCAGACTAATCATTGTTCCTGGTGTCAATCAAAATACCTACTTCTTTCCCCTTTCTATGCTGCTAAGACATGTCTACATAACATACCTAATGCTATATGAGAAAGAAAGGAAAGACTTCCTCTTTGTGAATGCAAGTGCTTGACACCATCTTTTTAATGACTCGCAAATAATTCTTTCAAGCAACTGTAATAGAATCTTACCCAGTACCTATGTCAGCTCAGCAGAATACAGTTTGTAGAATCCTGTGATTATAAAACTTGGAATTAAATATGCCCATCTCCACGCTGGAACCTCTCCCTCCGTCTCTTTTTGTTTTCTCAATAATGATAGCAATAGCAGCCAATGGTTGCCCTGATAAGGGTTCTAGATCGGCTAATTAACTTAATCTCTTTGTTCCTCAAGTTTCTTATCTATAAAATGTGAATGAATAATAATAATAACCCTTTCTTATAAGGTCATTGTAAAGATTGAGGAACTTAACCAAAGTCACATAACTAATGAGTGCATTGTCCAGATTCAGGCTAGCTTTGTACCTTAAGCAAGTTACTTGACCTCTCTGTGCCTCAGTTTTCTTATCTATACATTATTTATTACTTATGCAATAAGCAATACTTATCACATAGAACTACTACAAGGATTAAATGACTTACTACATGTGAAATGCTTAAAACTCACACACTATTCTATACATCACCAAATTTGGGCCTGATCCCAAGACCTGGAATAGTTACACAAGAGCAGAGAAGGCATCTGTCTCACTATTCTGTTCCTGCTTGTGGTGGAGCAGAGCACCTGGCATACAGCTGTCAATGGTTAGATATTTGTCAAATGAGCCAAAGTCAGGTAATTCGAAGCTGTGAAAGAAAGGCCAAGAACAGGAAACCAGAGACCATAGAAGATCTCAGAGGAGTTTTATCTTATCTACTGTCCAGTTTTTCTCATGGCTTATTTCCATTATATAGGGCAAAGGTTGCTCCTGAGAAATTCTCCCTCACCTGGGAGAATTCCTTACAGTTGTCTCAGCTGTGTGCTCCATGGCTTTCCAAACTTCCTTACCAATGCACCTCTCAAACCACATTGTAATCGCCTTTTTTATTCTTATTTATATATTTATTTATTTTTGAGACAGGGTTTTTCCCAAGCTAGCTTTGAACTTCCACTAAGTTCACCACCGCACGTGGTGGTGTGCGCTTGTAATTCTCGCAGCTTGGGAGGCTGAGACAGGAGGATCACGAGTTCAAAGCCAGCCTCAGCAAAGGCAAGGCACTAAGCAACTCAGTGAGACTCAGTCTCTAAATAAAATACAAAATAGGGCTGGGGATGTGGCTCAGTGGTCAAGTGCCCCTGAGTTCAATCCCTAGCACTTCACCCCCCCCCAAAAAAAACTCTCACTAATATATATTATAACCATTAACTATGTGCATATGTATGATGCATAGATAGATAGATAGATGTGTATATTGTGTTTGTGTGTATGTGTAATGGTTTTGTTTTACAACAGGACAATTATTATGACCATTTTATAAGATGAAGCCATGTTACAGAGGCATGAAGCAATTTCCTTACAGCCACTGGTGTATAAGGGGCACAGCCAGGATATGGAGAGTACAGACTCTGAAGCCAGATATATTACAAAATATAAAACTGAAACTTCAAGGTCAGGAGGCTTATATTGAAAACCTGGGAGAAGCAGGAAAAGTTGTTCTCACAAAATAAGGGTAAGAGGTAGTAGGATACTCATTTGCTGAGTATCCCCCAACCTCAAATCCCATGTTCCTTCCACTAACCTCTGACACAGAGACAGAATTACTGACTTGAATTCCCTACCTTTTTTCCAGGTTGAGGTAACTTGCCAATTATATGCCCATTTGCCTAGAGAGAGAAAATAATACAAAGAAAGTGATATCTGTGGAGGCGCTTGGAGACACTGACCTATCTCCTCACTCAGCAGAACAAGCTGTGCTTCAGATGTGTGCAATGAGAGGTTTTAAGAACCAAGCTCTTTTTTCTCCTTGAGACCCTTCAGCTAGTCACAGCTCCTTTTTTTGAACAAGGTCCTGTTCTTCTCTCATTTAATGAATTCTGAATGTAAACAGACAGAAGAACCTATCTAGACAGTGTCAACCTTTAGTATGGGGGTCATCTTCAAAAACTGTGCAGCTTGTAGAACAGTGATAGGGAGTTTGGTTGTGTCTAAGCAAGGATCTGAACTGGATGCTGTGATGTGCTGGCCTGCATCCTGCTTCAGGACCAAAGAATCTCTGCCCCCAGCAGCTTGGAGTGTGGCTGGCACACTGGTGTTTGCTGTCAGCTGCTCTGGGAATTATCCTGGCTGCAGAGAGATTCTTCACATAGGGCAGCATCGTGTCTAGTGACTGACTGACGTGCGGGCCAAAGGCTCTGTCCTTGTAGATCAATTGAGACTTACATTGAAAGTGTACCATGACCCAACATCTCCTTCTGCCCAATCTGACCCTTCCCTTCCACAGTTGTTCCCAGGAGCACACTGAATAAACATCCTGTACACTCATCTCCATTTCATCGTCTGCTCCCCAGGGAACCCTGCTTATGATGGGATCTGATGACATTATCTTGAGAAGTGAAGCCATGTTCTAGTTGCCTTTTCACTCCTACTCCCTGGAAAAAGTAGCACATCTCTAAATGTGTTTCAGAAGAAATATTGGGAATCTGGGGAGAAATCAAATTGCTAGCTTACCCCCATACAAATATATCTTGCTTTCCTTTTTTTAAAAAACATATATCTGGTTCTTGTGCCTTTTCCTTCTACTATACTGTGCGCTGCTGAAGGGCAGGGCCATCTCTTACTCATCTCTGTTGTATCTACGGGACCTTGTAGAGATCATGAGTGTTCAATACCAGACTTAGCACCTGTCACATCCTCTCACCTTCACTAAACCCTAAATGGATTCATGTCTGATTCCCACCACTTTCCAAAACTCCTCATGAGTAAATTACAAGCTAAAGTGATTTGGGGGTAAATCATACAACAATCATTTACATATGATTTTATTAACTAAACATGGAACTCTTGGGACAGAGATTAGACATAGTGAATGGAATAGAGGCCCTACACCTATCTGTGTCCAAATCCATGGAACCTGCAAATCTACTTTATTTGGAAAACTGATCTTTGCAGATGTAATTAGGGTAAAAATCTCAAAATGAGATCATCTTTGATTACCAGGATGGACCCTAAATCCAGTGATAAGTGTTCTTACAGGAGAAAGAAAAGGAGAAAACACAGAGACAGAAGAGGATGTAGCCATGTGACCACTGGGACAGAGGTTGGAGTGATCTAGCTGTAAGCCAAGGGATGCCTGGAGCCACCAGAACCTGGAAGAGACAAAGAACAGAATCTCTCCTGGAGCCTTTAAAGGAAACACACCATCGCCACCTTGATTGTAGATTTCTGGCCTTTGCAACTGTGAGAGAAATTTCTGTTGTTTTATGTCTCCCAGTTTGTGGTCATTCATTCAGTAGCACTAGAAAACTCATATAGTAGCTCTGAGGAACTGGGAAATCCACAGAGTGGGTTCTGCCCACACTGAGTTCCATAGGTTGGGACTTGGATTTCTACTCCCACAATCCCCAGACCACCGCTTGTCTCTCCCATTGTAGATGACCTCCGTGCACGTTCACAGGTAAGACGTTGAGGTCACCCAGGAAATCTGCAGCATTGACTCTGCAGACTGTGGCATAGCACTGGCTGCACCAGGGTCTAAAGAAAGGCCAGAGCCCCAGACACAGACCAGACCAGAGGAGGGATCTAGAGCTTGGTCCGAGCAATATTCCCAACACTTAGTAAAGATTTCCTTGAACGAATAATCCGACTGCTCAAAACCCCTCTAGAAAATTCAGTACTGTTAGATAATGAATCTTGGATGTGTTGCAGTAGAAAAGATTTCTTTAGCAATCACAGACCAACATTCGTTCAGATGAGAAAACAGCCATTTTTGGATGGCCTCGGTCCACACACCACAGTGGCAGCAGAGCCTGAAGTAGAACTCGGGACCTTCTCCTACCAAGCCAAACCAGTGTGCTTGCTTGGACCATCAGTTGTCTTAATACTTATAAAGCACCAGAGATTCGCTTATCTATGTATTTCAAATGAGACATATGAAAGTCAAGTATTAGCCCTAATTTTTTTAAATGCTGTGTTTTGGACAGATGTTTAGAATTCCAAAGCTGTTTGCATCCTAGTGAATTCAGGTTGATGGAAACAGAAGCAAACAAACAAAAGAAAGGCTTAGAAAACCGACCTCCCAGCTGCACGGAAAAATGGCTTTGAGGCAGTTAACCCCAGCTAGGAAGGGCCACGGCGAGACAGCATGTCTACACCGTACACATACATATTCAGACGCTTTGTCAAAAAAAAGCCCAGTGCTGGAGCATTTCAATTAACAAAGTGGGATGGTTTACCTGATAAAATGCTCCCTGTGTGAGTGTAATTACATATTTATACCCCACCGAGATTTTTTAATTTCTGTTTGGTTTGTTTGCCTTGAAAGTGTTTGTCACCGGGAGTGTTCTTGATGTGCAATTTTAAAGCAGCATCGGCCAACTGCGGGCTTGTTTTCATTTTAGATTTATTACAATTTGAAGATGATGCTTTTCGCCCTGTACCCACACAATACTGATACTTCCCCAAGAAGACAATGCATCAAGGGATAGGAAAAGCATTAAAAGAATGCTTCAAGTACCTGTCTGTGGCTTCTCCCCTCGTAGTTTTCTCTTTTTTAACTCACACCAGAGGCTATTAATTGAATCTGAAATGCTCACAAATAAGTTTGCTAGCTTTTCATCGTCTGCATCTAGAGCTTTTCCTTCACCCCGCCCATCCCCGCCATCAGTAGGGCAAAAAAAAGTTGAAGGAATTGAGGTCCTTTCTGTGGTTCTCAGCCCCTCCCCTCCCTGGTGAATACACGAGCATGTGGATATGGGCTGTTGATTAGTTGGGGTTGCTTTCATTCTGTCAGTAAGCATCAGAGTCCCTGCTACATCTTAGGTACCACTGTTCAGCTTTGGGTAGACAGAGGTAAGTTGCAGTCCCAGGTCTCACAGCGCTGTGTGCTGGCAGAGGCCAGGCGTGGAGAGAAGCAGGAGCATTCTAGCATAGTAAGTGCTATAACTGACGTGTACGTGAGGTGAGTTATAGTTGGGGCACCATGGAGGAGGAAATCAATTCTGCCTAAAGCAGAATTGGCCTCATGGAAGAAGAGGTGGGTCTTTAACTGTTCAATCCACAGTCCTGAAAGCTCACCCATTGCTCAGACCAGGTATGACACCCTGCATAAGACCAACAGAGTCCCTGCATTCATGCTTTATGGAGGAAGCAAATGTTAAGGAAGAAAAAAATGGCAGATGGTAATCAGTACTGTGCAGGGGACATGCTGGAGACCAAAGAGGGTAGGAAGCTCCTTTATGTGGCTGGTCAGGGAAGACTTCTCCAAAGAGGTGACATTTGAGCTGAGACCAGAAGGAAAACAAGGAGCTAGTCATGTATATGCAAAACTAAGGGAAGAGCAAGTGCCAGGCCTGGGAAGGGGCTGGAGTAGGTACAGAGCAGAGAGCAGGAGTGAATTCAACTGGACCTGGCGCCTGGAAGGCCCCGAGGGCCATTGTAAATGCTAAGATTTTAGTTCCAGAAAAACAAAAAGTCACTGAAGGATTTAAGCAAGGGAAAGGTATGATTTGATACATTTTTAAAATATCAGATTGGCTTCAAAGGTGAATGGGTAGGCTAGGGGAGTAAAAGTGGAAACACCAAAAAAAAAAATGAGAAAGATATTTGCAAAATTTTTTGATTAAAAACCTCTACGTTCAACTGTAAGCTCCATGAGGACAAGAGCAGTGTCTTTTCCTTGCCACATACTGTGTGCCTGGCTTTTGGTAGAAACTCAAGAAATAGTTACTGCATGTGTGAAGGACACTCTGGGCCAAGACCAGCCCATGCACAGCAGGGCAGCTTGCCTCCTTTGCTGATTGTTGTGGGCTAGAACACCTTCTGTTCCAAAAACAGAATGTCTGCAGTGGGTGCAGGAAGTGGCATTCCTTGTGAATGCCCAGCACTAGATACAGTGTGGGTCATGGAGGCAAGGACATAGTGACATGAGTAGCTTCAGTGTCTGCCAGCTAACCCTGGCATCAACTTTATTCCAAAACATTCTCTGAGTGATTGTTGGAACTGCTATTTTGATCTGCTTGATATGTTCCCTCACCCCGCCGGAAAAACATTTCTATTTCCTTTGCCCCTTGTTTATTCCAAGTGATATTTAGTGCATTTCTCAATCACGGTACATGTGACTCAAATTTGGCCAATTGTGGTATCCTGTAGCCCTGCTGACTGGTCCAAGAGATAAGCAGGTAGTACAAGCTGGACCAACTGGAGTCTCCCCAGGAACTGATATGCAGGCACTGAAAGAGATAGAGCCTCTCTTCCTTTTGGATCATGAATTGCAGAACTATGGAATTGAGGATGTTAGTGGACCTCTTTTCCTCCACACAGTGAGAACTTCCTTGCAGCAAGAGAGAATGAAACCAATGGACAAAGAGAAGAAAAAATGCACAAAATCAAAAAACAAACAGGCCGGGCACAGTGGCACATTCCTGTAATCCCAGTGGCTCGGGAGGCTGAGGCAGAAGGATTGTGAGTTTAAAGCCAGCCTCAGCAGCAAAGCCCTAAGCAACTCATTGAGACTCTGTCTCTAAATAAAGTATAAAAAAAGTCTGGGGCTGGGGCTTGGTGGTTAAGCTCCCATAGGTTCAATCCCTGGTTCCAAAAAAAAAAAGACAAACAGGCCTCATCATTGAGGTCCTGGATCCAGTTATTCCTGATTTCCAGGTTACATGACTTCATGAATTCATATCTTTGCTTAAGCTAATTGAAGTTGAGATTCTATTGACTACAACCAAACTCTGGCTCTCAGTGTCTCTCCCTGACTTCACCCACCTCAGTTGTAAATTCTAGCTGAGAACCAGTGATAAATACCATGACATTGACAGTTAGTTTTAAATCTCTTCATTTCTTTGTCTCTGTTAACAAAACATTTTGTACTACAAGGGTCAGGTGAATCCAAATCATATATACCATCATAGAATATATGTATCAGTGACTCATTTAGCTCATCTAGAATCATGAGCTAAAATGAGAAATTAATTTAAGCAAAAATTAAGTTACTATATAAGTATTTTGCTTTCAGAATACAATCAGAAATATTTAGCATTTGGTTTATTTACAGAATTCATGGCTAACATGTTAGGAAATTAACTCATTTATCCATCCACTAAATATGTATTGTATACTAGACTGTGCTAGGGAGAACATAAGAGGAAATACTCAATTTTTGCCATTGAGGATATTGGACTAAAAAGCATTTATAACCAGTGTCATATAAATGCTTGTTATTTGGACAGCATTAAGACTGAGAGTTGAGAAACAAGGAACTTGAAGATCTTGCCATTCAATGAGTTCCTCCTAGCTTACAACGTCTGTTCTGGGCACTTTTGTCTTAGTGTTTATGACAAGGTAGGAATCAAGCAATGTGTTAGTCTGGCTGCTATGAAATGAACGAGGAAAATGCAGGGTAACCTACCAAAGATGAGAGAGGACAGAATTCTCAAGTCAAGAGGTTTCCCAAATCAGTCCTCTTTTCCTCAACCATAAGGCTTTTCCGGGGGTTTGTTTGAATCACCAGACAAGCTTTCTAAAGCCACCAACCCTACAAATGACTGCTCAGTTTTAATTTCTGAAGTAGATTTCTAATAAAATGATCTTCCAAGGTTCAACTACATAATAAGCAGCAAAGTTTGACAATCACCCTCTTCCACCTGGGTTACGCAATTTGTTTTCACATCAAGTCATCAGATCTTAGGTCACCTTTCCCAAGATCTTCTGACTCTGCCTGTGCCCGCTCCATAGATTGTGTAAATTAAACAACAAATGCTTATTTCTCAGAGTTCTGCAGGCTGGCAAGTTCAAGATCAAGGTGCTACCAAGTCCCATGTCTGGTGGGGACCCAATTCCTCCTTTTCACTCCATTCTCCTCAGTGGCACCAAAGCTAATGGTCAAAAATGCCAGTCAGATCATGTTTCATCTTGATCAGAATCCTTCACCAGGATTCTTCCTACCTCACTGTCTCTTGCTCTGGGGACTGAATGATCAACAGTTCTCTATCAGAACCTTTTGTGCTTTGCCATTTTTACTCAATGTCTTCCCTGTCTCTTTCCTTGGTGAAATGGTTCTCAACTGTGTTCTTCGGTGTTCCTGCCAACCCAATGCTCCCAAAGTAGGCTTGCTGGATTCTTCTTTGCAGCCACCTTGCAAGGTTACCTTCCTTGGTAACTGTATAGCATTGTACTTGTTTTATTCAGCTCAGATTCCTATAAAAAAAATAAACACACTCATACATTGTTGGTGGGACTGCAAATTGGTACAACCAATCTGGAAAGCAGTATGGAGATTCCGTAGAAAATTTGGAATGGAATCACCATTTGACCCAGTTATCTCACTCCTTGATTTATACCCAAAGGACTTAAAAACAGCAACTACAGTGACGCAGCCACTTCAATGTTTACAGCAGCTCAATTCATAATAGCTAAACTGTGGAACTGACCTAGATGCCCTTCAATAGATGAATGGATAAAGAAATTGTGGTATATATACACAATGGAATATTACTCAGCAATAAAAGAATAAAATTATGGCATTTGCAAGTAAATGGATGGAGTTGGAGAATATCATGCTAAGCAAAGTAAGCCAATCTCAAAAAAACCAAATGTGGAATGTTCTCTATGATAAGTGGATACTGATCCATAATGGAGGACAGGAACTTTGGTCTAAGGGGAAGGAGTGGGGAGGAGGCATGAGGACAGTAAAGATGGCGGAATGAGATGGACATCATAGCCCTAGCTTCATGTACGTCTGTATATATGTGATTCTATATCACGTACAACCAGAGAAATAAAAAGTTGTGCTCCATCTGTGTACAGTGAATCAAAATGCATTCTGCTATCATGTACACCTAAGTAAAATAAATTTAAAAAAAAAGAAATAAAATAAATAAATAAACACAAGCCAGATGCAGTGGCACACGCCTGTAATCCCAGCAGCTTGGGAGGCTGAGGCAGGAGAATCTCGAGTTCAAAGCCAGCCTCAGCAACGGCGAAGTGCTAAGCAACTCAGTGAGACCCTGTCTCTACATAAAACACAAAATAGGGCTGGGGATGTGGCTCAGTGGTCAAGTATCCCTGAGTTCAATCCCTGGTACCAATAAACAAACACAGACTGTGTAACTTTAAAAATAAATGCAGTTCTGCAGGCTGGTAAATCCAAGATCAAGGTGCCAGCGAGTCCTGTGTCTGGTGGGGGCCAAATTACTCTTTTGCAGATGGCCATCTTCTCATTGGATCCTCACAGAGAGCAGAGAGACTGGAAGCAAGTTCTCTCGTGTGATAAGTAGATGATTCAAGCTGGACCAACTGGAGTCTCACCCCAGGAACTGATATGTGGGCACTGAAGGAGGATAGAGCTTCTCTTCCTTTTGGGTCATGAATTCCACTACTCTCTTTAAATACCCTACTTCCCTTCACACAAGTGTGAAATTAGAAACCCATTGCCTCCCTCAGAAATAAAAGTCCAGGGGCTGAGGTTGTGGCTCAGTGGCAGAGCGCTTGCCTTGCATGTGTGAGGTACTGGGTTCCATCCTCAGCACCATATAAAAGTAAGTAAACAAAATAAAGACACTGTGTCCATGTATAACTGAAAAATATTTTAAAAAAAGAAAAGAAATAAAAGTCCACATCACATGCATGTGCATTTCTTTAGAATTTCCACTGGCTCTAGGTCTAGGATTTTCCCCAGTGACTCTGATTTAAGGAGACGCTCAATGATTCACCAGCGTAAGGTCTCTTCTATTGGTATGCAGACAATGATGTCATTTTCTTGGAAGTGTGTAAAGTTCAAACACTTGGGAAAGTTTGCTGTATACATCAATAAATAATAATAGTAATTGCATATTTATCCACCGGGCTACCTGGAATATAGTCGTGTGATTTTCCTCAGCATTCAAGGAAATGCAAGGTTCTCATTTTCTCTCTCCTTTTTGGAAGGAAGTCTACTGCTGAGATTATTAGAGAAAATGCAAATCTCCTGGCTATTTGGGAAGGCTCCAAAAGAATGTAAGTGAGCAGTTGTTACCAGCAGTGTTTGGATGAAAATGTAAAATCTTTGTCTTTAAAAGTGTTTATTTAACTGCGGAGAGTTTACACAGCTTGTGGAGAATTATAGTGGAAGAAATTACATTTTGCTTCTACCATCATTGGTTTTCTCCACCTGCCAATTGTTCCCACTTCAGTCTGCTGGGGCATTAGTGATACTTAAAATGATCAGAAAGAAATACCAACATTTTCTATTAAGATGGGGGAAGAATGCAAGTGGTTCAGAATAAGGAGTCTGTATCCCTCCCAGCCCCCACACATTCAGAACAATTTCTTCTAAAACAAGTTTGCCTGTCAGACTCGTGATCCATTTTCTCTTCTCCTTGCAAAAGAATAAGGCAGGGCGAGTTCCTAGAACCACTGACCCCTTGGTGAGCACAGAGCTTTGTTCCCTGTAAATGCTCTGTAAATATTTGTTGAGTAAGTTTTCTTTCTATTTCTTTGAACTTTATTTTTTAATTTAGTTTAATTAATTAATTTGTTCTAATTAGTTATATATGACAGCAGAATGCATTTCGATTCATAGTACACAAATGGAGCACAATTTTTCATTTCTCTGGTTATACACGAAGGAGAGCCACATCATTGGGGCCACCATACATGTACCTAGGGCAATGATGTCCATCTCATTCCACCATCTTTCCTACTCCCATGCCTCCTCCCTTCCCCTCCCTCCCCTTTGCCCTATCCAAAGGTTTTCCATTTCTCCCATTTCCCGTCCCCCATTATGGATCAGCATCCACTTATCAAAGAGAACATTCAGCATTTGCTTTTTTGGGATTGGCTTACTTCACTTAGCATGATGTTCTCCAACTTTGAGTAAGTTTTAAAACAGTAAATGATTACATGCATTAGGGATTAGTTGATGACTAATGATCCATTAAAAGATTTCTTGATGTTCTTTTGGGGGAAATCCCCTGGCAGCAGATATAAGGGAATGGATGTCTAGGTTTCTTCATAACATTCTCCTGTCTCCTTCTCTCTAATTTTTCCCTACTTTGAGCAAGCTCAAAATAATTAGTACCACAGATGATGCTGATTAACAGCAGGCTCGCCAAAGAGTACTAGAATCGCCCCTCCATTCTGAGTGTTCTGAATCGAAGTCATAATATCCCCATGACTGCTTTGTTCTGCTCGTATTGTTATGTTGACTGTGAAGCCCAGGAAAGTATCCTCATCCTGTTGAAAGGATAATGTGGCCAAAAGGAAGGGCATCAACATAAAAAGGACTGTCCAATTGCAGTGGCTCCTTAAACAGATCATAAGTTTCACATGGGGAAGACTAAAAGTTCATGGCTCACCCTTAAAAATATCCAAGTCTTGATGAGACCCGGGAACTTATATTATTAAAACCCTTCCCCAGGTAATTTTTGGAATCTGTCACACCTTGGCAACTATTTGCCACACTGCAAATGTGTGGTCTCTGAGGAGCATTCAAGCACATGTGATATTTAGATGTCAAACATGAATGCAGTAGATATGGATGTGTTATAAAGAATATATGTGGTCTCCTGTGGAGCAGATGCGTGGCTGACTAAAACTCTGATGATGAGACTCTTGATTTCATTCATCTTAAGTTGGTTGTTCTGCAGTGGCCTGGAAAATAACGGAGTTGTTTTGAAATAAGCACCTTTATACTCTATCAAGGTCAAACCTTTTACTTGATGTACTTAACTAACCATGTAAAATATTACATCAGCAAGCCTACGAGGCACTTAGAGATATATTCACATTTGCATAATGTCCTCTGTAAGTTAGTCTTTGGTCCTTAAGGGTGTTTAGAATAACTGCATGCAAGAATATACTTAATCCAATCTCATTTTAGCTTTTGCTCTTTTAAGATTTCAAAATTAATAAATCCTCCTGATACTCCAAATTACCATGAGCTTTTATAAGCATAACTTTGTAACTTTAACCCATTTATGAACATACCCCACAGGCAAATGTACTAATGAATAAGAAATAACATTAGAAGTTTAAAAGATGGTCTCTTTATGAAGTAATGTAAGAAAATCCTGTTAGCTGGATCAAGTACAAAAGTGCGATTTCTTAAAAAATAGAAAATCCGTCACAAAATTACATGTAATTACAATAACCAAAGGATAGAAAGTACGAATGGTTGAAGTACCATGCATTATTTAACTTAGTACATGTTATCACTTGCTTGCATATGGATGAAAACAGGAAAAAAGAAACTGACACCAATTCCTGCCTGTGGCTAAAGAAATTGTGGTATTTTGTACCTGACTTGCTTGTATGTGAATTCTTGACCAAACCTACCAATACACCTGGTAGGTAAGCTATGCTTCAAGCTCCTTCAGTTATTCTGACTGGCCCCTTCTCTTCTTCCACCTGCTTCTCACTGCCTACCTTATTCTAAGCTAGCTCTAAAATAAATTTGTTAGTAGTTTCCTTCAGAGCTGAGGGAACTATTGAAACTAGTTGGGTCTACAAAGTAGACCCCTTTCCTTGTCAGGACAACAAAATTATGAGTCATGTTATCCTAGGTACACTTAAATGTGAGTTTCTATCTTCCAAATTCTTTTGTAGTGATTTTATTCAATTCGTTGCCACTAAATACTATATTGCAAAAAGTCCTATTTAACTCTAATTTACTGACTAGGAACAGGGTATGTGCACACGTGTGTGTTTCCAGGACTGGGAATTGAACCCAGGGCCTTGCCCATGCAAGGTAAGTATTCTACCATTGAGCTACATACCACAGCCCTGAATTTTTATCACTTTTAAATCTTTAGATTATAAGGTCTATAGGTCACTATTTTGTTCTTGCCTTGAGCCTCTCACATGATACAGGCAATCTTGGATTCAATATGCATTAAATAGAAAATCTACTTAGGACATGGGGAGCAAAGGGAATGGAGATGTTAAGGGTAAAAATGATTATAAATCAGGTGATCCTGCTGACAAGAGGAGGGAAGCTGGAGAGGGCAGCTTGTCCATTCCCCTGATGAGCATAAGTGACCACAAACAATTAGAAACCTAAAGAAATTCAGAAGGATACCATGAATCCGGAATGATGGGAGAGATGAACTTGGCATCTCTGAGCTTTGCCTGTGGGCCATCCCTGGGAGGAATGAACAGCTGCCCTGTTGAATGGGATCCGTTTTAGGTATTACTATCATGGACAATCCCAGGGCAGTTCTTGAACTGAGATTTTCAGAAATATAGGCATTATTTCAGAATAACTAATTCACACCATGGGTTGTTAGAAGCAAAATTTTTTTTTTTTGGTACCGGGGATTGAACTCAGGGGCACTCGACCACTGCGCCACCGTGCCTGGCTGAAGCAAATTGTATTAAGTAGAAACACTAGATCTTTCTGTTACTGTTCTCTGAAAACCACTTCCTTGTTTCTTGGGCAGCCTACATACTTGGACGTTGTCCTGTGCTATGTGGACCTGAGTTGACTTCATCTTCATTTTCTTATGTTTTGTGTCTATGTTACATTTTTCTCTTAGGTTATCTAATACTTTAGACAAAGGGACCAATTACTCTATTTGGCCTCATATCTATGACTCAACTAGTCACTTTTCCTCCCTCATCATAGTCATCAAGTGGTCATAGCCAATGGCTATCATGGCAGCTCACTGACTCTTCCAAAGGCCTCAGTTCTACTGGTCTGCTTGGTCTCAATCTCCTTTGGCTCTGCCCTACAAGAGCTGAGTCTGGATATTGTGTTAGCCTGCATTCTGTCACTGTGACAAAATACCAGAGATGCTCAATTTATGAAAATAAAGTTTTATTTTGGCTCACGATTTCAGAGAGTCCAGTCCATTGTCACTCGGCCCTTTTGCTTTGGGACTAGGGCGGTACAGTAGTACATCATTATGGGAGCCCATGGCAGAGGAGACCTGTTCATCTCACGGCAGCCAAGAAGCGTAGGGTCCCCACATGCCCTTCAAGGCCATGTCCTCAAAGACCTAACTTTCTTCCATTAGGCCCCACCTCCTCAAGTTTCCAGCCCCTCTAATAGTGTCATGGGCTGGTGACCAAGCCTTTAGCACATGGTACTTCAGGGGATACATGGGACTTTGGGGCACACCTCAGATCCAAATTATAGTATATATGGTGCCTGCATATTTGAGTGAAAAAAATGGAGATCTTAGCAAAGAACTCTTGAGGAAGACACCCCCACCCCAACATATAATGTAGCCTTTCCTTTCCTTCCCAATTCCTCCCTAGCCTACCCCTAGCCACTGCCTGCATCTAAGTCTTTAGGAATCCTCTGGGGTTGAAGCAATGCTTTCTGTAACTCTGACCCTCAGAGGACATTCTTCCAATGTTTTTGACCCATGAATAGATAGATGGTTCTGCTCATTATATGAGGCTAAGGTATAGCATTCCTAAGCCTTACCACATTCAATTTGTTGTTTTAAAAATTCAGTTCAAATTAAATAATCATGTCTGGGCTGAGGCTTATTAATGTAAATATTCCCAATATCCACCTCCAGTCACACTCATGTATCACTCCCTCACCAGCTAAAAGCACATTGTTTATTTCTCCCCACATTCTCATTCTCTAAGCATATTTTGGTCTTTTCCAAACCTGTCTGGGTTCTCTGTGAAACAGAATTCAAGAAACGAGAAGACAGAAACGGACCTGAAAGAAAGAGGAAAATGGGCAAGAATCTTGCCAATGGGAATCTTGCTTCCATCACCCTCCATTGCTGTTAAGAATCTAGGTGATGAGTAAGACTGAAAGGAAATTTTTTAAAAAGAAGGCTGAGCTATTTAATTGGTCTATACGACAAAGAACAGAGCTAAAGAGGAGGAAAGGATAGAGAAGGAAAAAAACAGTGTGAAGTATGTAGAAGATTATTTCTGGGGCAGGGTTGGTAAACTATAAGCAGGTGCAAAATAGGGAAGAGGTGAGAGGAAGAAAGGATTTTTGTCACATGTGAAATATACCCCTGAAATATCCTGTAAGTGCCGCAGGTAAGAATTGGACTTCCCTTCATTTCTTGTGATTGCTGGACTTCTGAGAAGGGAATTTGACAGAGAGACTAAACCTCTTGGGCCTCGGTTTATATTTAAGTTGAATAATGAGGTAGGCCTTTGGTGGGAAGGTATTATCAAGAGCCATCTGACATTCCACAGGGGGAAGGCTCTCTAAACAGAGGGAAGGTCAGGGACAAGGGCACAGAAACAGGTTCTGGCAACAGTGAACATCTGCTTTGACCTAGAGATGGGTTGTCAGCCCCACTGACAAGCTCACCTTCTTTTTCGTCTTAGGGATCTTTTAGAGCTCACTTTAAACGTTCATTTCTTACTTCCCAGAAGGAAAGACAGAATTTTAAAAAGATAACCCTTTCTTATCTGAATTTTCTCCAGGAAAGTTTGCCGCATTCTATTTCATGGCCCAGTGGTGGATATACATGTGTTCTTTATGACTGATCAGTGCACTGAATTTTTTAATATTTTTGCATTTTTTCCAATGGATAGGCATATTTCATAATTAAAGAGTTAAAAATTGAAAGCATTTATTTCTGCTGTTCACGAATAACTGAAATTCAAAATGAAGAGAAACGAGCTGGGCATGATGGCGCACTCCTATAATCCCAGCAGCTCAGGAGGCTTAGGCAGGAGGATTGTGAGTTCAAAGCCAGCCTCAGCAAAAGCAAGGCACTAAGCAACTCAGTGAGACCTTGTCTCTAAATGAAATACAAAAAAGGGGGGCTGGGACTGTAGCTCAGCGGTAGAGCGCTTGCCTCGCATGCGTGAGGCCCTGGGTTCGATCCTCAGCACCACATACAAAGCAATAAAATAAAGACATTGTGTCCATCAACAACTAAAAAAAAATATTTAAAAAAAAAAAAAGAAATACAAAAAAGGACTTGGGATGTTGCTCAGTGGCTGAGTGCCCCTGCGTTCAATCCCTGGTATACCCTGCCCCCACCAAAAATTGTGAAAAAGTGAAAGTGATCTTTTCTTGATCATCTCAGAATTGGGGAGTGGCTTCTAAATTGGAAGATAGCTAGGTTTTCACATTCACTACCCCTCTCTCACTCAGTAAAGAACGGAAAAAGACTGGCTCAATTTGAAACACACACACACACACACACACACACACACACACCAGCCCTTTCTTTTATTATTTTGAAACAGGGTCTCAGTAAGTTGCTCAGGGCCTTCCTAAATTGCTGAGGCTGGCTTTGAGCTGCAATCCTCCTTCCTCAGCCTCCTGAGCTGCTGGGATTACAGGAAATGCATTCATATTTTAAAATAATGTGGTCTACATATTTGCTTATAGTTGTGCCATGTTGGTTATTTTAAGAAGTATGTATTTCTATATATTAGAGAGCTTGAGATCAGATTCCAAAACCAGGGACTTGACTCTGAACAAGAACTCCTCAGGTTTCATGAGGATATAATCGCTTTCTAGAAGTAGCCCTAGTTTCAGTATGCCAGATTTAGGGATAAACTCCTTTTTGGTCAGTGGAGAGGGTTGAAATTTTAATCAACTCTTTTCTAACTCATAGAATCCCATATGGTGTTGGGTCATTTTGAACATGGGAATGCTTTGACACTGTACATCATTTTGTTTCTCCCCCCAAAGGAAACTCACAACATCGCTTGTTTGGGGAGCTGCTTTTGGTGGAAGCTGCTCCCAAGAGCCAGTTGATATCTGCTGGCAAAGCCACTCGAGCAAGTCACGCGTGAGTAGTCTTCTTGCTAATGTTTTGGCATGTCATGATTGTGCACCGCTAAGTCTTTGTCAGGGATAAACCTGTTGCCAGTGTTTGTTGTTCATGCCTGTTGTTATTTATTTTCTTTCTTCCCCACCCCTGTAGCAATCAGGCTGTGTTGTAAATGGTCAGGAGAAAGAGTAAGGGAGCTGTCCTTCCCACATGCTCACAAGAGCGAAGGGCAGTGAGGCACCGGAGAGGAGGAGAAAGCTGCAACAAACTACCTCCGAAAGAGAAGATCATCGGCATGAATTCCTGAGTCCAAAGCTGTTGTATTCTACCACGGCTGCATGGATATCACCAGGGGAGATGCATAAAGACCGGTCTGGGCTCCTCTCCCATGTTTAAATATGTCTAGGGATTAACTGAAGCATCAAAAGATTTTTAAATTTCCTGAGGTGATGCTGATGTGGAATCAAGATTGAGAACCACTGTCTTGACTCGGTGAACCATTTCTATTGGCGTCCACTCTTTAATCATTCCCTATCTTCCCCCTAGACTCCTTGAATCACCCCCTCTCAGATGTCATAGGATCATATGACATTAGAGCCAAACAGGGCGTGCAAGATCAGCTAGTCTTACCCTCCTAGCCAGCCAAGATGTGACACAAAGAGCACAGGACCTAGGTCCAAGGAGTGCAGTCTTCTGCTTCTTGGTAAATGAACTATGACCAGTCATGACATCTTCTCCTAATCTCCTTCTTCTAAGTTACTGGATTTTTGGGGAATCCAATTATGCCCATTATGAAGGTACCTATCTCAGTTTCAGGCACATGGTAATACACAGAAGCTCAGGATGTATTTTTGTCTTTGTTTCTGTTTGTATAGATGGGGCCCCTGTAGCCCAAAGTGGTTAAATAATTTTCCAGAGCTCTTTATTATCATATCTAATGCTATCAGCAGTTTGTTTTTTAAAGTTAGGTGTTGTTGGGTTTTTAAAATTGGATCAATTGAAAATGCATCATTTTAACTCTATCCATTGGTTATTTTTTGTCCCCTTCTCTATTACCATGTGGACGCAGATACAAACTTGGTTTAAGAGGGCCTATAATATAGAAAAAAGCAGAAATATTGATGCTGCCTCAGGATTCTGAGGCTGGGACTGCTCACTAAATTCCAGGTCTGAAAACATTCCACTTTAGAATCCCAGGCAATCTACCGACATCTCCTCTACTATCTCCTCCATCAACAAAATAGAAAAATTCCACCAGAGATTAATTCTTACCTGCATGGCACTTTCAAGATTAAATTGCACTACATGAAAAAGCAAAGTGTTAGCTATAGGGAGGAATAGGAAAATCACAAAAAGAAGAGGTAAGAAAAAATGAATCAACCAGAAGGTTAGCCTTTACTAAAAATGAGCTGTAAACTTAGATTTCCTGTCTTGATCCCTAGAACATCTATAGTTTGCCTAATTGAGACTTAACTAAAATCAAAATTCCAGGCAAAGCTGCTGTTTATGTGAAAGGGCCAGCTCATTTTAAAAATTAGAACATCTAAGGCAAGTTCTTAGGTGAACATTGGGCTCTCTCGCACTCTCTCTCTTCCATCCTTCATTTTTTGATCTTCACATTTAAATATGTTACAGTTGATAGTATCCTAAGTCATGCATGGATACAAATAAATGCCTACCTGTGGAAAGCAGCTTTTTCTTGATCATCCAAAATGCTTCAAAGCCAATAAGTAGTTTAACAACAGAAAATACTAGCCAAGCATGGTGGCGCATGACTGTAATCCCAGGAACTTGGGAGGCTGAGACAGGAGGATCACAAGTCTGAGGCCAGCCTCAGCAACTTAATGAGATCTTATCTCAAAATTTAAAAAAATAAAATAAAATAAAAAGGGCTGGGGGTTAAGCCTCCCTGGTTTCAATCCCCAGTAAACATTCCCCCACATACACAAATGAAAAAACTATCAGGTACCATTCTAGACTTTTGTCCCTTACTGCCACCCAAAAAGATTACAAAGTTCCCCAAAGCATATCCTATTTTGGTCAAATACTTGTTAAATCAAGTACATATTTTCTGGAAAACTACAAAACCAGGTGGAATAATATTCTTTATTAGTATTATAAAGTTGTCTTTCCTAAAATACTTTTTCTATCCCTTGAGACAATAAAATGTCTCATTTCCATAAGGCCTAAGCCTAACATTTTTCAAAACACCTTGCAGCTACATTCTACACTGAACAACCCTCTCCAACTTTGTAAAGTTTAAAAACAAAGTGGTAAAAGGCAAATTTGGACATGACAAAATGAATGATTGGCTACCACGGTCTACAAGTGCCATTGTCAAAGACATCGGTGGGTGGGAAGGAGGGGTGCTTGGAAGGGAAAGGGGAACCTGTGAGATGGTCCCATCAGAAAGCAGGGAAGCCAAGTCGCCCTGGGTCAAGCTCATGAAATGCGTGCCAACCATCTGGGAGATTCCTGGAATCACCTCAGCTTTCCTGGATTCCCACCCACTACAGGTCCCAGAATCCTCCCCTGTACATTTAAGCTGGAGTGGACATCTGTCACCAGGTGGCTCCAAACTGTAGCCAGGACCTGGATGGATTTAGATGGCTCAGACCCCTGGAACTCCCAGATAGGTGGCGAGTTGGGCAAACTCACTGTGGTTACTTTATTAATCTTGCACTGTGACATCAAATTTTAAGGAAGTGATATTTTTGGCTGTGCTTACTCTATCATGAAAGTGTTCTATTCTGCTTTTCATTGGTCTCAACTCCATTCAGTATGATTTTTGAGTTTGCATGTCTCAGCCCCCAGCCAAACTACAAGTTCCTGAGAAGAGGAATCATGTTTTCTATGACTCTTGTGTACCCACAGTGTCTGGCGTGATACAGACAAAGGGTGGGTAGTTCGCAACTCCCAGTTTCATGGCCTTGTTGAAGCTTTAGTACAGTATGGGATGTCTCAACATTGACTTCCTTAACTGCCTGGAAACAAACCTGTCTACCCAAGTCAGCTCCTCACACACAGGAGGCTCTTGCATTTGGCTCCATCATTGGCCAGACTTTTAAGATACAAGAAGTACATTCCTTTATCCAAAAAAAGAACAAAAAATCTTTATTAAAACATCTTTATGATTCCACAACTTTCTATTTTTTCTGGTTTTCTAGTTTTCCACAGAGCTAATCATCAACCCTCTATTTTTCCTCCTGATGCTAAGTGATTAAGGAAATAGACACCGCGCGCGCGCACACACACACACACACACACACACATACACACACACCCCCTAGTAGTGTGTCCTTCCCAGGAGGAGCCACCAGCCTAAAAGTCTGGAATGTGCTTGGCTTTCCACCCATCACAGCAAGGCATTAGGAATATTGGATTTAGTGTTGTGTGTCCACAGATATAAAATTAGGCCGACAGAAGTCTGGACCTGGGCCTCGCTCCACACTGCTCACTTGTAGAGTGCCGGTAGCCAAAAGGGTTTGGAACGGTTGTCTCTCTACAGATGCTGCCATTCATTTCTGTGGGAACAGGACCACTTACATCTAATTACAGTTTCTGCTCAAATTAACAGGATAGATATGACAGCAAAAACTTCTTCAGACTAAGTGGTGGGGAGACCTTTCGCTGACACAGCTTATGAAGTAGTTGGCTTGCAGCAAAGTAATGTCAATTTTTAAAAGTGATTTAGCATTTGTATGATTCCATCCAGCAACTTGTGGCAGCCAGAGAAACATATGCAGGGTGGGGGCTGGGGCCACGGGGTGAGCTGGTAGGCACGTGCAGCATTTTAGAAAGAAGAATAGATGGTCGTCCAGAAGAGACAATTGTAGAAAGGCTCAGTTATTGTACATGGCACCAGCATACAGCTCGTAGGTACTAGAGCTGGCACTGAACCCTGAGGCCACTTTCAACCTTGATGGCCCCCAAAGGATCCCACAATCCCTAAGTCAGGTTGAAAATGTCACTAACAAAACAATTAAAGACGATTCTGTGCTTAATACTGGTTTGGTGGCAGCTCCCCGGGCCTTCCTTCTAGCCAGCTGACTTTATGCTCTGGGATCCAAGGTGCATTGACCCCTCAGGACCCTAGAGATCCCTAAACTGGGTCACTGCATAACCCAGAGGATTTAGTCATTGTAAAAGTCTACCTCCAGCCAGAAAATGGGACTGGGCTGCTTTTGAGAAGGGATGGCCCAAAAGATGTGAAATCCAGGGTTCATAGAATTTGCCTCTGAACTGCCCTCTCACCTGTGTTTACATGGTGTTCTGTGCCTTTCAGTTTTCAAACCTCTGCGGTCCATTCACTCGGCCTGTCAATTTGACAGAGCTTATCAAATTCCAGCCCTTGCTTTAGTGACCTGGGCTCTGATTACATCTCTTTACCTGGATTGAACAACATAGCGACCAACCAAACCACTTCGGTGGGGATATTCTGAAAGCTAAGGACGCACACATCCTGTTCCTGTGAACCTGCACTCACTTGGAGCAGACCAACCCTGATGGCCAGTGGACACATGGTGGATCTGGGTGTGTTTGCTCTAGTTGGAGTTTATCAAAGGACAAAAAGGGAATCAGTCTCATTATCAGTGAAAGTAGTCACTAAAAATAAAGTTTGAAAAAGTCACTACAGGGTTTCATGGCACATTCTCTGTGGGTTCTGCATGTTTGGATTCAACCAGTCATGGACAGAAAACATTTAGAAAAAAATATTGCATCTGTACTGAATAAGTACAGACTTTTTTCCTTGTCATTATTCCCCTAATAGTACAGTGTAGAAACTGATTTATCCAGTATTTATTTACATTATATTAGGTATTACAATTAATCTAGAGATAATTTAAAGTATTCAGGAGCATGTACATGGGTTATATGCAAATACTATGCCAGTTTGGATTTTAGTAACCATGGGGTTTTAGAACCAATCCCCCAAGATAATGAGGGACCATTACACAAGTATAGATATTTAAGATTTATAGATAGAATATAAAATGGAGATTATGGAGATTTATGTAAATGTTTACATAAATTTATTTATTTATTTATTTTAGGAACATTTCCCATTTAGAAGTTGTATTTTTTTTTGTTCTGGGAATTGAACTCAGGGGCACTTGACCACTGAGCTATACCCCGACCCCTATTTTGTATTTTATTTAGAGACAAGGTCTCAGTGATTTGCTTAGTGCCTCACCATTACTGAGGCTGGCTTTGAACTCGCAATCCTTCTGTCTCAGCCTCCCCAGCCACTGGGATTACAGGCATGCACCACCATGTCCAGCCTAGAAGTTGTATTTTAAAATGAAGCACAAAGTTCTCTTAATCACTCATTCTAATTCCCGATTTAAGAGCAAGGAATCCCTTTCTAAAAGTATAGTATTGAAGAGTGAATCATAGGAGCTGGAATTGTAGAGTGATCATTTCTTATCTATAGATAATTAGCCTTTTTATTATTTTTTTTCCAAATATAAGGTTTTTTCATAGTCCAGAAAAACAACAAGAAGCTTTTAGATCAGGAGTCAGCAATCCATGACCCATGAGCCAAAATCTAGCCCATTGCCTGTCATTGTAAATAAAGTTTTATTGGCACACAGCCATGGAGATTTGTTTACGTATCATCTACAGCTACTTTTGCAGTACAACAGCTGAGCTGAGCAGTTGTGACCAAGATCCCTTCATACCCCACTAACACCACCAAAAAACTAATATAGAAAAAAAAATTGACAATCCCACTGTAGATAAATAATATGAACCACAGCTTTCAATAGATTTTAACCACCCATAAGAAGCTTCTTGATAGGTCTACTCCAAGGCTATTAGAAACATTGCTCCTGATGTGTAGAATTCAGGGCAGAGTATTAGTGAAATCATTGAGAACTTAACCTCGAACTGAAATAAGAAAACATTTTACCAGTTAACTCTCTCCAGCAAATACTCAAAGTATTAAGTAAAGTCATTACTCTTCTGCCATTGTCTAAGACTAGCAAAGACTGGTTGATTTTAATAATGAAAAAGAACTGAAAACAACTCACAAGGTGAATTGAGTATCTGTATTTCTTTGAGGATGAAAAAAGAGGAGTTGGGGGGAAATAGTGATAACAATTTATTTCTCTTTAGAGCAAAAAAAAAGTACTGCTTCCAACTAATTTCAATAATTGCTCATTTCAATAGCTTTTTTCTGGCTAATAATGAGACAGCTCTGTAAGTTAATGGTTTCTGCTTCTCCAAACTGTCTTCTACATCCAGAAATTAATTTTCAAAACATGCACAATGAACAAAATAAAGCACATGTTTACCTGTGAACTTAAGGAGGATATTATGGGGAAGCTTTCAAACCTATACTGTGCCAATGTTGAAGAAATTAATAAAGAAGGTGCTTGGCTCATGACTATGAATAAAACCAGCTCTGAAGTCTAGAGCATGTACAAATCTGTCCTCTTTTGAGTCCAATTCTCATTTTGTTCATTTTACTCTTTTTTTTAAAAAAGGTGTTTAAGTATTGATGCTAGACCATTGTTTGACCTACTCTTTTGGTGCAGGAGTGAGGGAATAGAAGGAAACCTGTGTATCTGTTAGGGAATTGACATGCTGTCTGATGTTCATTGCTTCAAGGTATAGGCGGAGAATTTGGGCTGGGAATCACAAGCAGCTATTTAGGTCTCATCTCCACTACTGTTTTGCTGTGTGATTTAGGACTAGCCATTTGCCTACTCTGCACCTTAGCTTTCTTATCTGGGGTGGAGAAGAGAGTAGATCATGAAAGAAACCTAACACCTACCATACCATAATGTAAAGCTGCAGCAATGAATTAGGTAGAGGATGAAGTTAAAAGTTTAATTTAAATTAGCATTTTCTCCTAAGAGAATGTTACCTATGTTTTCAATTTACCAGACATAAATTGAGCATCTTCTAACTTTGTGCAGCAGTTTCACTAGAGAAGACCCTCATTGGTTGGAACATACTGAGATTGGCATTTGGCTCCTGTCCCTTCCCAGCTCTTATATTCTTTTTTTTTATTATTATTAGTTTATTTAATTGCATTTCAAGTCATAGCACATATATAGAGCTCAGTTTTTCCATTTCTCTGGTTGCAAACCAGATAAAGTTACACCAATTGTGTTTTCATACATGCACCAAGGGTAGTGATGACCATCTCAATCAACCATCTTTACTATACCCATTCCCCTTTCCTGCCCCCTGCCTCCCCCATGTCACATCCAGTGTTCCTCTATTTCTCTTATGATTCCCATTCCCACCTCCCTTATTCATCAGCATCCACTAATCAGAGAGACCATTCGGCATTTGGTTTTTTGAGATTGGCTTACTTCACTTAGCATAATGCTTTCCAATTCCATCCATTTGCCTGCAAATGCCATAATTTTATTCTCTTTTATTGCTGAATAATATTCCATTGTGT
>CM053401.1:39295681-39353095 GCA_028644305.1 Xerus rutilus | reverse complement strand
GCTTACTTCACTTAGCATAATGCTTTCCAATTCCATCCATTTGCCTGCAAATGCCATAATTTTATTCTCTTTTATTGCTGAATAATATTCCATTGTGTATATGTACCACAGTTTCTTTATCCATTCATCTATTGAAGGACATCTGGGTTGCTTCCACAGTTTTGCAATTGTGAATTGTGCTGCTATAAACATTGAAGTGCCCAGCCCTTATATTCTGTGGGAAGACTGAGTCCTCAGGGAAAATCAATGGAAGCTGGGAAGTAGTGGTGGTAGGGCACATCCCAGTAGCCTCCCAATTCAGTCTCCTCCATTGGGCCAAAGGAAAGAGAGGCAATTATCTGGATGAATATCAGAATTATTGTCACTGTCCTATTAATTCCAGACAGTCACCAGACCCAGAATCATCTCTTTTGATATGTGACAGAATGAAAAAGTCACCAAACCCAAAAGGATGGGTTTGCTGGTTCATGTTTACCCAGTACACAGCAGCTAGGTGATCAAACCTGCTCTGGTTGTTTGCTTGAGACCCTGTGACCCATATTTCAATCAATATTTTCAGACCCCACTTATCACCTTAGGTGGGCAATGGTGACAGAAGAAAGTCCAAAATGAAGCAAAAGTCACAGATCACTGTCTCCCTGCTTTAAGCAAAATGAAAGAACTTAGCACATTTGTGTCAGCATTAAAACTGTGGGAAGGACTGATTGACACACAGTAGACTCTTAAATTTATAATTAACTAAAGAAGGGATCTTAGTTAGTCTTGGACTTACAGAATCTTAGAGGTGAATTACATTCAGAAACTGCCTCTGAATTTACAGGTCCTCAATACCTCTTAGCCATATCAACCATAGCCCGAGAAACAATCTTTTGGGAGCTTAAAAAAAGAAAAATATTTTTCTCATGCCTCCCTAATGTGACTTCTTAGATATTAATATCAGAGTGGTGATTACAAACAAAATAAGAGAATATTCATTACCAGCTCTTGGTTAAACAGTGCCATGTCACACAGCTCTTCGGCACATTTTGAAAGCAAAAAGTGACACAGAACCCTACTTAGTGAATATGGCCAACAGTCCTTCAGATAGCCACTCCACTGGGTAAAGAAAAAGTGATAGAAATGGAAATTTTAGCCGTCAGCACACTGGTACTATCCTCCTTCAGGCCACCAATATGCGTTATGATCAAAGGAAAGGCAATTTAAATTTGTTGGGCAGAATTTTTTTCCCCCTCCAGCCTATGGGCAAGGCTGTTTTATTTGCTTGACCCTCTCTAGTCCTAAAACTATTTATGGTCAGATATTACCAAACGTGTGAAGAGCCACAGAACAAAATTACATTTCTTTTAACCAAGGGTAGGGGAAATAAGTTAATTTCATGCTATTTCTTGAGGTCAGATAACAAAATGCACATTTACCCAGGAAGAGAAATCATAGGCTTTTCTTCCCAAAGTTATGAGTCCTGAAAGTAAAAGCAGCTGAATCCAGGAAGTTGATGAAGCACAGCACTGAGAGGACAGCTGCTCAGATGAGGAGGCTCTGCAGTGGGTCAGGATGCTTTCAGAGCACAGGGCCAGAGACAGCAGCAACTTCATTGGCCATTAGGGCTCCTGCAGCCATCCCGACTTCAGCCCGCTGCTGGAACAAAAGAGACTGCTGAGAGGAGGCCAGCCCTCTGGACAGCATGCAGCACCAGGGGCCCTTTGCATTTCCCTCCCCACATTTCAAACATCATTCCTTGCAAGAAAAAGGATGGGGAGGAAAAATGGGGTCAGATGGTTTAGGACATCAAGAAGAAAGGAGACAACTGAAATTGTCATGGCGTGCTGTTGGGATGTAGAGGAATTCATCCATGAATTTCAGAGCTGGGAGACAGACCTGAGGGAACATGTAGTCAAACCATTTTTTATAGTTGTGGGAACAAAGATTCAGGGGGTTGACTTGCTCAGGACAAAAAGCAAATTGGTGGCAAGGCGGGGCTGAAACGTGATTCTGCCCATAGGTCAGTCCTCTTTCTACTCAACTGCATTTGTCTCAAGTTCAGGAAGGAAAGAGGGAAAGGCTTTTACATAAGTAATATTCCAATTAGAAATAAAATTTAATTAGGTGGACCATCTCTGATCTCTGCCCCTTTATATGGTTCCCTCATGTCTAAACCTCTGAATGGAATCCAAATTATGAATCTATTGATGGGAATATAAATTAGTATAGCCATAATGAAAAGCTGGAAGTTTCTCAAAAAATTAAAAAGAAAATTACCATACCATCCAGCAGTCCCACTTCTGGGAATTTACTCAAAAGATTTTAAATGAGTATGTTCACAAGATACCTGCACACTCCCAAGTTCCTTGCACACCCTTCAGAATAACCAAGTTATGGAATCACCTAGTCCATCAACAGATGAATGGATAAATAGAATGTGGTATACATACCCAGTGGAAAGCCTTTAAAAAGAGAACTTCTGCCATTTGTGAAAATATGGATGGAATTGGAGAAAATTATGCTAATAAGCCAGGCACAGAAAGAGAAATACCAAATATCCTCACTTATATTTAGAAGCTAAAACAATTGACCTTATAGAAGCAGAGAGTTGAATGGTGGTAACAGAGGCTGGGGTTGGAAGGAATGGGGAGATGACAGTTAAAGGGTACAAAGTCTCAGGCAGAAAAAATAGGTTTTTTTTTTCTGAGACCTATTGTACAGCATGGTAAATATAGTTAATAATAATAATGTACCTTTCAAAATTGATGAGGGTAAATTCTGAATTTTGTAGCCACGAAAATAAGTATTTGAGGTGATGACTACGTTAATTAGTATGATTTAATTCCATAATGTATTCATAAATCATAGCATCACTTTGTACCTCATAAGTACATACAATTATATTTACCAATTTATAATAAAGGTAAATTAACTAATGTTATAAATATAGGACTCATCAAATCCATCTACATCACAGCCAAGGATCCAGGTAAACAGGACCTACAACTTCCCATGCTTCTCTGGCATCTCAACCATCCTCTTGAGAGTGGATTCCATTCCGGAACTGCAGAAGTCCAGAGAATGCCTCACTTTTTCTCCTACCTGTGTCTTCTAAATAAAGCTCAATTCTCTAATAGGTGATGACAGTGAAGTTACCTAGGAGAAGCACCTGGAGATCATTTCTACTTCTTCTCATGAACCCAGGAGACAACACAGGAGGCCACAACTTGCGAGGTAGCTGACTTGGAGATCAGTGAGCACCAGAATCCCCTGGAAGGCATCTGAAATGTAGATTGCTAGACTCTTCTCCCAGAGGTTTTATCTTGGGAGTTCTGAAAGTGAGTCTATTGATTTATTTGCATTTTTAACAAGATGCCTTGAAGATTTTGATGCTGATGATCTGGGGATCACACTTTGAGAAGGGCTGTCCTAAATCTAGACTAGGGAAGTCTCAGAGCAGAAAAGGACAAACAACCTCTATATTTCCTCTTGAACTGTTCTTACACATGAGATTCCATCATAGAATACTGAGCCAACAAAGCTCTGGCTCAGAGTTGCCTTGGATTGATGCTTTAGGAGACTCTCACATTCCCAGGGAGTTTTGGATCAAGAAAGTGTCCTTGAAGGGCAGAGATGCTGGTGGACGTACCGGTAAGATGATAATCTTGAGAGGAAACTCTGGTCTTATATCCTCAAAAGCCAACAGCTCTTTCTCTGATTATCAAGGGCTGAAATGACTTATTCTAGAGCCTCCTACTCCCAAGGACAGAGGCCTCAACCCAATAAAAAAAAAAAAAGCTGTCTAATACTAGATTCTAAGGCAGAGCATCCAATGAACGATGTTCCCAGAAGCTGGTAAAGCTGACCTTTGAGCTATGATCTCAGGCAGGCCAGAGGATGATTTCAGCACATCATTCTGAAGTGATGTATTTACCAAATAGGCCAACCCTTTTTCATGCTACACCAAAGAGCTTTATAGATCTTTGCTGTGGAGTGGATCAATGAAGGAGGAGAAACCCTTGCACAGCACATTATAGTTGACAGAGCAACAACTTTTACATGTACTCACATTCCATTCTGTTAGCACTAGTATGGTTCCCATTTTACAGATGAGGAAATGGGAATCCAGTGAGATTTTACCCTAGGTCAAAGAACTGAGATCAAACCCAAGTCACACAAGCTCCATGCACGATGCCACAGCGCCTCTCAGAGGCCACGGAGCAGAGGCACAGCAGCAGCAGCCCTGGGAACCGGTTCTGAGCAGGAGTCAGAACCACCAAGAAACCTAATTAAAATTCTTCACGCCAAGCAAAGCAGCAAAAGAGCAGGGCAAGGGGCAAGCTGTTTGGCCAGCAGATGCTGAAGAAGCAAACAAAAACAAGATAAAATTGCATTTAAAAAACGCATTTACACAGTGATTTCACAATACCAGATTAAAACTTATTTCTTCGAGAGCACCCTTGAAAGATCTTACATAAATTAGCCTGCAGGATCCTAAAGCAGACCCCTCCCTCTCCACTGTCCCATAGACATATTTTAATCCTCAATTTTGCTAAGGTTTTTATTTTAGGTTTATCCTGGAAGAACCATGACTACTGGACCCTCAACAGCTTTGTGAAAGGTGGTCAAGTTCCGCAACCCAGTGATGTTGAGAATGCTTATTGAGACAGCTTTAAATATGTATTCATGAAGATGCACTTTTCGCATAAGCTCATTCTCCTCCTTGCTTCTTATCTCTCTTGTGTCCTGGGTCAGGGCCAGCCTTAGGCAAACACAAAAGTTTATTTTCAAAACCACCCCACCCCATTCCTAATCTGCACGCTCCCCTCCCTGCTACTTCCTATAACAACCCCAGGTATTTCTTCCACCTCGCTTCAGCCAAGGACTCAGATTTCTGTCCCTCACCATCAAAATCTGCCCTCCGGAAAGGATATGATCAAATTTTTCACACTCTAGACCAATGGATCCCAACTTTGGCTGCACGTTAAAGTTGCCTTTTAGTTTTTTAAAAAATATGCCAATGCCTGGGCCCCATCCTAGACCCATTGAATCAGAATCTCTAATAGTAGAGCTCAACATCAATTATTTAAAAACAAAACATTTCTTCTAGTGATTCTAATGTGCTGCCAGGGTTGAAAATCACTGTGTCTACATTAATGGAAAGGTTTATGTTACCCTTTCTGAAAACATTTATATTTTATATCATAACAAAGCCTAGGATTTTCAGGAAGGCTATAAGATTGAGTCAGCATAGAGGTAGAGTGGGAGAGAAAAGAAAACCCCTGTGTTGAGGCTGCTCCCTGTAGAGGTAGGTATCCTACGCTTTTCATCTTCCCTTGCTGGACTTTAGTGGGTCCAGCAATCACAGGGTCCTTCAAACACCTGCATTTGGCTTAAAATATTCCATCTGATGATTTGCTTCTCAGATATCACCCTTTGGTGTTCATGTTGGCAACACTTAGACCTTTAATATCTTTATTTTTTCTCCATGCTGACAGATTATTTTCCTTCTTAAACCCAATTCCATGCTTTTCAGCATTCATTTAAGGCATTAAGGTGCCATGATTTTTTTTAATAGGGTAAGTGTTCTGGGAGTGATTCCCAGGTCATCCTGTAGAAGAGATGGATGAAGGTCGGCTTTCTCTTTGTGGACAAGGATCATAGTGTGGCAGCTTGGTAGGATCATCAAGAAAGCAGGGCCTGGTTCTCAGCTTTGTGGGCTCTGACTCACAGTTTTATCACTACACCTGAGGGTAAATAGCCCCTTGTGCAATGGCTCAGAGTCATAACCAATGTACTCAGGGTTATTGAGATCTTTGCTAAATGGACTATTCTTATTGACTGGCCTATATCTTAGCTTAGGAAATTAAGATCAGGAGGTTTCTGAGCAAGAATAAAGGTAGAGAAAAGGTACATACCTAAGAAGAGTTCCTTCTACAAAGTGCTTTCAGAGGTCCCGTCTAGAGCTTCTAGAAAACCAGAGGTTTATACATGTTAGTCATCCTCCCCACAGCCCTTCCTCCTTGCCTTTGAAGCTGAGACCTGCTTCTGAGATTCAGACTTTGGGAATGGCAGAAGATCAAGCCAAGAGGACATCTTCTTCGCAGGGATATTGCCAAAGAGAGTCTGTGTAGTCTCTTCAGCCAGAACAGTGGTCCTCAAAGTCTTCTACACATAAGAACCACCTGGGGGCTTTCAAAAAGCCTGACACCACCGGGCATGGTGGCACACACCTGTAATCCCAGTGACTCGGGAGGCTGAGGCAGGAGAATCGCAAGGTCAATGTCAGTCTCAGCCACTTAGCGGGCCCTAAGAAACTTGGCAAAACTGTCTCAAAATTAAAAATTAAAAAAGGCTCAGTGGTTAAGCAACCCTGGGTTCAATACCTGGAACACCCCCGCCCCCCAAAAAAAACGCCTAACAACCGGGCCACAGCCCAGACCAATTACATCAGAATTCCTAGGGTTGGGAGTCCATGGAATTAATATCTTAGAGGTGCTAAAACACCACGGAAATGTGTTGTCAGTGATCTCAGATTATTTTTAAAACTCTCCCAATTTTTTTAAACTCTTCCTAATGAAAAGCCACATTTATGAACCACTGAAATATGTCTGTGAAAATTATTAGAATATCCATAGTCAGATTCCCCTCTTCCTACATAGGGTCTAGAAGAAATTCCTCCTCTTTTTTTGTTTTTTCTTCTTCTGTGTGCCATTCCATTATTAGGAGGTTTCAAGAAAAGGAAAGTTTATAAGTCAGACACTGAAATATACTTTGTCTCCTTGGTTCTGGACATGGGCTGCGCCTTCCCAATCCACAGAGCTGAGGTTCTTGATATGTGTCAACCACAACCAGATGTCCTTAATTAGAAACTCAGAGATCAAGTGCTGGGAATACAAAGATTTTTTAAATTCCTCAAATGAGGTTATTCCAAACTAGGGCTGAGAACAACTGAGTCACATAAACCACCTGGTACTTGTGACATATTTTGACATTTGTCACAATAATATTGCTCTTTATATATGTCAGATTTCAGAGTGGACCAATCAGACAAATGCCTAGGCACTAATACATTAGAAATGTTAAAAAAATACCAAGGAAATATGATGCCCGTGAACTCAGGTCTTGACACAGGCATTCTACCAGAAGGGACAAAATGTAACATGGTCCCATTTCCACCAAAGTAGATGACCTTTCAAAAGAAAGTTGAAAACAAAAGGAAAAGACAAGACAGGATCCTTGCTAGTATGACCCTTTCCCATTAAACAAATGTTAAAATCACTACTTTCAATACCTGAAGTGATCACCTGTCTCAACCTTGCCCTAATATGTGGTTAGATTTTAATTGATACTATTTGTGTTAGTTGCTTTCTGGCAGACTACAATAAAATAAAGCCATAGTCAATATCTAATAAAGTGCCATTTATTGAGCACTTACTATGCATCTGGTGAAGTTTACTATAACTTTTTATTATAGCTTCTCTCATATAGGGAGAGCATTCATTCATTCATTCATTTTTTCATTTTTGCAAAAAAAGGAAAAGGACAATATTTGTTGGTAAGTACCCAGGTTTTGGAATGAGATGGCATGAGTTTGAGTGCCCTGTAAGCTATTGATTATACACTTTTAGATAAATGTTTTAGTCCTTAACTTCAGAGTTGCCTTCTCTATCAAATACGGATAATAATAAGATCATCGTAAACAAGTAATTCACTGAAGCACTGGATGCAATGTCTGATAACTATTTAGTAAGAGGAACAAGCGTCAGAATGTTATTGCTCCAATAAGTACTATGTGCTAGGTGCACACTGGGCTCTGGGTACCTTTATGTCATGAGCAAATTCATGCATCTATTTGTTTATTCATCTATTTAGTAAGTCTATCAGTCAATAAACCATTTTTGAATGCTGCACTAGGCTGTGGGAGCTCACAGGTAAGAAGGAGACACGGTAAACAATGAAAACTAGCTGGGGGTACAGCTCAGTTGGTAGAGCGCTTGACTTGCATGCACAAGGGCATGGGTTCAATCCCCAGCACCATTAAAAAAAATAACGACAGTGAAAAGTAGAGGTATTGAGAGATGCAGTGGAAAGAGGGTGTGTGTGTGTGTGTGTGTGTGTGTATGTGTGTGTGTTCAGGGAAAGGTTCCACAGCACAGGAGACCGTTGAGTCACATCTTTTTGGTTTTTGTTTTTTCCTCTGGTGCTAGAGATGGAACCCAGGGCCTCCTATGTGCTAGGCAAGCACTCTAGCATTGAGCCACATCTTACATGTTTAAGAGCCACAGCCAATGATGTGAGAGTGGAAGACATGGAGAGAAAGAACCTTCTAGACAGGAAAAAAATCATGTGACAAACCATGTTACAGCATAGGTTTCTAGGATGAAGGCCATTGCTAAGAGGAGAGGGAGTGTCTTGACTTTTCCCTGGATTTGACAGTCTAAGGAGCTGGGATTTAATTCTTGAGCCTGTAGACTTAGATCCACTTACTATACGTCTCAGAAAATCCTTGTTAAGATTTGATGTGTTACCAAGCAGTTCTTACGAATCAATTCAACAGAGCTGTAGGCAAGTAGTATTTTCACTGCAGCAATCAGTCAATCATCTGTGACCAAAACCTGTAAGCCCAAAGGCAAAAAGGAAATTTGAGTTTAATCACTGTTTTGCAATGGATATGCAGATGGGATTTTCCTACTATCTTTCTATCACTTGGATTTGTTTTATTAGCCTTTTAATATCAAATGCACGATCCTGCAGCAAAAATGGGCTTTGGAAATGTTAACAGAAAGAGGTATTATCAACATTAACTTATTCGGTTAGAATATATTCTAAATACAAAAGGATCCCATTGCTGGGGTTTCTATAGGCAGAAAGCTTTGCTCACATGGCTACAAAACACAGGCCCAAACTGGAGCTCCTGATGATAGTCACCTCCCCACTCAGAGGCTGCAAGGAACCTTTTTGATCACTTCTGCACACTCCCAGCAGCTAGGATGTCTCCTGGGAAGCATCTTTGAGCCCTTAAATATGGATCCTTGCGGCACAATAAGGAAAAAAATAATAAAGAGATTGAGAATGGCGTTTATTATTATACTTTCCTGTGTTTTCCAAATTTTCGATAATGAATTTACTTCTTAAAATTCTTTAAAAAAGTACATAATTTAAAATGTCATGAGAGCACGGAGCAAACTGTAGCACTTGAGCTTCACATAATCCCCATCTCACTTCTCATAAACCCATTTCCCTTTATTTGGTGCAACCGTGGCAGAAACAGCAGGCCTGACACGCAAGCACCTCAAAGGATATCACTCTTCCGTCACTGTGATAAAATTCACCCATTAACTCTCATTCAGTGCATTTTCTTTTCTTGGCTATATCTTGTTGTGGAGTTCATGATTCAACTAATTATATTCTAATAACGCGTGCTTTTAAGTCAAATTATTGTCCCAGCTGATAAAAATAATAGCCATACAATGTCTGAACATTGATCTGTTCCTTAGAAAAGCTTCACTAGAAACCTCAGAGGCTTGAAAATAATTCACTAAAATTTCTCAAAAGTACTTATATCAAACTATATGAAGCCAGTAATGACAATAATTTAATCATTTACAAATGCCAACAGCTAATATTATATTTTGATAATTAAATTAGTATTAATACAATTTTACAGATTGCTTCTTTTCTCAAGAAATTAAATTATAGGGGAAAAACGTCATCTCCTGGTCATACTCTTACACGACAAAAAAAATTTTAATTGTAAATGTGCCTTTCAGAACCTTTAAATTTCAAAAAGATGAGAAGGACGGATCCTGTGTACTTACTAATCTGTAAATAGAGTACCAGGCCAAGAATCAATTCTGAAATGTGGCATCAATTGCACAGGCTTCCACTTAGTTTTAGTTGAATAAAAGCCCTACTAGATACGCAAATAACATCAAACTTGCCGGATTAAAGAGAGGCCCCTCATACTCTAAATCATGATTGTCAATCATCACCCAGGATTAAGGGATATATTTTAAAAACCTAAAAGCAAGCGCTTCCTTTTAACTTCTGCCTACTGCGCATTTTGGATTATCGCCCAGAAATAGTATTACTTGAAACAAGACTGCCTCCCTCCTACCATCTATGAGAAGTGCATTGTTACCATCTGCTGTCACCTATTTGGAATAAAACTCAGCAAGGCATGCGGCTTAATGTTCAGAGCCCTTCAGCAGCCTGTGCTGTGTTTAGAACGCAGCTTCCCATTTAAATGGAGCTGATTTTCAGTTTAGTCAGTGTTTTCTCAACATTGCTGTCCTCCCCAGCAGAAAGAAGCAAATTAGTCTAAGAACTAAGACGACCACAACATATTCACATTGTAAAGTGGAAACTTCCTTTAAACCCTGCAGTGACCAGCCAAGCTTTACTTGCAGACTCTCTAGGTTTATTCAGGTGAATAATTTCCCCATTTTGCATTTTCTCATTAGCATTACCCACTTGAGGCATTTACATTACTTTCACTATTACAAAATATTCTCTTAAAAGGCATGTGTTACAAATAAAACCCAAAAGATGTAATCATCAAAGGACCTTGAAATATTTTATATATAATGGGGAACTTTTTAAAAGGAGTGTAATAGGCCTCCCAAATTCACGGATTGTGTGAATTTGTATGAAAGAGAAGTTAGTGTGTGCAAATAATATTGCTAACGTGTCCATAAGAAACTGATAACAGGTTTCTTCAGTTTGGAGTCAGAGGCTGAAAGTCTGAGGGGAAAAGACATTCACTTAGGTCTATGTTATATTGTTCTTTTTTAAACATGTGAATGTATTCACATTTATAAATATATTAAACATTTTTTAGCTATAACCAATGAATGTGATTATTTTAAATTGTGAAAAAGGAACTACTGGTTCTTTACATTAAAAAAAATCACATTCCAAACTAATCTTATCAAAAAATAACCTTTTAATAAGATTATTAAAACAAAGTGTTAATTTATGAAAAGTTCAGTATTCTATTAAAATACTAACAAAACATTGAATTACAACCCAACAGGTTGCTCCATTGAATTCATTCATCCACTCCTGGCTCAGACATTCCAAATTTGAACTTAATTAATATTCCTTCTCTTGGTTTCCATAGTTTCTTTCTAAACATGAGGACCAGCAGAAACTGGCAGTAATTTTACCCATATTCTCAATAATAACCCCCTCTGGCTGTCAATACATATGAAAGGGGAATTATTTTTCCATACTCAAAAGAGCCTCCATTTTCATGTCTTTTGTTTAAAAATATACTGATAACATTTCTTTTCCCCTCTTGCTTATTTAAGTATGAAGTTTGACATATTTAACACTTTTCCTGCTTGTAGTTCACTCAATGCTCAGCTAAAAAATGAATACTCAAATATAGTATTACCATTCCTGGATTCAAACAACAGCCCTCTATTCACTTTCCCATAACCTTAAAATTGCAAGGGTCTACACAAAATTAAGTGTCCTGAAAATTAAAAAATTAAAACAATTTTTAAAAATAAATTAAGTGTCCTGGTAGGAACCAATGGCTTGTAAGTTAGCTAGGTGCAGGAGATTCTCATTTCTATTCAGTTTTAACACGTGAATAGAGATCTTCTTGGCCACTGTAAACAAAAAAAAATGAATAAGAAACAACCTCTATGTTATGGTTTGGATCTGGAATGTCCCCCAGAGTCTCACGTATTGAAAGTTTGGTTCCCAGTGCAGAAACATTCAGAGGTGGGGTTCTTGGGGGAAGTGATTGGATCATGAGGGTTCTGACCTCATTTGTGGATTAATCCAGTGATCACTGAATGAACTACTGGGAGATGATGGAGGCTGAGAGGTAGGACCTGTTTGAAGTAGGTGGGTTCTTTGGGGATGTCCCCTTGGGGGTCTATATCTTGCAGTGGCCCCTCCCTACCCCCAATTCCTGGCTGCCATGAGCTGAACAGCTTTCCTCTGTCATATCCTTGCACCATGATGTTTCTTCCTTGGAGCCAGCCAACCATGAACTGAAACCTCTGAAACTATGAGCCAAAATAAACGCTTCCTCCTCATAGTTGTTTTTCTCATGTATTTGTCACAGCAATGAAAAGCTAACACACTCTATTTGAAAAAATGACATGTGGGTCCACTAAAGTGGTTGGTTTGATATACATATAATTCACTATAGTCTAGTTTCTCTAAGGCAAGGTATTTTCTTCTAGTCGAGAGTGCATAGAATCATGGTCCTACATTCAATTTTGTACCACTTCTGCCACATCTCCTCTTGTGTCGGCCCTGATAACCTGAAACCCCTCCATAAGTCACCATGTTTCCTGCAAAATGCTGGTAGGATGTGGCAGCGTACCAAACAACTCTGTATCCACTTCATTTTAGTCTAGAATGTCCGTGCCTTTTTTTCCATGAAGCTGTTGCACTTATTTTTCATCTAGCTTCTCCATCTCCGGGTGTTGGCCCATTCCATTCTGCTGACTGTGTCTGTTACAGTTTTTGGTAAGGTTGAAAACCTTATTGAACTGGCATGAGAATCATTACCTCTAGGTTACATAAATCAGGCCTGGACCACACATTATGTTGTTAACAGAGGAGGTCTGAGGAGTGCTGGATAGGGTGACTTCAATTTAGGATGAGGGAGTTGACATGAGTTGGAATTATGTATTGCCATCATCTTAACCATGAAACAGTTGTACTCTGGAAGATACAAATTTTCTAAAAACTTAAAAAGTATGTAAACAAAGGTCCTAATTGTGGTAACATCTAGCTGAGGTTAGGCAAGTAAGTTTTAATAATTTCCCATCTGTATACATTTTAAGATCTGGAATTTTTTCAATAGCCAGTTTATTAGATCAGACTCAAATTAACTCAGGATAAATGAATATTTGATAGTTATTACCAGGCAGTCATATATGAGACCGCTTTCTCGATAACTCCTCAGCTTTACTTATTTTTGGTAGGGATAACACAAGTGTTACATCTCAAGTTACATTTAAAAGGATCACTGTGTTTCTCCTTTAAATGTCCATGCATGACTGTTCTTTGACTTTTCTTTTACCCTCATATTAGTACATCTGTCTTTGGTTATACTTCCCTGTTGGGTGTTCAAGACCAAGTAGGTGACCCCTGTGTTGACCAAAAATTAACCTCTTTCCATTCTACTGCTAAAGTCAGTTGAGACTCCTCAGGGTTACTTTTTGGAAATTGTGAGGAGTTACTTGGTTCCTTCAGTCTTTTTCCTCTACCAGTTGTGCCATTTTCTGGGTCAGGGTCTTGTTGCCCATGTAGCTTCCCTTGGAAGCATTAGGAACATCTCTTTCTCCAATGACCCTCCTCCAATGACTCCTTTGCAGAGTGTATACTGGCTGGCTTCCTATTCTTCAGGGTCTTGGTGATCCCCCTGAGCAGGAAGTTGGGTGACTCATCAGAGTTGCAAGGCTCTTAGAGGGGCCTTGTGGTCTGAGTGCTGGCTGAGGTTGGAGGGCAAAGATCAAAATATGTTATCCTCTTAGCTCTTTTATCTTTCTTGGCTTTGGTCACTAAGTCTTAGAGCTTAAAAACCCAGAAGACCAGTTTCACCAATCTTGAAGTGGGACTAGTGGGTTCTAATTTTAACTTTTGTAATTTTATATTTGTTGCTCTTATTGAATTTGAGTCAGTATTAGTACTGAGAGTCAGTGTCATATCCTATCTGTCTTGCAGTAGATAGCTTGTTATTTCAGAATACAGCTCAGGTTATTCTGCTAGAAGTTGAATTTCTGCAAAACACTAATAGGCAAGAGTTATAAAGTTTACAAAGAAAATATAAGACAAAATTGATAAGAACAAAAACATACTCAGTTTGTGTAACAATTGTTAACCATGAAACTTAATTTTTATAATAACTAATGTACCTTTGATATCTGTTTACCCTCTACAAAAACCCATAATTTGTTGACTCTATCACACCTAAAATCTTTTACAAGTTCTATTTCTTTTTAAAACCTTTTTATAATCTCTAGATACCTTTTATAACTTACCTGAATCCTTAATTTTACATCTCTTTCTATCTTGGGATCACAATTATTTTTACAATATAAAACTTTATCCTTTTGAGTAGAACTTTAAATGGACTTAATTTTAGCCTATTCTGGGAGCCCTCCTAACATGGAGCATGGCAAGAGGCAGAGTCTTATCCCAGATGAAGTTAGTCTTCTGAAAAATCTTAAATATTTTACACTTGAAGCTAATCCTTGCCCCATTTCATATCATTTTATTTGGAAGTATTCAAAAACAACAACAAAGTTCTTGTCTATTGTTTCCTGAATTGCCTTGAAGTTTAATTAATGTAACAGCATCATATCTAAAATATGGGTCAAACAGAGAGACTAAGAAAGCTCAAAATTTCCTTTTGTTGTGCAAAAAGTGACAAAACATTTCCATAGTCCATAATGCCAATCTCTAAATCAACCAGCTTTATTTCTCATTATTCTTTCCAAAAATATGTTTAAATTTCCATTCCTGTATAAGAAATAGCATAATTCTCCATACATAAAATATCAATAACAGGTTACTTTACAAAATATTAAATGACATAAGTAAATCTCCATTTAATTTTGTCATTAAAGAACAAATGAAATGCATTAAAAGTAAAGTAGAACATAGTTGTTTATAGAAATACTCCCTAGCTGACCAATGCCCAATCTTTTTAATTATTAGAGTGGCACAGTTTGGAATTCCAAGCATTTGTGCTCATCTAATTATCTTTGCTCAAAGATAATAGTCATAATACAATTAGAACCATACAAACATTAACCTGAAAAAGACTCTTCCTAAAAGAAATTTTAGTTTGGAGGACATCAGCTTGATTAAGTATTTTTTTAAGCTTTGCATTTTAGAACACCTGTATGCCTGGGGAACACAAATGCATTTCACAATATTAAAAAGCCAGTAATAATTAGGATCACGTTACACAGAACTTATAGATATTAATTTCATGTGGCTTTGCCTAGATTAACAGCAGGGAAAAAAATCAAACAATAGCTTTAGACCTCTTAGAAGTTTAGGAAATATTGCTAAAAACTACAAATAAACTTCTTACCTCATGTACAATTACATTTCATATATACAATAACAAAACACTTCATATTGTATAAAGGAAAGCACTCATCACTTACTTTGAATGTATTAAACCTATGTACTTTAACTTCACAAACTCTTGTATAACATTTAGAAGAATCTCAGATACACAACATATTTAGCCTCTCAGATGTATACACATCTCTAGTCACAGATATATAGGGTATCAAATATATCATAATAACCTAAAATAATAGCTATTTACTCAATTAAAATTATAAAGCAATTATTTAAAGACTTTAAAATAGAAATATGGGTGTGGTGGTACATGCCCAAAATCCCAACAGTTCCAGTCTGGGGCAGGAGGATTGCAAGTTCAAGGCCAGCCTCAGCAACTTAGCAAGGCACTGGGCAACTAAATGAGACTCTGTCTCAAAATAAAAAATAAAAAGGGCTGGGAATGTGACTCAATGATCAAGTGTCCCTGGGTTCAATCCTTGGCACAAAAATAAATAAATAAATAAATAAATAAATAAATAAATAAATCGGGCAGAGACTTAAACAAACCCTATTTTTTTAAGGCTTAGTTTCCCTGAGTAATGAAAACCTAATAGACCCAAGAAATTATCTCAAGAAAGTAAAATCTTTGTTCTTTAAGTCAGTTCTTTGTAAATGTTATTAAGAGCAGATCAATGTTTTAAGAAAACCTTGAATTAGAATCTTGTTTTATGTTAGCACATTAAATTTTAATTTTAGAAAAATCCTTAACTAACTTTTTAGTTACAGCCAACTTAATTACACATATAAATTTTCTAAGATTTATCTTCCACAAACCTTCTGTGACTTACTTCGACACTCTACAATTTGTTTACATCCTGAATTTTGTCCTATCTCTTTTTTTCCTATCTTGTACTTTAGGACAAAAATCTTACTTTACCACACAATAGCTTTTTTTACCCAGAAACATTTTTCAACAATATGTTCTCATACTCATAACCTTCTATGTATTTCTCCCATTCACTGAATCTTTTATGCCCTTTTCTCCTTCCCCTAATGTTTCCATTTTGAAACAGTCCTTAAAATTTTCATAATTTAAACAAATTTCTTCTTTTTGTCAATAAGATAAAATAGTTTATGCCTTTTGCAGATTTTTCTAACTGAAACAACTTAAATTATTTTAGATTACCTATGAAAATCAAAATGTCAGACAAACATAGAGAACGTTTTAAGTCATTTTTTTCCTGACAAAGAAAAGCCCTAAAAGCAATGGATGTGTACTTCAACCATCTTAACAGAGACAAATACAGTCCTGAATGGATAGCAACCTAGGCAAAAAAAAAGTGTGTGCTAATAATTCTAAAGACTTCTTTACTTTTATATTAATATTGTTGGCAAATTTAAATTAGCTTATTTGTCAAAGATTTACCTAATCATTGTGAATTAAAGGTCATTTGAATTTATGTCTTTTTTAAATTTATGAATGCTCATTTATTTATAAGCCAATTTGGTACCAGGTAGACACAACACACAATACATACATGTGCACATACATAACATTTTACAAAGATTTTATAGTTTTTATTTAGACTATCATTGCCAGTTTTCAAAAAGTTAGATGATTGATATAATTATCATAGTCCTAAGCAATCCTTAATCTTAAACCTGCACTTTCAAAGGTATGATTTAGTTGAAATAAGGTAGAAAACTTATATCTTAAAAACACAGACTTATGGGGTTGTGGGTCAGTGGTAGAGCACTTGCCTAGCACGTGTGAGGCACTGAGTTAGATCCTTAGCACCATATAAAAATAAATAAATAAAATAAAGGTATTGTGTCCATCTATAACTAAAGAATTTTTAAAAATGTTTTAAAAAATACAGAACTTAGTCTAAACGTCACTGAAAAGGGCACAAAGGCCTAGTGAGAGCAAAAGTTTTAAAGGTAAGGCCTATTATGCAGATTTAATATATTTTCATATTTTAAGAGCTAATCAACAGAAGAAGACCCCCTAACAAATGGAAATTTCTTTTATAAAGGCTTAGGAAAATCATATTTTGAAAAATTCTCTAGTTGATAAGTCCTTCTGACCTAACTCATTTTTTAATCAGATGTAGCCCTTCAGTGAGTATAGTACTTTCTAAACCCATCTAACCTGGAAAAATTTCTTTGAGCTTTCCTAACCTTTTAAAATTTATGTTCAATGCTGTCATTAGAGGATTGTCTGTTGGCTAGAGCAAGAGTCAGTGCTAGGGCTTATAGGGATTTGTTTACAGAGAGTTGTCAATGGGCCAGATAATTCCCTTTCACCAAGAAGCAGAAAAGAATGTCTCTTGTGAGAGAGGAAAAGAAAAAGAGAGAAAGACAAAGACAGGTTTTTAGGGTTTTCTTCTTTGTTTTAAATAGTTTGTATAGAACACGTGTTGGATCCTCATAGTTTGGGACAAGCAAATTACAGATGAGTAATAAATAAAGCACATACCAAATTTAGAGTTTCAGAAACAGAAACCAAGCCCAAAGGATTTTAGATATCATAATAAAGATCACTGCAGTAGTTTAATCAGTTTGTAATCCAAAATAGAGTTTCTGAAATCAAAACAAAGCCTGTCACAGATGTCTGTCATGGGACACAGTGAGCAATAGAGATGAAAGAAAGATGATAGAATAAAGGACACAGACACGGGGAGGCCTGTACAGTTGGGCATATCTGGGGAAGAGTCTACCAATCATGGTTGGCACTGAAGCAACTGTTTGGGTGGCCATTTGACATGTGTGAGAGACACTCATTGATCATCATTGCTGTTTACCCCTGCTTTAGGACCTTCAAAAGGGGAAACTCCCTCACTTTTTTTTCCCCACTGTTGGCATCAGGGATTAAACTCAGGGGTACTCGACCACTGAGCCACATCCCCAGCCCTATTTTGTGTTTTATGTAGAGACAGGGTCTCACTGAGTTGCTTAAAGCCTCGCCGTTGCTGAGGCTGGCTTTGAACTCGCAATTCTCCTTTCTCAGCCTCCCTAAGTGCTGGGATTACAGGCGTGAGCCATATGCCCAGCTCTCCCTCACTCTTCTCTTTTAGTCCCAAGAGATTTGAGAGTTGGCCCTTAAATCAATGCTTGAGACAACAACTCTAGAATAATCAGTTTTCTTGAAAGAACAGCAGGAGGGAGAAAAAAAGTCAGAACTCTACTTTTTCTTCCCATTTCCTGAAAAAGTCAAGCTGAAATACTGTGTCAAAATTAAGAGTCCTATTTTAGGCCACATTTTTTTTACTCACTAATTTATATTGGAGCCAAGCCATGTTACAGAAAAAAGAAAAAAAAAGATTTTCTTTAAATCCTCTGTCTTAAAATAATCCCAATTGTTTATTATGTACCTAAGGGATGCGTTCTCAGGGATAGGCATAATCTTGTAATTTGCATACTTCAAATATTTTCTTGTGTTTTTCTGAAAAGAAAAAAGACAACATATGATTATTTTTTCAGGGTACTTCTGGGTCTCTATCAGAATTGAACTTTTAGTCTGTCCCTATACTGTATCCTCAGGGTACCCTCTGAGCTTCTATTAGGATCAGACATTTAGTCTGTTCCAAACTATGTTCTCTATACTCTGATTTTTAGTTCACCCTAAAGCATTTATCATTTCATAATGCATTATAAATTTATTTAGTTGATTATGTTGATTGGCTTTCAGCTACTAGAATGCAAGTTCAGTGATGTCTGTGACTTTGTCCATGTGCCTAGAGTAGTGCCTATTACATAGTAGGTGCTTAATATTTCTTAAATTGAATGAATGAAAACATAAACCTTAAATGTTGATTGAACCTGTACCCTAGATTAGTAAAATCCTATGAAGAGTTTTAGAAAGACTCTTCTCTGGAAACATGCTACATTGACTTCTGAACTTTGGGCACTCTTCTGTGGAGAGCAAAGGTAACATCAAGGGGCTCCCTATGCACTAATATTACTACCATTTGCTAGTTTGTTAGTTTTGGGGAGAAAGGTAACTTTAAAATGGGTCTGAGTTGTCTTTATTGGTTATCTTTGAAGCTGGATCATGTTTTGAAATCTAGCAAGCCAATAAAGCAAACTTTGGACCAGGCTCTGGGGCTGGTCTAGCCCAACATTCGAGCAATAGCATTTCAAGAGGCCTTTGAATTCTTACCTACTGGCTCAGCATAACAAGGGAAAGTCTCAATTGCCAAGCTCTACATGTTGGTTCAGGTATTTGCAACCTCTGTTCATGCTATGAAAGGCCACATCAGCATTGAACTTACTGCTTAATTAAAACATGAAAAGTACAGATTTTTCAAGATTAAGAACAAATGTCAGAAACTAGGCCAATCAAATTCTATGGCATGATTATTAACAGGCTTCCACTACAAGAAGTAGATTTTTGGGATTTTTCAATTAAAATTTTTTTAATGAAATGATCACTTTTTGGCAGGGGGTATTGTATAGTTTGAGTTTTTGAGAGTAAATAAATCCAGTATATTTTGAGAAGTTCCCTATGGGGAAAATTATCCAGGAGAGGCTCTTTCATAACACAACAAGGTAATAGTTCATCTGTTAATCTTGGAGAAACATGTAAATCATCAAAAAATCCAAATCCAAATATTACAATTTGAGCAACTGATTTTGCAAGAAATATACCATTGGTGTTCAATAGTACAGGTGCCAAGGTCTGACTGCCCGTGTTCAATCCTGGCTTTCTCTTTCCTTCCCTGGATGGGTTTAGGATTTCTCCACGCTTTAATTCTCTTATCCATAAAATAATAATTAAAATAGTAGTAGCTGCTCTGGAGTTTTTGTGTAGCCTGAATGTGAAATAATTAAAATAGTATCTGGCACAGAGCAAGTGCTCAATGAATGTTAGCTACTATTATTAGGAGTTCTATGTAATAACGAAATGTTGTGATTGGTTGTGCTGGGCCATTGAAGAACTCTTCTCCTAGGTATAGATTTAGATAAGGATCTCAGTGCTTTTATGTGGCATTATTAAAATGGGATAACTTGAGATTTAAGAAATCTATTCTACTCTCCTCTGGTCTCCCCCTTAATCATTTTAAGGCAGAAAAATGGGCCTTGGAATCAGGATTGAGGGAATAAAGCAGAAAGTGCCTCTTTCAGACTGGATTTGGACTATGGAAATTCTTGGAATGTTTTATTGATGGGTATTAAACTGGCCTTAATATCTGGAGCCTCATAGAAACTCCACCAGGCCCCTGATGCTGAATCTGAGGCTCACGAACCTGAGAAAAAAATCACTGTCAATGGCAGAGTAAATCATTTTTGGAGCTATTCTTTGGTTGTAGCTCAAGCATCCAGAGGCTTTATTAACTGCTATGACCACAGGTTTGGTGTTGGATTCAATATGTTGGATTGGAGTTATAATTGTAATATTTCTAAAAATTTGACCATTTTTAACCCAAGCAGGTAAAAGCAGAAGTACACAAAACTAATTTTCCTTCTGCTACTACATTGTATATTTCTATGTTTGGAGTATTTATAACATATATGTTACTGTAGAAATGAGAAAAAGATGGATTATAAATGTGTATTTAGTCCATTCTTCTAACAGAAATTACTACAAGAGTTCTTATCCTTTGAGATCAAATGATGTTAATTATTCAACAAACACAAGCTAGAAGTTGTATTATATCCAGAAAGTTCTAGAAAATGTGCTTCTGGAGTCTACCATTTTTTAATAGCATCATTAATGGCTATGAATTAAAAAATGGAATTAGTTACGTTTTATTCAATTACTTTAATATAACCTTTTGTTAGAATATATAACTTAAATTTAGAAATGTTCAAATTGTAAATGTACTCTTAATGAATTATTAAAGTGAATACACTCATGTAATTGTTCTCAGATCAAAAAATAAAACAACATGTTAGAAGCTACTCTCTTGCCTTCCTCAGATAACTACTTCTCCTTTTCAAAGGTAAGATTGGAATTCCTGCATATGCATATGCAGTATGAAAAAGAAGTTATCCAGATTGTGGTATTAGTTATTCCCACAAGAAATGTATGAGTTCCACTTGCCTCACAATTGCCAACAGATGGAACTGTCAGGATTTCTTTTCCTCCTCCATTTTTTTTGTGGACATGAATTTTATTTTTTTATTTATTATTAGAGCATTATACATTGTAGTTGTGTTCATTTTGACAAAATCATACATGGAAGAAATTTGATTTCAATCCCCTTCTTCCCCTTTTCCTTCCTTCCTCCCTCCTCTTTTCTCTCCCCTCTATTCTACTGATCTTCCTTTCACTCCTTCATTTATTGATTTTTGATTGGTAGCTTCCATATATACATAAAGGTACAGTTCCTTTTGGCACATTTATATATGCATATAATATGATTTTGTTGAATTCATTTCATGTTTCATCCTCTTTCCCTTCTGTTCTTCCTTCCTCTTATTTTCCTCTACTAAACTGATATTTTCTATATATTTATGATATCTGTTGCTCGCCCCCCTCCCACTTTCTTTCCCTTATTTTGCTTTAGCTTCCACATGAAAGAAAACATTCAACCCTTGATTTCCTGAGTTTGACTTATTTCATTTAGCATGATATATCCATTTCTATCCATTTATTGGCAAATGCCATCATTTCATTTTTCCTTATGACTGAGTAAAACTCCCTTGTGCATGCATACCATATTTTCTTGATCCATTTGTTTATTGATGGGCATTTGGGATAATTCCATAATTTTGGCTATTGTGAATTATGCTACTGTAAACATTGAAGTGGCTGTACCACTATAATATGCTGATTTTAGTTCTGGATAAATACAAAGGAGCAGGATAGCTGGGTCACAGGTGGTGCCAGGAATAGAATCCAGGGCCTCAGTACTCTACCACTGAGCTAGCCCCAGCTGCAGGATTTCTTAATATTAGCCATTAGCCATTCTGCAGGATGTGTGACGGTATTCATTGTGAGTTTTAACTCTCTGATGAGCAATGAGGTTGATCACCTTTTCATGTCTATAGGGTATTGAATATCTTCATTGTGGATCTTGTTTTAGTTTTTAATTTTTTGCCCATTTTATTTGTTTTTCTCTTAATCTGTAGAGGTTCTTCATATACTTTGGATACAAATCATTTGTCAATTATTGATATTACAAAGATTTTTTTCCCACTATTTTTTACCTTTTCAATTTCTTTAACTGATAAAACTTTTCAAGAACATTCATACCTCTAAATTCAGTTTCCCAATCTCTGGGCCCCAGAGATTGTCTTCTTTTTTCTCACCTTCTCATTCCTAATTCCAAAGTCTGTTTATTTTCTGCCTTATCATCAAGAAGAGAGAGTAGGAACTTTCTTTTTTCTTTCTTCCAGTTGAGAGCTTCTATCCAACCTATAGAGTGAGTTGATTCCCACAGTCCAAAAGTTTTTCTCAAAACTTAGATGAGTCAACAAAATGACCTTAGTCCAAGGTCCTAATTTCAGTGTAATCCCATTTAAGGGTCTTTCATGACCTGAAAAGATATTTTTGCCAATACCATAATGGAGTTATTTGCTTATGTTACCCTCTAGAAGCTTTATCATCTTTCACAATTGGGTGCATAACTCACCTAGAATTTATTTTTATGTAAGACATTACATAAAGGGTCAAAATTCATTTGATATACATATACACAGTCGACCATTTGGGCCCTTTTCCCCCACTGCATTGCAGGGTCAGTTTTATCCAAAAGCAAGTATCAGTATATTTGTGGGTCCATTTCTGGACCTTCTGTTCTGCTCTGTGTTTCTATTTCTCTATCGTCATATCAATGTCACACTATCTTAACTTTTTCATCCTCAAGCATATCTTTACTATTATTGGACTATTGCATTTCCATATTAATTTTAGAATCAGTTTGTCAATTTCCACAACAAACTTGCTGATTTTGGTTAGGGTTTAATTACATGTAGAAATCACTTGTGGAGAATTGACTTATACTATTCAGTCTTTTGATTCATGAACATAGACTTCTACTTCATTTAATTCCACTTAGTAATGTTTTAAAGTCTTAGGCATAGATGTCTTGCATGTATTTTGCTAACTTTCTTAGACATTTGATGCTTTTGTAACTAGTTTTATGTTTTAAAATTTTACTTTCAAATTGCTTATTGTTAGTGTAAAGACATATGGATAATTTCTTTTTTAAATGTATTTTTCAGATGTTGATGAACCTTTATTTTATTTGTAAAATCTAAACTCAAAATGGAGTCACTCCGGCTCAGGCCTGCACATATCTGCTAACCTGCTTTTTGTGCTGCTGTGATTAATGCTTTGCTATGCTTGCTTCTAACGGATGGGTCCATAGGCTGCCAGACCCCCTGGCCAGTTACTTAAAAGTTCCAGGAACTGAAAGGGGACATAGGAGGCACAATCATGATTGAACTGTAAATAACTATAGGTTAAATATTTGCCAAATCCTGTTTTCCTGAGTCATGTAGCTAGCCCACCCTATAATAACCTCTGAAACCCTCATTTCAGGGTCACTCTCTAAAGGATTGGAGAGCTGACCCCAATTGATCGGTCTGTGTACCTATTTTCTCAATAAACTTTGCTGCTTCTGCAGAGTTATCTGGGCTGCACTTCTTGGGGAGAGGTGCGGGTTGGATGCGACATTTGTTGCATTGGCCAGGAAGCCTTCTTCCCAGTTGCTCCACCCGCTCTCCTTCCCTCCTTCCTGGGAGTGTGGAACGAGGAATTGATCCTCTCTACTGAGGGGAATTAATGCCCCTACAGGAATAGGTCAAATCTGTATTGGTATACCACAAGGGACTAGAGGGCCAAGCTGGACACAGTGCATTTCCCTGAGTCAGGACTCCATCTGGGATGCTGGTGGACTCCATCTGGTCTGATTCAGGTTTCAGGTAAGAGCTCACAAAACCATCCTAATATTAAGTGGCCACAAAGGCGCTATAGCCTCGAGATCTCTAGCCTAACTATGATGTGTTCATTGTCTTGTCTCTGTATACTGTCTCCTTGTCTTTTGGAATAATGAGTCAATCTTCATCCATACCTAGCCTTTAGATTTGATCAAATCACACTTTAAAAATGGTCAGTGGAAGGCAGCTGACTCTGGGGATGCCGTTTACCCAGGTAAACTAACCACTTTCTGTTCCCTTGAGTGGCCCACATTCAAGGTCAGATGGTCTCTGGAGGGTACCATTGGCCTCCCCACCACCTACTGGGTCCAAAAAATCATTTTTGGGTGACCTGACCACCCAGATCAAATACCAACCAAAAAATAAAAAATAAAGGTTAAGAAGATTTTTAACTATGTTCACTGAACATAGCTTCATTAATGAACTGAAGGTTCATTAAAATGTATATGGCTGCCAACAGAACTAAAGAAAAAAAATGTCAAGAGTAAAAGCTAAAGGTAAAAAGAGCATTTTAGAGATTGCCTTTAGTTAGGAACTGGGCCAGGTGGCCAACAGAGTGGACAATATCAGTTTCTACAGAGGGCAGATTAAAACTAGAGAGTTTTATAGGATTATCATTTCTAAGATATGTGAAAACATCATTTTGTCTAGGAAATTTGGCTTTTGTCTCTCAATCAGATCCAGATATTCACAGTAAACTCCAAAAACTTAAAGGATTTACAGAGTAACTTCCAACTATTGGAGGTGACCCAAAAGTTTTTAACCATGGCAGTCCAGCTGATAAATGTTTTCAAAATGTCAGGCTAAGATTTGGTGCCCACTATCCAAGAGACCAGAAAAACTGGTTTAGAACGGGACACTGAGCTGAGAGGCGTCTCCCAAGGGGACCAATGGAAGCAGACTCCCTTGCTGCCTCTTTGGGAGATTGTCTCAGGGAGAAATGGGGCCCCATTTGTATATATTCCCTTAACTCTTTTCACCTCTGATGAGTGGGACCACATCAGGATAAAAACCAGGAATGATTTTAAACTTCTATTTTTGAGTTCTTAATTTTGATCTGGTGCTCCTAGGTTAATATATTTTTCTGACTAGAACTATTTTATCCAATTGTAAAGTGTTTTTTTTACATTGTTTCATCCATAGGCCAATTTACAAGTGTTAGCTCTCAATCTAATAGGTTTTAAAAAAAATAAGCTACAAGGCCTTCGTGTTTGTTTTGTGTAGGCACACTGGTGTATTGTCAGTCTACATGTAGTCATGTCTACATATGTTTGGTACCAAAATTGACATATGAGCTCATAAAATTTTTAAAAGAATGGATCCAAATACCTTTGGTTCATGTGATTCAAGACATTCAATTTAAATTGGGCAAACAAATAAAAGTAAAAATGTCTTTAAAAGTTACTAACTCACAATCTTCTCTAGGTGGTCAGTTGTTAATAAAATGTTGATGTCTATAAAATGTCGAATATCCATTGTTTCTAGGATTCTTCTTCAACAGGAAAAAAATGATGCTGTTAAATGCACTTGTCTGATATCTTGTTCTTTTTAAACAATAAGTAAATTAGATCTGACATGTATGAGATTGATCATGGATGTGTTTGTTAAAGACATCCAAATGGTTTATAAAGTTAAAATGCTAACTGTTAAATATAACATCAAGTACTCTTAACTCCTTAAATTCCTTAAGGTCATATGCTTAAACATTATTGATGTTCTCATAAACTGATAAAATTTAAAAAGGAATTTAAAATTACTTTGTGTCATCACTAAAAACAAGGTTATATAAAGGGTATAAAGGTTTCAACTACATTTTAATTAAAATATATAAATAACAAAATATTTCATCTTATTAAAGTAGAGTAATTATCTAAATTCAGAGATTTCATAAGGGTTATTTCAGAATGTAAACAAAAAGAGGGATCAACAAATAAAAATTGTGTTTTTAAATATTAAAATATATTTAATAAAAAAACATTTCTGGGTAAAAAAAGTCTTTATGTGGTAAAGTTGTAGTACATCTAAGTGAACAACCAAGGGGATCTAAGTGATAAAAAGGTACATGTAAGTAAAGGACAAGTTTGTGTGTAATCAAGTTGGTTATATATGTGTAACACAAACAGTTAAAGCTATTCAAGGTTTTTCCCTAAGGTCAAATATTAATGTACTGATATAAAACAAAGTTTAATCTGTTAAAATGACAAGAATTTCTTAAAACACTAATTCACTCCTAACATTGTGTTTGTTAAGTTTTATTCTCAGAACAATTAGTCTTGGAGAAATTAAGGTTTGTACCACTCTGGTTAAACAGCAACTGGTATTTTACAGTATTGTACTACATTACAGAGTCTAGATTTTTCTTTAAAAACTAAACTTGATTAATATACAAACATCAATATAATTGTGTTACTATTACTCTTATTTACATATTAAATGTGTTCATATATTTTAGGTATACAAGTCTTTAAAGTAGAAGATTTTACTATGACTTGAAATGCATTTAAATAAATTAATTAAATAAAAAAATAAAGTAAAAGATTTGATTTTATCAAGTTGGTGTTCTACAAACTAAAGTTGTAACGGTAAATTTAGACTTATAGAAATGACAAATTTTATTGGAGATTTATTTACATCATTTGATGTTTTGTAACCAAACCTAAACCTTATGCTACCTTTTACACTGAAATATAAAAATGTAAAGGTATTTTTAAAAGATAATAAGAGCCTGATCTGTTTAAAGGTTAATATTGTAGCTGACATTCCTATAGACTCAGGAACTGTATATAAAAATAACTCCAAAGTAGGCCAAACTTCAGTTATTTAAAGTTGTATATCTCAAACAGGGAATATGATATATAACCCAGATTAAGCCATCTACAGACAGATAGTAAATACAAAGGTAAAAATAACTATGAAGTTATAAACATTAAGTTAAAGCCCAGTACTCTTTAAGACTGCTAAGACTGACTTGCTGGATGTTTAGGGCCAAGGCTTAAATATTAAGGTTAAAATAAAGGGGCTAAGAAAACCAATATTTGGCTCTTGTCCTCTGAGTTAGCCTGAATCCTGGGAAAAGGGGAAGAGCTTTACAACTCTGGGCCACATAACCTCCTGATCAGAGAGACTAATGAGACCACTAGAGAACAGAAAGAAAATCAGTGTGCATGCTGCAAAAGAGGAGGGTCACTGGAAAGGGGAGACATCCCTGATGCATCCAAGGGAAGCCATATGGTCAGTGAGACCTCGACCCTCCTAGTGCAGATGACACTAGCAGTGCTAAGAGGCTGCTCATAAGTTCCCCAAGAATGTTCCGCAATAACACTCAGCTGACTCTTAACAATAGATAAAAACAAGGTCCATTGGACCATCTTGATCTTGAACACCTGGCAAAAACAGTTAAAACCAAAACACAACCATTCCTGGGCATTTAAAAAAACAATAGTTATTTGTAACTTAAGATGTACACTTGGGTTAGCCCCTCAGGAATAAGTAAGACTGGAGACAACAAAAGAGAGATTTGTAAGCAAGAGTGTCTGATAACTATCAAAAAAACCTGTCAGAATCAAAAGTTGTTAGTCAATTCAAGGCCTACAGATCTTCCTAACCTCCAACATAGGTAGGCTTAGTCAATGTTTACTAGTATACGTTTACTAGTATGATTCTCTAGCCCTAAGTAAAGTAACTTAACTAAGTATTGTGTATACATTCCTGATAACTCTGACAATACAAAAGATTTATGTTCCCAAATAAAAGCCTTATTAGGCTTTATTAGGCCTTGCTATGGGGATAACTTTTAGTTCTTGCACCTGCTGGTAAGAGATTATTGATGTCTATTATCTTCATGATATTCATTGACATGTTCCAGATGCTACAACATTTATTGTGTATTGATCTCATTTCAGTGCTCATGTCTTTTGTTTCTCTTATAGAAGCACCGCCCCCAGGTGAATTTGCAAACCATTCTTCCTGAATCAGACTTTCATCATGGAACCCTTGACCCAATTTATAAAAGGGAACTTCAAATTGCTTGCCCCACTGCACATCGCCCCCTCTCAGCTTGAAGCAGCAAGAATGGTCATCACCTTTTTCCTTATAGCAGTAGGAGTTCCCTAAAATTAGAAGGAAAATACAATCAATGTAAACAGGTAATCAGGTTAATTCACAAAATGGAGGCTGGTTTGGGTCAAAAAAAAAGGTGAGCTGCTAAAACAACATATTTTGTCAGTCCAACCCCCACCTCTAATCGGACAAAACCTAATGTTACTCAGGACTGTTGGTTAATTTCTATGTGGCTCCAGTGGACATTTGGTTTGCCTGTTTATCAGGAATAACTCCCTGCTTATCCCTACAGCTTTTTGACACATCAGGATGGAACAAATTTTTTGACTATTCACATTATTCCCCAAGTGTACTACTATAGTGGAGAGGCTAGACAACAGCACCTGGGATTCAAATTGATGATAAATCAATGATTTAATTAGTCCTATAAAATCAGTGGGGAATGTGGACTGGGTTAGCATGGGTAACTCCATCTTAGCTAAGGCATCCATTTCAGTTCCTTATGACCCTGTGCTGAATCCAGAGCTTTGTCAATTATAAATGATCATGGAAAGTACTGAGTTTTTCAGGTGCAAATGATTATGGATCCATGCACTCATTCCTTAATCAAACCCAACCTAACACTACACAGGATTGCTGGATGTGCCTCAATCCTAAGCCCCCTTAGACCCCAAGGAAACCAAATGTAAGTGGGGATGCCAACCTGTCCTAACCCTGGGGAATTTACAAGGTCAAGGCCTATGCCTAGCTGATTCACCATATACTCAATCTTGCACTTAGTGTTACTCCTAATGACTCCCTTTCTGCCTCAGTTTCCCACAGTTATGTTTTCAACACCCCTTATTTTACTTGGCTTGCTTATACTTCTGGTATTACTCCCTGCATCAATGCCTGGTATTTTAAAAATGATAGGTCAGAGGAACTTTGTGTTCTAGTACACATTTTGCCACAAATATATTGGTATGGAGGAGATGCAGGCCATGAACATCTTATGAGTTCACCTACAAACAGGGTAAAATGAGCTGCCCCAGTACTTATACCCTTGTTAGTGGGACTAGGATTAGCAGGATCCATTGCCTTGGGCATAACTTCCCTTATTGTCAGTAATCAAAATTTAAAAAGCCTCAGCCAACAAGTAGACTGAGACTTAGGGTACGTAGAGTCTCCTATTTCTTGCCTCAAACAACAGGTAGATTCCTTAGCAGAAGTAGCCCTCCAGAACCGCAGAGGCCTTGACTTACTTTTCATGAAGGAGGGGGGTTTATGTGTAGCCATAAAAGAAACTTGTTGCTTTTATGCAAACCAACCAGGAGTCATTAGGGACACATTAGCTCTGGTCTGAGAAAATTTAAGGGAAAGAGATAAATTGAGAACAGATAACTCCAATTGGTATCAGGGACTATTTTCCTGGTCACCATGGCTCACTACCCTCATATCCACTATTTCAGGCCCCCTTATACTTTTACTTTTGGGATTTCTTATAGGCCCCTGCACTATTAACTGTCTGGTTAACTATATAAAATAAAGAATTAGTGCTGTTAAACTCATGGTACTCCAGTCCCACTAAACTCCCTCCCTCTAGATGATGATGAGTCAAAGGTTTGACTCCATTCACTAGAAAAGGGGGGAATGTAAAATCTAAACTCAAAATGGAGTCACTCCGGCTCAGGCCTGCACATATCTGCTAACCTGCTTTTTGTACTGCTGTGATTAATGCTTTGCTATGCTTGCTTCTAAGGGATGGGGCCAAACCACAGGCTGCCAGACCCCCTCGCCAGTTACCTGAAGTTCCAGGAACTGAAAAGGGACATAGGAGGCACCATCACAATTGAACTGTGAATAACTATAGGTTGAATATTTGCCAAATTCTGTTTTCCTGAGTCATGTAGCTAGCCCACCCTATAATAACCTCTGAAACCCTCATTTTGGGGTCATTCTCTGAAGGAAAGGAGAGCTGACCCCAATTGATTGGTCTGTGTACTTATTTCCTCAATAAACTGCTGCTTCTGCAGAGTTGTCTGGGCTGCACTTCTTGGGAAGAAGTGTGGGTTGGATACAACATATTAATTTATATGCAGTGCTGAGAATCGAACTCAGTGCCTCACACATGCCAGGCAAGTGCTCTACCACTAAGCCATAACCTTACCCCATGGCTAATCTTTTATACATTGATTTTTATCTAGTAACCTTGCTCATTTATTACTATACTCTTATATAAACTTTCTATGTACTCATATCTACAAATAATGCGATTTTTTTTTTTTTTTTGGTACTGGGGATTGAACTCAGGGGTACTCGACCACTGAGTTACATCCCCAGCCCTACTTTGTGTTTTATGTAGAGACAGGGTCTCACTGAGTTGCTTAGCGCCTGACCATTGCTGAGGCTGGCCTTGAACTTGTGATTCTCCTGTCTCAGCCTCCCTAAGTGCTGGGATTACAGGCTTGAGCCACCATACCCGGCTAATAATGCGATTTTATTTTTGCTTTATGCCCTATTGCATCGAAGATCTTAATGTTTAAGATACTATTTACTATATTTACTATACTGTTTAAGAGAAGTGACAGCAAGTGTCCTAGCCTTGTTAGATTTTAAGAAGAAAACTTTCAATATTTCACTAGTATTATAATGTCTGTTACATAAATTTTTGCGATACTCTTAAGGAATTCCTTTTGATTCCCAAGTTCCTAAGTTTTTAAGAAAATCATCAATGGGTATTGAATTTTATTAACAGTTTTATCCTATTGAGATAATTTGTTTCCTTAATTCAGTAAGTATGGTAAATTTCATTGATTTTTAAATAATTAACCTTCTTTTCTTGAAATAAATCTGATATATTTGCCTTTTTACTCCTGCCCCTTATTATTGGGTTTGGGTTGCTATTTGGTTTAGGATTTTTGCATCCGAGTTTATGAGAGTTTTGTAATTTTCCTTTCTTGCAGTCTGTTAGTTTTTGGCATTAAGGTTATTATTGGTTGCATAAAATGTGTTGGGGAATTCTCTCTCCTTTACTATATTCTCTGGAAGAGTTTGCACAATATTAGTATTATTTCTCCCATTAATGTCTGGAAAAACTTATTAAGGAAGTTATCTGAGCTTAAGTTTTCTTCATAGGAAAATCTTTAATTATGAGTCAACTATTTCTTTTTTTTTTTTTTTTGGTACCAGGGATTGAACTCAGGGGCACTCGACCACTGAGCCACATCCCCAGCCCTATTTTGTGTTTTATGTAGAGACAGGGTCTCACTGAGTTGCTTAGCAGCCTCACCATTGCTGAGGCTGGCTTTGAACTCGCGATTCTCCTGTCTCAGCCTCCCAAAGTGCTGGGATTACAAGCGTGAGCCACCACGCCCGGCTATGAGTCAACTATTTCTAACAGATGTGGGGCTGTTAATATTTTCTTTATCAGGATTGGTAAACTTCAACATTTTCTTGAAATAACCAATTAGTCTAATTTTTAAGGTTTATTGGCAAGAGTTGGGCCACAACCACCATTTCTTTGTAATGTCTGCAGAACATACATAGAAGTTCCTTTTATCATTCCTGATGCTGGTTGATTGTATTTTTCCTTTTTTGCTTGTAAAGTATTGCCAGAGACTTATCAGTTCAATTTGTTTTTTATAATGTTTTATTGTTCTCTGATCTAATTTTTATAATTTTCTTCATTGATATTTAATTTGAAGCTTTCTTCTATTCTTTGGAAATAGATATTGTTTTCAACTTTCCTTGTTTTCTAGGATACACATTTAAGGCTTTAGTTTGTATACATTGCTTTAGCTGCATCCCACAAATTTTGAGAAATTGTTTTTACCATTCTAATCAAATGTTTTCTAATTTTCATTGTAATTTTTTGACTCCTGGGTTATTTAGAATTTCATTGTTTAATTTTCAGATTTATAAAACAATTTTAGTAAACTTTTTGTTATTTCCAGGTTAATTCAACTGTATTTACAACACACTGAGTTTACTTGAGATTTTTGAAAATTATTGAAACATTATGGTCTAGCACATGTCAATTTTGTAAAATTTTCATGTGCACTTGCAATAAATGTTATTCTGTGGTTGTTACATGTGACTTTCACTAAGTTTTATATAATCTTATCAAAAAACTAATTAAAATATCTTGAAGTCATTTCTCTATTAATTCAACTTAAATAGGCATTAAAATTTTTAAATGCAATTTCAGAATTTTATTGAAATTTGTATCTATAATTTTCAGGGCTATTCAAACATTCAGTATTCTGTACATGCTATTTTGATCAAAATGAAAATCACTTTTAATAAAATTCTCATAGAATTAGAAGACATCTGTAATATAAAGATGAAAATGTGTTTTCCCCACTAGATTCAGAAATAAAATTACCTCCAAATTTTCTAATCCTTTGGTTAGCTAGTAGATCACTTCAAACACTTCGTTATGTCAAACTTCCAAATGATAAAAGAAAAAGGTGCTTTCAAAATACTGTCTGAAATCCATTAAATCAAAGAAAACTAGTTTGTGGTATATCCATAATTTGTACTTATACTTTCCACATACTTTTGCCAAGGAATCAATCTGTTGACTTTACTGAGATAAACATCCAACTTTGGGATTACAGTAAAAATATAATGGCAGAAATTGTGATAGATGTGCAGTAATTTTCCAGAAGGTATAGCTCCACATCCTGGATGTTAAAGTGGAAGATTCTGGATTACAATTGGGAATGTAAAATATTTCTAGAATATGGACAGTTCACCTAGAAGGTGTGATGTTTAGAATTCCCAGCTGACACTTTCTAAAAGACTGACTTCAAGGACAACTGGTATCACTACATTTGAGGCTACCCATTACACCCAGGCACTGAAATGCTAGAAAGCTTCTTTAAGTTAAAAAAAATTAAAACAATTATATATTTATGAAATATGTTACTAAAATTTCAAGGTCAGTCCCCTATGTTTTAAATTATAGATGGAATGATTTTTTTCTTCTGCCACAAGTTTTTAGTATTTCTGTAAAAAAATTAGTTTAGTTTTTTTGCACAACCTAAACCAAGTTCTGGTATAAGGGTAGATGTTCTTTCAGCACTGATTGAGATTCCTCCTAAACCTATTTTTCCTTGTGGATATAAGACAAAATTTTTAGTTATTCTTCAAGATAAGGAAGTTAGGAATCTTGGAATCATCTTTAATTTCTTCTCTTGCTCATCCTTCATTGTGAATAAAGCAACAATAGATAAGTCCTACTAGTTTAATATTTCAAATGTTCCCTGAATCCATGACCTCATCTTCATTCTTGCACAATTCCCCTGGGTTAGGCCCTCACCATTGAACAAATGCAGTAGCTTTGTTTCTGCTCTCTTCTCCTCTAGTGCACTGTATACATCCCTACCACTTGTCTTTTTCTAATAAAGAATTTTCGTCATTAGCCTACTTAAGTCTTCAGTGGCTTTCTGCTGTCTTTTTAATAAGGCATAAATCAATTGAGTTACCTCTGTAGACTTTAATAAGCTACCTCAAGCCAACTAGTATTAAAGTTTATTTTTGCGGGGGGGGGGCTGGGACTGAACTTGGGGCACTCAAACACTAAACCACATACCCAGCCCTACTTGGTATTTTAGAGACAGGTTCTCATTGAGTTGCTTAATGCCTTGCTAAGTTGCTGCGGCTGGCTTTGAACTTGTGACCCTCCTGCCTCAGCCTCCTGAGCCGCTGGGATTACCAGCATGTGCCACCATGCCCGGCTATTATTCAAGTTTTACTTGCCTTTTTTGATGGGCCACACACTCTGAGCATTCTACTTTCAAAAACAGTTTTTCCATTTAAAGGATAAAACAGTGACTAATACCTCCACATAAGTGAGAGTGGCTTCTGCCCGCTTCCCCTGCTCCACTTTGTGAAATGCTACATCCTTTTTCTTTTCTTTTTTTGGTGGTGGTGCTAGGGATTGAACCCAGGATCTTAGGCATCCTAGGCAAGCACTCTACCACTGAGTTATTTCCTCAGCCTGCCCAACCGCACCTGCCTTTTAAAGGTAGATGAAATATAACCTCTTTTATGAACTCAAAGAGGTACAAAGTGATTAAAACATTGGCTCTTGAAGCCTGAGGATATGAGTTTGAATTCTGACTGTTACCTTTTAGAGCTATAATTTTGGTCAAGTTATTTAACTTGTCTGTCTCAATTTGACTATTTCATCTGAAGTTTATCTTAGTATGATATTTAGCCTTGATATACTTTCTCACATGAATTCTATTTTACTTAACATATTTTTAGAATATTTTTTTGCAGAACTGGGGATCAAACCCAGGGTCTTGCTGGGTAAGCATTCTACCACTGAGCTACATCCCCAGCCCTAACATGTATTTTTAAACAAGGCCTACAAAAACAACAATTCTATAATTATTTTTTCCTTTGAATTTTATTAGCAAAAATATCCTATTGGTATTCAGTACTTAACGGTCAGATTTCCATTCACATAGATTCTGTTATGTACTCTATCATTAAATAGCAATTAACAGGAGCAAGAAGATATAGAAAAACATGGTATGCATTTCAGTTTAATTCCTTCAAAATTTAACTTCCATGCCTTTGGCATAACACTGTACATTCCTCAATTCAGCTTTACTAATTTGCTTGCTACTGTTAAAAAAAATTTAAAAAGGCAAAATATAGTTGTTTCTGAGTGACAAAATTGAGTAATTTTAAAATTCAAATTTAGAACTTTCAATCTTTACATGATTTCTGCAATAGCCATTATCATTCCCCTAATTTGGTCCTAAAGCCAAACTTCAGTAGCTGAGCAGGATAAGGATGCCTTCTTCCTGAGCAGGTGAAGAGGAAAGCCCAGTACGGGGTACAGAAGCTCAAGTGGAGTGAGAAGGGTGTCACACAAGGATGGGAGTGCATTTATATATTTAAAACACACATGTGTGTGTTACGCACATAAAGCACTCTAGCTCCATCCCTAAAGAAATGGGAGCAATAACATCTCAATCAAAATAAGCATATCTCATGTACAAAAATCTTGGCTTCTAATGATCAATTTCCATGAAAGGTAGAGGAATGGCTGATTCTAGAGCTGGGTCAAGACCAAATAAACTTGGAAAATCTTGTTGTGCCAAAGGTAAGACAGTGCTTTAAAAATGATGGTAACATGCTGAAAGAAAGCTGAAGCGACCTGAAGAGTCTCCCACTGACCAAATTTGGGACAATATGAGATTCGGGAAAATATAAACCACTGAATAGAAAACCATGAATCCATACTGTTTATCAATAAATTGAAACTTCAATTAGGAGGATATATACATATAGCTTCAAAGTACCTCCCCACAAAATATTTACAAAGCAAAAAAAAAAAAAAGTTTTACAGTGGAGAAAGCTATAAACAAGTGATCACTTAAGTGATCAAAATGAATACCGTCAGAAATGGGGCAAATTAAAATCATGCACTACCTGATAAAATGCAATGAGAACACAGATAGCATCTGCAATACTCCTGGCAAACCACAAGTGGAATCTAATCTTCAACAAACAGAAATCCAAATGTGGGGACAAAATAACTTGCCTAAAATCTGCGAAAGTATCTAGGGTTACAGAAATCTAGGAAATATTGAGGAACTGTTCTGGAGTGACAGAGACTGGAGACACAACCTGAAGCAATACATGACTTCTCAGCTGGATTCTAATAATACATTATTGGAACAACTTGTAAAACTTGAGTGACATCTGAGGATTAGACAGTAGTAATGTGTCAACATTAACTTCCTAATTTGATGGTTGTATTGTGGTTACACAGAACTACTTCTTTTTGTAAATATAAAAGCATTGCTGGGTGATGCCACATCACAGCAGCAACTTATTCTCAAAGGGAAATTTTTTTTATATGTATAGTATTGACAATCCTTCTGTAAGTTTGAGATTGTTTCAAAAGCTTCTTTAATAATAAGTAAAATGCAGAAGACTAATCAATAGCTCCTTATTATTATTAAAGAGTTGATAAAGGAATTCAATGTGATATGCAACTATAAAAACACAATTTTAATTATGAACTTTGATTCCTGTGTCCATGGTGCACAAACATGTTTTGTGTCCTTAATTCTCCTAGAATACTCACGTATGACTTTCAGAATCTTATTTAAACACGTACACATCCCTACTATTATGATAGTCACATGTTCATAGGTGCTGTTCAACAGAGAAAAGTTACATGTATTTTTGAAATCAAACAAAATGTAAATATTACTATAAAAATAATGTCTCCCCCTTGTGGTAAAAATTGAAAATACATTCTACTGGAAAATACTAATAGGCACTTAGTATTATTTCTTATAAATTATTTTCATATTATTTCGTGTGAATCTCTTATGCTATCCTCTAAATAATACACAATATTTGCAAATAATATACTTAGAGGTAGTTTCAGTTTTTTTTTAGGTCAGCATTATCCAGATTCCATTTGGATAATATTCTCTATAGCAAAAAGCTTTGCTAGAACTATCACGACAAAAGACCAGAGTTCAAAGGAATCAAGGTTACCCACAGTATAAAGATTAACATGATAGACTAAAAGGGATAGCCTCATTCAAAGGTGTCTACCTATATGAAATTACAGGGACATCAGGAAGGTTTCCTACCTCTCAACATTTGATCTTAAAAATTTTAAAGTCCACTTTTGGAAGTTAATTTCTTTGAATGGGTTCTATCCAATTTTCACTTATTTTATTAATATAAATATATACTGGGAAGGACATTTTCTTCATTTAAGATTTCCAGTGGTGAAAACAAAGGAAGTCACTCATCTGAGTTATAAATGCAACCTAACTTCCTCATTCTAAGTTCCTATTCCCATTCTTAACCTTCCATATTTCTTCCTATTAAGTCACCAGGCAATGATAATTCCATGTTTCACTGACCTTTAACTGATTATAAAATAATATGTGGTTTTTGAAAGTAAACTTAATTCCATTTTCAGACTTTTAAATTAAAAATGGCTCAGCTGGATACTGTCTCTTAAACACAGTAATATAAATATTAGTATCTTGGCTAAAATGAATTATTGACGATTTTAATACATGTTACACAGTACATATTAATATAGAAAAATACATGTTATCAGCAGCATAATGTTGACCATGTTCTAATCCATTCCACCTGCTCAAATATTAGTGCAAATAATTATATATTTGTAATGCATCACTGCCGTCTAGCACAAACCTATGCCTTCTGAATAAATGACTTTCATGAGGTGGTTTGCTATTTGGAGTATGATGTGATATACTCCTATTTAAATTGGCTTTGTATGGTGAAGCAGACTGCAACACTCTAAATCACTTAAAAAATAAGGTGGTGTTTAATTATTTGTCTCCACCGCACCCCCCAACAGATATCTAATCATAAGAACATAAGTTTCCTGGTACCCACCATATAATAGTGATGAAATATACAGGGCCTAGTTTAAAAATATGAATTTTGTTAAGCCCAAAGTTATCAGCCTAAATACTCCAATTCACCAATGAAAATTCTTGATCTCTAATGTGTCAAGTTTTTCTCCTATATATACTTGAAAGGTTATTTCCTCCCTAAATTTAAAAAGAGAAATGATAGTAGCAACAAAAGGTAGAGTTAAAGACTTAACATATAATTTTGATTACATAAAAATAACTTCTGATTACAAATATACTAAATATTTTTGCCCTACATCAACCATTAAACTACCAGTGCACTAAACAGCAAACAGAATTAGCAAGCTTATGACATTGAAAGTAGTCTGCTTTTAAACACAGAAATACTGATTTCCTCTTATCTTTTAAGACAAACTGACATTTTCTCCCATGTTTCAAAATGTGATACAAAATACTTGGACTCCTTATATTGTAGAAATTACTAAGCAGAAACAGTGTCATAGTTATATAAAGTAATACAAAGGAAAACTTTGGGATAGACAGATTTCTGTTAGGTAAAAACTTAAGATTGAACTTTCATGACTACTTAATTTTAAAAACTAATTGAAAAATATGACCACAGGTTGAACACATTTAAAAAAAAAAAAACCCAGTAGTAATTTAGATACTGATCTTGGATTAAATTTCATAATCTATACTTCACAATGATAAACAAAAACTGGATGAAGGGAAAATTAGTTAAGCAAAACTAATGAATCACCATATTAAAGAATCTATTTAATATTACATAAGGAAAATAATATACAGAACCTAACAGTTAGTGAAAAAGATTTAAGATTCAAATCTGAGCCTTTTAACAGCTGTAGACCTTGACAGTTTTTTTGTGACTCAAGTTTTTCACCTACCAAATGGAAATAGTACCCAAATCCTAGGGTTGTTTTCTAATCAAATATGATAAACACAAAATATATAGCATTTTGCATAGGACTTAAGTCCAATAAATGTAGCAATAATTATCTTTATTATGCATTAAAAATTTTTAAATTGCTACATTCATTTCATGTAGAATTATTTAGTCTAACAATACAGACTGGTCTGTTCCTCCAAAATAGAAAATGTATCACAGATAAGCTTTCTCAAGCAGAGAGAAAATAGTACAGGAACTAAATATAGTTAATCTAATTGGATTAAAGCATCAACTGCTTTCTTTTTCTTTGTATGTCAAATTCTCCACTAGAAATCAGAATTCAGTATGCTTCTGGAAAATATCTCACACTTGAGAAATCAGTGGGAAATATATTGTGGGAAATGACAGAATACTTTTGTCTTAAAAACATGTTAATCTTCAGATATGAGCTTCTACAGTCACCAAAAAAGTACGCACTGAGTGAACTTTGCTGTCTTCCACATACAGTTCCAGCAGGCATGCCTTGTTCATTCTAAGGATTTTGTGGCATTTCAGGAAGTAATATCACTTTATTTGGATAAAAATATTCACTATCATAGGTGAGAGAAAGGCAACATAAAGTATCAGTAAATTCTCCAATTGGAATCAATATACTGGTTGATAATTGTTTCACTTTGAGCCAGAAGGCTAGTATTCAAAAAGTAAAATATTTAGAAGTGAAAGAGGAAAAATATGATTTAAAATACAAATTAATCTGCATTAAATTAAAATTTTATCGAATCTTTAAATTAACCTACTTTACAGCTCTTTTTACAACAAAGATCATAAGGATTTGCAATCATGATGATTCTCAAATGAAGACAATAATTGTCTTGGAATGGTCAAATGGTCACCTGTCTAAAGATTCATCTAGCTGCCAGCTCAGGAGGCTGAGGCAGGAGGATCTAGAGTTCAAAGCCAGCCTCAGCAACAGTGAGGCGCTAAGCAACTCAGTGAGACCCTGTCTCTAAATAAAATACAAAAATGGGCTGGGGATGTGGATCAGTGGTTAAGTGGCCCTGAGTTCAATCCCTGGTACTTCCCCGACCCCCGGTCCCCCAAAAAGATCAATCTAGCTGTTATAATTCTGCATAAGGACCCTTCAACTACTCTAGTTTACTGTCATTTTCAGTATCATAATGTTACAGAGGCTAGACTTCCTATTTCCTTCTTAAACCTGTGTTTTGTACTTCACAAAATATATTTAAGTTTTGAAAAAACAATTTGCTGTGTTTTAGAGTATATTTTCAACTTTGGTACGTTACCTAGACAATGCATACAGCTCATGTGAAACTGGAATACTCAAGGATTCCCCTTATTAAAATGTTGTAAAAGTTATTAAGTTTTATTATCTCTACCTAAAATTTAATGTGTATATATAAAAACTATTTATTGATCATTTCTTGGACTGTGATTATTTTGGTGATCATTATACATGAAAAATACTTTAAAGATCAGAATGCAAAGAATGTACTTTGCTTCACACAACATCTTTTTTTTTCTTCTTAGAGAAAGACCATATGTTTAGCCTAAATTTCTAATCTTGGTTATAGAGTCAAGTACTTTTCTGCTTTAAAAAAAAAAAAGAAAAAGAAAAAGAAAAAAGGAAGCAAGAAGATCTATGCTATGAAAAATAAGGAATATCTTAAAATTTTAAATTAAAAAATCATTTATCAAATTCAGTATGGATGTCCTTAAAATATAGAGTGAAATGAAATAAACAATCACAGGGAATTTGTTTATTGAGCATTAATGTTAACACTTCTAAATAAGTATTCACTCATGAGTTTTCTTTGTCACTGTCCTGTCAATGGACATAATGGAAAATATTGCACAGAACTCAAGCAAGGAAATGATAATTAACAAAATATCTAAGCAACAAGTATATGCTTAACATTTTAAAAATTAATCCAAATAAAATAATCTGAAGTGCTTCTGACTCGGAAGTCTTAAAGTGTTATGTTTTATTTGAGATTTTTTTTTCTTTTCTTTTCTTTTTTTTACAAATTGACACTGTACAAAGAGTTCAAATGGCCAGTAAAACTACTGCCTTAAAAGTTGGCTTTAAGTAACAGAGGTATAATTGGAATTCACATCAGAGCTTTCTAAAATGGCAATAGTACAAGCATATGACTTTTTCTGGTATCCAAAACCTCTTCCGGCTCTCCCTTGGCTAAGGAATAGAAATCTGGAAAGCCTTTTAAAGTTATCACAATGTCCTAAAATGCTTTGAAAGTTGGCATACTGCATTTCCCTCGCTTACCTTGATAACACTGGGCTAAACAGAAAATGAAGAAAATTCAGTCAATAGTAACTTAAATAGTAGCTCTGGGCCTGGGAAGTTTGGTAAAGTTGACCACTCAGAATCAGATTTTTAGAAGAAAAGTAGTTTTTTAAAATTAAGCCAAAATGCCTATATTAGGGGGGAAAATGTCAAGAATTAATTGAACATTAAAGTTTAGATGGTTCCTAGAAGACTATGAACAACAGAATGGAAGCTGAAACACTACATATAACTAGAATGCATTCTCACAGAGAGTGTTTATAAGGTTTATAAAGTAATAGCCTAAATTTTTGCTTGATCTTTAAAGTTTTGTAAGTGATTTATTATGTTACCATATTAAGCCAATTTGATTAACCATATCTAAGTAGAAATAACTTCAGAAATGTCTTGAAAAAGGACTAATGAAAAAACCTAGAGTCTTGAAAAGTAAACAGTATTTGCAAAGCTTATTCCAAACTTAGAATATATAATGTTATATATCAATTCCCAATTCCTCTTAAAATACACTACCTGCATGTTTAACTATCCCATCTTATTCAAGTTTAGCATTAATATAGAAACCTTAAAGGACTGCATTGTTGTTAAACATTGTCAATATTTCTCATATGCACCATTCTGACTATACCTCACTTCCTTACTTCCATTATAATATTAAAATAATGAATAAATATGGTCCTTTAGTTAAGTTCTTCAACCTTAAGTGAAATATAAAATAAGGTAGTTTTATTAATTTTTTGCTAGAATTGGCTTAAGATTATTTACCAAATAAGAAATAGTAAACTTTACTTTTACCCAGAAAGCAGATGTATTCTGATCCACTAGGTCTACAAAAAACATTTCATCATGTTAGTTTAGTTTATAACATTTTTCTTGGAATAGTACTGTTGTTGTGCCTCAGAAAAAACTCCAATCAAATCAACTACAGGAATTATGCTTAATTGTTAACTTTTCAAAAGAGGCAAAAAATTCTTTAGGAAAACCTAAAATCATTTGATTGACAATTATTGCCAGTGCTGAAAAGGTCATTAAAAATTGGTGAATAATAAATGTGATTTTGTTGTATTTTACCTATTATTAATGAAAAATAGGATGGTAAATTTTCAAGATGGAATATATTAAAGAACCAGAACCAGAACACTGGTATAATTTTGTTTGCCTTCTGACACCAACATTTTCTAGGATGAAAACAGTGACACAAAGTTTTACAGAATTTGAAAGTTATAAGATAAAGAATGGAATTAAAATTCAACTTAACATGAAAAAGGCAAAATACAGCTAGGGGATCCAAATTTCAAATAAAACTTCAAAGGTAAGTATGGCTGCTGTTTTCTTCCAAACAGTCATTGTTCCATAAAATGTTGGCTGTGTCATAAGGAATCTCCTGTGCTTTCTATCAACCGAGGCCTGCTGAAGTACAACACACTTTCTTTGTAAATTCAACCTCAGCTGAAGTGTCGAGCAAGGCGAGCAGATCTATAGTCAGCACGAAGTTGTACGAAGGAGTGAAGTATGTTCTTGTCCAGATTAGCAAGTTGTTCTCCTGAGCAGACTTGCTTTAAATTATCTGGGGCAACTACCAGAAGATTGCAAAGTGCATGCAAAGTATCAAAAAGATGTAATACCATTGGAATCTGAATTGAGAGAAGAAAAAAAACAACAGTGACAAAATAATTTCCCATTTCATAATGGATTTTGCAAATTCTTCTTATATACTATTTAGTTAAGACTTACTATTATAGAATTTTTAAGCCTCCTAAAGAGTTAAAACTCAAACATTTTAGTAGTTACAAAAGCTCTACAAACTTGTGAAAAGATTTATGTCATTATTTCTTGTACTATATAATTTGACAGACTACAACTAGTTATCAATAATGTAGCACTTTTAAAAATTAATTTAAATTTTAAAAACTTAGGGGAAAAATGATCTGAGACATACATGAAAAAAAAGACATTATTTTCCTAATATGTGACATACACAGCATTAGCCATGACTGTCAATAAAACCATTTAAACTATGCAACTAAAATATGACCTTGTCTAAAATAAAACACAAAGAAAAAAAGTGTTAATATTGCAAATATAATTGGAACATATTTTCAGGTAGGATGCGATGGATCCCATCTCATTGCAATATCAACAAAAGTTATAAATTTCTTAATAATCATTACAATAAGATTTAAATGGCATGACTTATGTTCTTAACCTTATTTACAAGTTTGATCTTTGTGTATACATACCTTGAAGTCTTTGGCACACTTTCTATATTCAGCTACATCACAAATTGCTAACATGCCACCCATACAACTGTAGGAATATTGTTGAAGATGCTCATAAATAAGTCGATGAAAACGTACACCAAGTTCCATTAAAACTGTATCCACATTTTTCCCATCCATGGAATTTTTAATCTTCTCCACTTGTTTTCTTACATAAGCACAGACTTTTACACAGGCCTGTAAAAGTTTTTCTACACTTATTATATAGTTTATGTGCACCAGTTTAGTTAAAAGAAGAAAATATACATTGTTTTTCATTAATTCCTAAGTATAAAAGAAGAAAACTTAGGGTGTAGTAAGATATATTGATAAAAATGTTAAATAATTACCAAAGCAGACACTTTTTATTAACAAACTGAACAGTTCTACTCACATTAGTATATTGTATCAAAACATTGTTTTCATCTTCTGGTTTAAAATCTGTTTTTTTTTGTTCTGCAGCCAAGATATGCTTCATTTGTCCAATCATACAATTTAAAGTCCTAGAGAATCAAGACGCAACATATTTGATCCATTTAATTTATTCAATATTGAATTTTATTTATGTTATCTGTACTAAAATTATTTCATATCACCATAAAACTACTTTGTAATTGGTAAACTTTAGACTTTAGAAAACGTCAATCTAGGTCTTGATATCAAAAAGCTCATGATTTTATTGACTCTTTGCCCAAAACAGGGCAAAGATTCTTTCCCTCATGCTTTATTTAAGGAAATCTTTAATACCTTAGATGTCTGTCACTAATTTATTTCCTCACTACTAGGGATCTTCAAAGGCAAAATGAGGCAGAGAGAATGCTTAAGGTGGGATTATCAGTTTAAGAAAGGTCAAGGTTTGGGAGAGCAGGTGGGAGAACATGAGTCTTATAGTCTAGGGACAATCAGGAAGATGAAGAAATGCTACTAAAGGTCCAACTGAGAAATGAGGGCATGGATTTGTAACAGTGCCAGTGATACATTAGTTATGTTATATTCTCCAACAGCAAGCAGCCATTCAATTATAGGAATAAAAGAAACCACAATGACCCAGAATTTAGGGCCTGTAAGACAGATGTTGTTGAAAGAAGTAGACCTTGGAGTATAAGGCAGTAATTTAAGAAATGGACCATGTGATTTGAGAATAACAAATGAAGTAAATTAAGAAAAGGATAATAGATTGACCCAAGATAAAAAAGATTAAAGGACAGAAGTCTTGCTGAGGTCAGAAAATAGGCATGTGGAAAATTAAAAAGTTGGTAAAATAGGAGGTTTGGAGTTGGTAAAAATAAGTAAGTGTGGAGTAGTGCATTTGAGTTTAAGGTTTTTGTTACTAATGATAACAAGGCCCAATGAGGCATACAAGTAGATGTTTAAGTGGAAATGATTGATGAGATGAATGGTTTACACACAGAGATGTAGAAAGAACCTGACTTTAAAAAAAAAAAAATTGAGACAGATACCCAAATTCTCAATAAACGCACAGCACTGAAATGAAAGACTGAAAAATGATAGCAACAAGAAAGGAAAGATGAGTAAGGCTTGGTCGCACATGCCTGTAATCCCAGCACTTTGGGAGGCTAAGACAGGAGAATTGCAAGTTCAAAGCCAGCCTCAGCAACAACAAAGCACTAAGCGACTCAGTGAGACTCTGTCTCTAAATAAAACACAAAATAGGGCTGAGGTTGTGGCTTAGTTGTCAAGTACCCCTGAGTTCAATCCCTAGTACCAAAAATAAAATGAAAATAAAAAAAAGAAAGAAAGATAAGATCTGAGTTTCAAAGGCAAAAGACGTTCATTCAGACCTAATGAATGGATACTGCTTTGAAATTAGGAATGCAAGAGAATGCTGAGCCTGCATTCAGGGTCACACTCGAGAAACCTTCACAAAACACTATGTCTTTAATGTAGTAAGCAATAAAAACACCAAGGTTATGACTTATACGGAAAGAGATTATTTAATGTATTGATAAGACAGCTGTGAAATATATATTTCATACACTTTTGAAAATTTAACATACATTTAGCCTGTCCACTTTCCAAAAATTATGTTTTTAGGTATTCTGAGGCAAAGCACAGAGAAACAAATTAATGTAAAGGAATTAGAATTAGGAAAATACATACTTGTTAGAAGTAATGTTTGTAATATCTATAAAATATATGTATACATATTATGATGACAGTGAACGAAGTTCTATTTATGTATAATCTGATTAAAAACAAAAGATTATTATATTCCAACAAATTAAAGAAATGGGTAAATTCCTAGAAACATGTAACATACTAAAAACAAATAATGAAGAAATTTGAAAATCTGAACAGACAGTAATGAGAAAGGAGATTAAACTGGCAATCAAAGACTTCTCAACAAAGATAAGCCCATGACCAGATGGCTTCACTGGTGAATGTTACCAACCGTTTAAAGAATTAACACCAATCTTTCGCAAACTCTTCCAAAAAAATGGGAGCAGGAAATACTTCCAAGCTCATTTTATAAGGCCAGCAAACTGTAATATTGAAGCTAGACAAAAACACTACAGGAAAATTATAGGCCAATATCCCTGATGAACTTAGCTGCAAGAAAAAAAAAGCCTAGCAAACTGAATTCAAAAGTACACCGAAAGGATCATACACCACGATCAAGCAGGATTTATCCCTGAGATTAAAGAATGAGTTAACATAAGCAAATCAATAAATATGATATACCAAGTTAACAGAATGAAGGGTAATCATAATTTGAACAGATACAAAAAAAGTATTTGGCAAAATTCAACATTCTTTCATGTTAAAAATTCTCAACAAATTTAGGTATAGAATGAATATACCTCAACATAATATAAGACATACATGGCAAACCCAGAGACAACATAATTATTAACAATGAAAAGCTGAAAGCTTTTCCTCTAAGATCAGAAAAAAGATAAGGATGTCCTAGCCTGAGCAATTTAGGCTAGAAAAAGAAATAAAAGGCATCTAAACTGGAAAGGGAGAAGTGAATTGTCTCTTCCGTGACATGTTATTATATATATAGAAAACCCTAAAGACTCCATCAAAAAAACTGATAGAACTAAAAAATGAATTCAGTAAAGTACAAGATGCAAAATCAATATATAAAAATCAGTTGTGTTTCTATACACTAACAATGAATTATCCAAAAAGGAAATTAAGAAAACAATCCCATTTATAATAATATTAAAAATAATAAAATATTTAGAAATTAAGTTAACTACAGAAGTAAAAGACTTGTACAATGAAAACTATAAGACTTTCCTGAAAAAAAATAGAGATAAATAAATGCAAATGCATCTCATGTTCATGGATTATAAGAATTAATACTGTTAAAATGTCTATACTGTCCCAAGTGTTATACAGGTTCAATATATTCCCTACCAAACTATCAGTGGCACTCTTCAGAGATAGAAAAAACAATTAAAAAATTCCTATGAAGTCACAAAAATCCTGAAGAGCCAAAGTAATCTTGAGCAAGAACAACAAAACTAGAGGCATCACACTTCCTGTATTCAATTCATCTTTGACAAGGGTGCCAAGAACGCACAAGAGGGAAAGAACAGCCTCTTTGTTTTATGGTGCTATAAAAACTGGTTGTCCGCATAGAGAAGAATAAAATTGGAACTTCATCTCTACCACATACACAAAATCAATTCAAAATGGAGACTTTAACGTAAGACCTTAAGATGTAAAACTACTAGAAGAAAACATAGGTAAAAGCTTCTTGACATTGGTCCTAGCAATGGTTTTTTGATATGCTCCTAGAAGCATAGACAATAAAGCAAAAATATATAAGTAAGAGTACATCTAACTAAAGAGCTTCTGTTCAGAAAAGAAAACAATTAACAGTGAAGAGACAACACACAAGTAGGGGAAAATATATTCAAAGACATGTATCTCATAAGAGTATCCAAAATATATAAACAATTCAAACAACTCAATAGCAAAAAAATTCAAATAACACAAATTTTAAAATGGCAAGGGACCTGAATAAATATTTCTCAAAAGAAGACATATAAATGGCCAATAGATATATAAAATGTGCTCAACATCACTTGTCATCAGAAAAATGAAAATCAAAAACACAATGAGATTATCACTTTATATCTGTCAGGATGGCTTAGTCAAGAGATGTAAGTGTTGGCTAAGATGTGGAGAAAGTGAAACTTTTGTATGTTAAAGTGGGAACGTAAATTGGATATAGCCATCATAGAAAACAGTACGGCAATTCCTCAAAAAATTAAAAGTAGAACTACTATATTATCCAGCAAACCCACTACTGGGTATATATTCAACAGAAATGAATTCAATATCTTGAAGAGATATGTGCTCTCCCAGGTTAACTGTAGCACTATTCCCAATAGCTACAATATGGAAACGACCTAAATGTCCAGTGAAAGATGAATGATTAAAGAAAATGTGTATACTTACACATGAAGAATTAATGAATCTTAAAAAATAAAGAAATCCTGCCATTTGTGACAACATGGATGAACCTGGAGGACATTAAACTAAATAAAGTCAATCAAATACAGAATGACAAATAATACAAGATCTCATATGTGGAATTAAAAAATGATCAAACCTACAGAAGTACAGAGTAAAATGGTGGTTGCCAAGAACTCAGAAGGAGAGAATGGTAGAGGAAATAAGGATTCAGGGTACAAAGTTTCAGTTAGGCAGAATGAATAAGTTCTGAAGATCTAAAGTACCACATGGTGACTATAATACTACTACTTTTATACTTTGCTGGAAGAGTAGATCATATGCCTGTTCACCACAAGAAAAAAATGGTAACTGTTTACTGATGAAAATATTTAATTAGCTTTATTGTGGTAATCATTTTATGAAGTGCAAATATGTCAAAACATATATACCTTACATATAAACAAATTTTATCTATCAAACTTCAGTAAAGTTGGGAAAAACGGAGGAAGACAAGTCTTTAGGATTCTTTTAAACCCATTCTTCAGTAAACTAGTTTGGATAATTTTATAATATCTCTTCTTTTTCCAGTTTAATTCTTCTATTTTTTTTCTTTCCCTTTATTATCACATACTATACAGTAGTTCTCAACCCTAGTGTGAAGGTCAATTGGGAGGTGAGTTGCAAGTAATTTCTTATTACTAATAAAGTAAAAATGATTTATACTTGCATAAGTTTTATTCTCAGTTATCTTTTAAGTATGGCTATTAAAAATCTACATTCAAACATGCTTTCTTGAACAGAAAAGAAAGTAGAATTACAGAAATAAAAAAATATACCCAAACCTTAGTACCATGGGTTTTAGAGTTCCAGCTCTACCATCATTATCTGTGTAGTATTGAACAAATTATTTAAGTCTCCACTTCCTCATCTGTAAAATTGAAATAGTAGTTCCTACCCAATACACAAAATAATATAGGTAAAGGTCCTTGTATTGTGTTTGGCATATAGCAAATCCTTGATAATCAGTAGCTATCATCATCATCAATAAATATACGAACATCACCATCCCCAAAACAGATAGACTGATGTATCAATAAAAAATATAGGGAAAAGAAAAGAAAAAAACCCAGACAGACTCCTGGGGCTCTACAGTATAAACAGGTAATTATCTTCAGCAAACATTAGGAATACTTTTAGAAAATTACTATATTTATTTAAAATATTTCATACATAAGCCTGAAAGTTCTAAATAAAATCTAATACTATATGTTACACACCATTTTTAAAGCATTTTGTAGTTTGTGAGTGTGTAGAGTGGAGGAGGGGTGCTTACAAAAAATGGTTTTTAACTGAATTTAAAAGTATATCTAAATATACTTACTTGCAGAAATAAAATAACTTGGGGGTTCAATAAAAACAACATTCTAATAAGGTTAAAAGTAGTATGTAAAAATAAAATCAAATGTTACAGCAAGATGGTGGAATTAAAATAAACTTCTCTAAAAAGTATTTTTGTACTGCTATGATACTGTTTCTACAAGCTAAAAAAATGCCAGAGAAAAACAGAAACTTGCCTATCAATGCCAGTATCCAATTTCATCTCCATTTGCTCAATTATTTCTTTTTTCTTCTGAAGGCATTCAGATAACTTAGGAGAAGAGCTATTGTATATTTAAAGGGGAAAAAATGACATTAATAGCCTAATTTCTAAGTTTTTCATATGCATATATATATTTTATACCAAAAGACATTATTTTAACTTGATCACAAATCCAAGAAGTACAAAATAATTGTTTACACTCATATGCCCAGTTTATTACAGTAATCACACAAGAAAAGGAAAGGAAGAAAAGTTAAATTTGTTATTCTCAACTCTGAGGAGACAACCCTTAAGAATATAAACATATGGTTTTGTTTTGGAACTATATGATTTCATTTATAAGTAAATAGTTGGTAATACACTAACAAAATTCACAAGGTATCACTAGACTCTTAAGAATACAGTATATTGGGGCTGGGATTATGGCGCAGTGGTAGCGTGCTCGCCTAGCACGCGGGAGGCACTGGGTTCGATCCTCAGCACCACATAAAAATAAAATAAAGATATTGTGTCCACCTACAACTAAAAAATAAATATTTAAAAAAAAAAAAAAAGAATACAGTATATTATATTAACAAAAATTTGGAGAGTCTAACAGCCCAACTGGTTGTATTTAGCTCCCCTAAACTAAAAAAAGCAACAACAAAAAACCCTGACAATTATATTTGCCTTCTGAATGTTGCCAAAATATTTAGAACACCTGAAATATTAAAGAATAAGCAACCCAAAACACCATAAGAATTTTTTGCTATGTAGCAACACCTCTTTAAAAAGTAAACTCCCTTCAAAGTATGATTCAAGGATCACAAGTGAACTTCACTTTTTAGACTATTTCTGAGGCAGTCTGGGCATACCAAAGTTTACAAAAACATATCTAAAAATTTTTCTTTTATAAGAATAGTTTCTCCTGTCTATAATAGTACTACATAAAAATCAGTAAAATATTCATGTAATACATATTTATTATTTCTCATATACTTTAAAAGTTTATAAAATTGATATAAGGATATAAACCAAATATTAATACTTCACCAAAATTTGTCCTATTAATCTCATAAATTTTTTGTACATCTTTATAACAAGTAGCTACAGGTGGATTGTGTCTATTAGATCCTCAGAAGAAGTAAATTTGCTGAGTTGCACTAAGCTGTAGGGCCTTTTTAACATCAGATTTCAATTTAGGTTTAGGACAGATTAAGTCTTTTCCAATGCAACAAAATTTAATAGCACAGTAGAAAGAGAAAACAGGAATGCAAGGAAGAAGGAAAAGATCTTTTTATTTCACACCTCCCATCCTATTTGAAGCGTTCATGAACATGTTATTACTTTTAAAATTTAATAAAATACCAATAAAAATATGACAATGTAACTAACCTTATTAGTGGCATAAGGTGATCATTAAACTGCTTGTCAAAAAGATGAAAAATAGTATTAGCCTGTTGCACAACATCCAAAAAATAGAGATTTGCATTCCTAGAATCTGAGGATGGAATTCCTAAAATTGAAAGGCACAAAAAACATGAGAATTATCTTTAAGGAAATTCATCCTAGCAACAGAAAAAGGATGTAGTTTTATATATAAATATGAATAAAAGTAACTTATTTTAATAAATTGGCAATGATTTTGATAGACAAAGAAAAACTAAGCTTGTTAATAATTTAAAATTCACTCAAAGTTAAATTTTATGCCCAAATTATCATGACCTTCATAATTTGCTTAGATAAACCTAAAAATGAATCAATTAACAATTCCTCTTGGGTTCTACCTTCTCCTTACCTTTCCCAGTTCTCTGGTGCCCTGATTCACATGTGATATAAATCCAGTCCCATCATTTTTCTTTCTTTTGTTCTTTGCTGGTACTAGGGATGGGACCAAGAGTCTTATACATGCTAGGCAAGTATCCTGTCACATTCCTATTCTTTTTTTCTTTTCCTTTAATTTTATTTTGAGATAGGGTCTTGCAAAGTTGCCCAAGTTTGCCTGGAAGTTGAGATCCTCCTGCCTCAGTCCTACGCAGCTGGGATTAGAGATGTGCACCACTGCACTCAGCTTTCCATGATTTTTCTTTTTTATAACCAAGTCTTTTTATCTCTTATAACAGTTGAAATATTTTTATTATTGATCTTTCTGGTTCAAGTCTCTTTTTTATTGTCTATCCTATATACTGCTGTCAGTAATATGCCTGAAATTAACATTTCACTCGTGTTCTCTACTATTTCCTCAAAAATACGCAAAACCTCCTAACTCAGCAAATTCCTGATATTCAAAATGATAATCAAGCCAGTCCACTGATAAAGCAGCTGACAAAAATGTCAGCTGACTTCTCTGGATTTCAGTTTCCTCCTTTCTATAAAGAGTAAGTTTTGAGCAGGGCCTGGTGGCGCAAGCCTGTAATCCCAGCAGTTAGGGAGGCTGAGACGGCAGAATCGTGAGTTCAAAGCCAGCCTCAGCAACGGCGAGGCACTAAGCAACTCAGTGAGACTCTGTCTCTACATAAAACACAAAATAGGGCTGGGGATGTGGCTCAGTGGTCGAGTGCCCCTGAGTTCAATCTCCAGTACCAAAAAAAAAAAAAAAGTTATAAGGTCCCCATTAACCCTAGATGTTTGCCCTTCTAATAAACTTTAAAAGAAGACAAGAAAAATGTCCATAGCTAATGACAATATGCAAGCTTAATACATAGAAGTCTTTATAGGACAATCATTTTTTTTTCAGTTTTAATAATGGAAAATAAAAGTGTTTTTCTCCTGAAAAAAACAAAATTGATTGGTAAGAAAGCTAAAGGCTCCAACACAAACTTATAAGAGCAAAGAAGTAAAAATCAATATACAAGTAGAATATATCCTTGTTATTATTATAAGGCAAGAAAATTTAGGCAATATTGATTTATGTTTTCAATTCCTAAATTATTGAAGCTTTTAAGGAATATTGAATAGTGAATGGAAAACTGGTACATGCATATAGGCCCGTAGTGGTATAAACTGGTAGGGAAAAAACTTTAGGAAAACAGTTTATATCAAAATGAAAAAAAATTTTTTTAAAGTAAAAAATTTTCTATCAATTTAGAAAAATAAATAAAACACGCTTTGATCCAGTAATTTTACATTTGGGGTTTTATACGAGAAAATAATTCAATATAAGGAAAATGAAGTCTACAGGGTTAATTGCTGTATTATTATACTACAAAACTGAAACAATGCAAAATACCTTTTAATAGGATATTGTAACCTTATATGTGCTCCACAAAATTTTATTCCATCGTTAGAAATAACAGCAGTTGAGTATTAACTAGCTGCATGAGAAACACTTATGCATATGAGCAATCTTCCCATTAAAATGAAGATGCTAAGTTTCCATACTTGGTGAATAACAAATCCTTCATACCAGACACATTCAAATTCACACTACTTTTTTATTCATTACTTTCTTTATTCTTTACATCTTTGAGGCATTATTATCAACAAAAATTACCACATTAAGTCATTTGCAAGTGACAAAGGTTAAATATTTGATGTCAAGAGTCTATCATAATTAAGTTAAAAAATGCTTATCTGTAAAGGAAAGGGGCAGGGAAAGATAGGATAACATAAAGATAAAGGCAAGGTCAGTAATACAGAAGAAGAAGATTGAGAGGAAGAGTGGAGGGGTGGATAAAGGGAGGCAATGCTGAATGAATTCTTTAAAAAATCATGTTAAGTGCATATATAAATATATCATATGGAACTTCACCTTTATATATAGGTAGAACCAATCAAAGACAGATAAATAGACAAATGAAAGGAAGTCTGTAAGAGTAAGGAAGGAATATGGGAGAAGGGACGGAGGACAGGAAGGAAAAATGGAGACAGATAAGGAGGGGGATCATGAACTGAAATCAAATTCCATGCATGTATGAATTTCTTGTGATGAACCCAACTATTATGTATAACTATAAAGCTGTAATTAAAAAATGTGTATCTACATCATAAGAGTAACATTAAAAAAATGGGTAATACTAAAGCACAGTAAACCCAAAATGACTGAATTACGGCTAACTTTGGTTCTTTGTTAAAAACTTTACAGAATATCATTTTATACAGCCTATATAGATTTTCTGAGCATTTATGTACTTTCTGGATGCTAGGGTACAACATTAGATAAAACAAAGATTCCTACTGTAATCTCTATCTAGAATGCTCAAACTTTAAATATTCAGTTTACTCTATCACTTTATTAAGCTCTCATCTTCTCAGAGAGACCTTGTCTGACCACCCTATCCAAAAAAAAAAAAAAAAAAAAACTGTTTCTGCACTATACACCCCACCTTTCCATTACTCTCTCTCTTATTTCATTTGTCTTCATTGCACTTCCTAATCATGTGTCTATCTTTTCCACAGAATATAAACTCCGTGGGTCTGGCAGTAGACATATAATAAGTGTTAGCTGAATAAATTCTGAAGCAAACACTAAAAATTATAAATTCCATTGTGATAAATGCTATTTTAAATGTTAATTCAAGCTGGCTGTGGCGGCACCCGCCTGCAATCCCATGACTTCAGAAGCTGAGGAAGGAAGATCGCAAAGTGTGAGGACAGCCTGCGCAACTTAGTGAGACTGTTTCAAAATTTCACTATTTATACTAACTAGTGTAGTTCAGTGGTCCCTGAGTTCAATCCCTGGTTTGGGGGGGGAAAAAAAGTTAATTCAATGATGAGACAATGAGTAACTAAGTGAGACAGTAATACTATTTCAGTTAGGGTGATTAGTAAAGGCCTGAGAAGGTGACATCTTAGTTGAGATCAAATGGTTGAAAAGCCAGCCATGAGATGAGCTGAGGGAAAAGGTTTTAGGGATGGAAACATCAAGTTTACCATTCTCATGCCCTAAACATTAACTTGGGCAAAGAACCTAAGTTAAGATAAAGAATGAAGACCAGAGTGTCTGGAACAGTGTGGGGAAATGTAGTATGTGATAAGGATGAATACAAAGAGGCAGATCAAAAGTTAGGCTTCTTAAAGAGTTTGTTATTTTTTTCCCTCTAAGAGTAATAAGCCACTAAAGGATCTTAAACAAGGAAATGATAATTAAATTGGCTATTATACAAAGTCAGTAACACAGAAAGGCAAGAATAAACACAGAGAACCAGTGATAAGATGACAATTTAGGGTGGCAACAGTGGAGAGAGAAAAAAGTAAATGAACTTTTACTATTTTTGGAAGGATACTGACAGGATTTGCTGATAGGTTAGCTATCAGGGTTGATGAAAAGGAAGAATTAGGGCAACTCCTGGGTTTGGCACTTGAGCCACAGGTGAATGGCAATGCTTTGAAAGACATGTGAGAAGAACAAGTTTAGAAGGAAAATAAAGAGTTTTGTTGTAAATATGCTAAATTTGAGATGCCCACTGAACATGTGGTGAGGTCAAGAGGGCAACTAGATTAATGAGACTGTAACTCAGGGAAGAGGTCATTATTGCAGTATTTATACTAACCAGTAAGCTCAAAAGATCAAAAGTAAAAGAAAAAAATTAATGTCTATCTATCCTTTTCTGGACTTACTTTTTAAATATTTCCCCTTCTAAACCTTACATCAATTTCCCAATCAGAATCGTTCTCACTTTTGTTTCTGTTCCTTGAAATTTTACAACATATAGTAAAGTAATATATTCTACCACACATCGTAGTGGCCAATTACCTTTCATCACTGGATGTAAACAATATGAGAGAACTATGTCTTTGCATGGTTTGCAGCACCTGGCAAATTCTTGCATTACAGAAGCCCAAAATTCATTGCACTAAACCAAATCCAATGTACAGAGATGATTATATGTTAAACAACATTATACATACAGGATTAAAGGAATTTAGCAGCAAGTGTAAAACAAATATACTCACCAGCAAGTCCTGTTTCCAAAGCATAATCAATATGCTCGATACATAAAAATTCCACCAGAATGGTAAAAATTCTAAAGGCATTCCTTGGTAAATCAGAAGGGTCAGAGAGCTTTTAAACAAAACAAAACAAAAATCCCAACATTACTCCTCAAGTCTACCTTTTAACAAAGCCAATCTTTTTTTTTTTTTAGCAATTTTTTAACCATCAAAGTATTTTAAGTATCAAAATGATTCACATTCCACCTTCCTCTGTCCACACACAACAATGCACCCTTGATCTATAACTCTGCTGCCTTAGAGCAATGGTTTTTAAACTTGGATTGCAATGTATTAGTAGACTCCAACTGTACTTTCAAGAAATACACACACATACACCTTATATCGTGTGTGTGTGTGTGTGTGTGTGTGTGTGTGTGTGTATAACATACATATACTGGGATGCCATGTAAAATGCATTTCTTATTATAATGGGTCACAGTCAAAGAAGTTTGACAGACACTGACTGAATAACGGCTATTCTAGCAATATTCAAAACAAAGTATTCTTTATTTTATGGAAAATAAATTAATATATGCAGTATAAAATATGTATAGAATAATTCAGCCATCATTTCCTGGTTTAGTGAACCTTTAAAATTTAACCTCACCAACCCTCAATTTTTTCATTTGTAAAACGGGGATAATATTAACACTACTTACTTTCTAGTTTTAAGGTTAGAATAAAACATGAAAAGTATAGTGTGTTTTTAACACAGTATTTAACACATAGTAAGCTGAAATTTTTCATTTACATGCTGCTCATAAACTAGTAAAAAAATTAGTAGTTATTCTGGGAAAATGCATCTACCTTGAAAAGCTAGAAAATTACTCTTAACTTCTTTTAACTGCTTTCTCCATTATTTAAAAACTCATTTCTGCCTTTGTCAAGCTGTCTCATGTGATGTCTCAGGGCAATGCTTATTACAGGCTAAGCAGCCCTTATCTGAAATGTTTGGGACTAGAACTATTTGAGATTTTGGCATTTTTTGGATTTTAGGGGGAAAGTGTGTGCGTGTGTGTGTGTGTGTCTGTGTGTAAAGAGAGAGAGAGACAGACACACATACATCTTTGGGATAGAACTAGAAGTCTAAATATGAAATTCATTTATGCTTCATATACATCATATATACATAGCCAGAAGATAATCTGATACAATATTTTTAGTGTGTCTGCATTTTTAAAATTTATTTTTATTTGTTCTTTTTATATATACATGACAGTAGAGTGTATATTGACATATTATACATACATAGAGCATAATTTATTCTAATTAGGATCCCATTCTTATGGTTGTACATGATGTGAAATTACACTGGTCACGTATTCACCTATGAACATAAGCACGTTATGTTTGATTCATTCTACTGTCTTTCCTATTCCTATCCTCCCTCCCTTCTCTTTGTCTAATCCAATGAACTTCTATTCTTCTCCCCACCAGCCTTATTGTGTGTTAGTGTCCACCTATCAGAAAAAACATTCAGCCTTTAGTTTTGGGAATTGGCTTATTTTACTTAGCATGACAGTCTCCAGATCCATTCATTTATCAGCAAAGTCATGAAGTCATTCTTTTTTATGAGTGTGCCTGCATTTTGACCGAGACCTGTCCTATGAAAACAAGTATGGAATTTTTCACTGTGGCATCATACTGGTACTCAAAAATTGCAGATTCTGGAGTATTTTAGATTTTGGATTTTCAGATTAGAGATGCTGAAACCTAATATAATAATGCAACCCTGATGAATAAAACTGGGCATTTGCGAGGAATTCCATAACCCACTTTAAATCCGTACTGCTTACAAATCCTGATATTTGTTATTACTCAATTCCTTTTTGGTCTTCTTAATAACTACCTCAACTTTTATACTTCATTTGTCTTTCTAGGTCCATGCTTTCCTCCTTCCCTCCTTTGCTCACTGAGCTACCAGGTGCCCTTACTTCCTTTATAAGCCATAAAAACTAAATTTCTTATCTTTCTCTTGTTTATATCCAAAAATCTGTGCATAATAGACAGAAAACTGGAAAACATTTAGAAGATATGAACAATATAATCAACTAGACCTGGCATTTATAGAATACTTCATCCAACATTAGGATCAAGTACTTCATCAACATTAGGTAAATACATAAAGAATTTACCAAGATGGACCATTTTCTGAGCTAAAAAACATCTCAATAAATTTTAAAAAGATTCAAATCATACAAAGCATGTCCTCTGACTACAATGAAATCAAATTTAAAATCAAAAACAGAAATATACCTAATAAGTCCCTAATACTTAGCAACTAAATGATATACTTCTAAATTACCATTGGACCAAAAGAAAACAAAGAGAAATTAAAAAGTATTTTGAAATGAATTAAAGTAAAACACAACACACCAAAATTTTTAGAATACCACTAAAGCAGTACTTAAAGGGAAATTTATGACTACATGCCTATTCTGGAAAAGAAGGTCTCATATCAATGATCTCAGCTTCTACCTTAAAAAAATCCAGAAAAAGTAGGGCAAATGAAACCCACAAGAGTAGAAGAAAAGAAATGTTAGAAGAGTAGAAATCAATGAAATTCAAAATAGAAAAAAAGATAGGGAAAAATTAATAAAATAAAAAACTGGTTCTTGGGG
>CM053401.1:39105703-39289000 GCA_028644305.1 Xerus rutilus | reverse complement strand
GATTTTACCTATTGATGATCACCTTAAAAATAAACTGATTAAATTCTCTAGTTAAAAGAGCAAATAAATAAAAAAAACAAGACTTAACTATATACTGCTTATAAAACAAAATCATTTACTTCTAAGAACACATATAGACTATAATGAAGGGATGAAAAAAGATATTCCATACAAATGGAATCCAAAAGAAAGGCCATACACTTAGATAAAGTAGATTTTTAACCAAAAGCAATTAAAAGCAAGTCATTAAATGATGATCAATTCAATTCAGCAAGAGAAAATAATAATTACAAATATATATGCACCCAATATAAGAGCACCCTGATATATAAAGCAAATATTAATAGAAAAGAAGAGCTAGACTCCAATACAATAATAGTAGGAGACTTTAACACTCCATTTTCAGCAATGGAGAGATCATCCAGACAGAAAATTAACAAAGAAATAGTAAACTGTACTCTAAATGAACCTAACAGACATCTACAGAACACTCCATTCAAAAGCTACAGAATACATATTCTTTTTAATAGTACATGGAATATTCTCCATGACAGATCATATGGTAGCCCAAAGAACAAGTCTCAACAAATTTTAAAAAACTAAAAACACATTATCTTTTTTATAACCACAATATAATAAAACTAGAAAATAACAAGAAAGACTTTGTTAACTATTCAAATACATGAATATTAACCAACTGACTCCTAAATAACCAACTGATCCATAAAGAAATTAAGAAGAAAATTAAAAAATGTTTTGAGATAAATGACAATGGAAACATCAATATTTATGGGGCAGCAAAAGCAATACTAACAGGGAAGTTTATAGCAGTCAATGCCTACATCAAAAAAGTAGGAAGATCTCAAAACAATTTATTCTTGAACCTCAAGGAACTAGAAAAACAGAACCAGACGCCAAATTAGTAAAGGAAATAAGAACAATGAGCGGAAATAAATAAAGCATATACACACAGAAATCAATACAAAGAATCAGCAAAACAAAGTTAGTTTTTCTGAAAAAACAAAAACAAAAAACCAAAAAACAACCTTAGCTACACTAAGAAAAAGTCTCTATATAAATATATTAGAGATGAAACTGGAGACATTATAACTTGACATCACAGAAATACAAAGGATCTTAGAGATTATCACAAACAACTGTATACTAACAGAGTTGATATTCTGTAAGAAATAGATAAATTGTTGGACAGATATACCTTACAAAGATTGAATCATGAGGAAAGATAAAAATCTTACCAGATCAGTAATGAGTAACAAGATTGAATCAGTAATAAAATGCCTCCCATCAAAGGAAAGCCCAGAGCCAGATAGTTTCAATACTGAATTCTAACAAACATGTAAAAAATGAATAACAACAGTGCTCAAGTAATTCCAAAAAACAGAATTCTTCCAAACATATTCTTTGAGGTCAGCCTTATTCTGATATCAAAGTCAAACAAGGGATACAACAAAAAAAGAAAGCTATAGGCCAATATTCTTGATGAACATAGATGCAAAATCCTCAGCAAAATACTAGCCAACTGAATCCAACAGCATATCCAACAGATTATCCATCATAACCAAAGGAATTCATCTCAGGGATGATGGAGGATAAAAACTATATGATTATCTCAGTAGATGCAGACAAAGCATTTGATAAACTCCAATATCTCTTCAAGATTAAAAACTCTGAACAAATTAGGCAAGGACAGAATATAATTCAATATCATAAAAGCCATATATAAGAAGTCCACAGTTAATATAATGAACAGGGAAAAGTTGAAAACTTTCTAATATCTGGAACAAAGCATGGATACCCACTTTCACCACTTTTATTCAACACAGTACTTAAGTTTAAGGCAAGCGCTCAGGTAAAAGAAAGAAATAAAGGGCACCTGAGTTGAAAAAGACAAATCCTCACAGTTTGCCAACAACATGGTCTTATATATAGTAAACCAAAAGAATCTACCAAAATATTATTAGAACAAATAAGCAAATTCAACAGTCAAAAGATTTAAAAAAACAAAAAACAAAAAACAGTAGCATTTCTATATGCCCAATAGTAAATTTCCAAAAAGGAAAACAATAAAACAATCCCACTTATAAAAGCTACCAAATAATAAATATTTAGGAATAAATGTAACCAACAAGATGAAGGACATCTTTAATGAAAACTATGAAACACTGATGAAAGAAACTAAAGAGGACATCCAAAAATGGAAAGATAGTCCATGTTCATGGACTGGAAGAATCAATATTGTTAAAATGTCCATACTACCCAACTAAACTACAGATTCAATGTGATCCCTATCAGACTATCAATGACATTCTTCACAGAGCTAGACAAAAATAATGTTAAAATTCATATGGAACCACCAAACTCCAAAAGAAAAAATGCAAGCTTGAGTAAAATGAACAAATTAGCACAATAACAGTACCTGATTTAAAAATATACTACCAAGTTTTATCAAAACAGCATGGTATTGGCATAAGAGCAGACACAAAGATCAATGGAACAGAATAAAGAGCCAAGAAGTAAACCCACACATAGCCAACTGATCCTTGACAAAGGTGTTACGGCATATGTTGGGGAAAGGACAAATAGTTCAATAAATATTGCTGGGAAAATTGGATATTCACATGTAGAAGAATATACACAAGTCAACTCAAAATGAATTAAAGACTTAAATGTAAGCCCTGACACTACAACATTTCTAACAGAAAATATAGGGAAAATACTTCATGACATTTGAATGGCCAAGAATTCTTTGGATTAGACCCAGAAAGCACAAGAAACAAAATTAAAAAGGGACAAACCAGATTAATCAAACTAAAAGCTTCTACACAGCAAAAAAAAATTAAATAATCAAGAGTGAAGAGAGAACCTGCAGAACAGAAATTATTCGCAAATTATATACCTGATAAGAGGTTAATGTCTAGAACATACAAGGATACAAAACAAAACAGCAAAAATAAATAATAAAATTAAAAATAGACAATAGGCCAAACAGACTTCTCTCAGTCATACAAATGGCCAACAGATATAATATGAAAAAATGCTGACCATGACTAATCATCAGAGAAATGCAAATAAAAATCACAATGAGATATCACCTTTCTCAAATTAGAATTTAATTATAAAATTATCAAATTATCATAAAAACAAAAAATTACAAATGCTGTCAATAATGTGCAGAAAAGGGAACATATGCACACTATTAGTGGGAATATAAATTAGTACAGCCATTATGGAAAACACTAGGAAGGTTCCTTAAAAAATAAAAGTTTGAATTGCCATATGATCCAGCAATCCCACTATCAGGTATACATACAAAGGAAATAAAATCAGCACATTGAAGAGACATGTGCATTCCCATGTTTCTTACAGCACTATCCATAATGGCCAAGAAATGGTATCAACCTAAGTATACATCAACTGATGAACAGATAAAGAAAAGGTGGTATATATAAACAGAGAAATAATATTCAGCCATAAAAGGATGAAATCCTGTCATTTGCAACAACGTGGGATAGAACTGGAAGACATGATGTTAGGTGAAATAAGCAAGGAATGGGAGGAGGGGACTATATGATCTCACCCATCTGTGGAATCTAAAAAGGAGATCTCAAAGAAATGGAGAGTAGAATAGTGGTTACCATAAGCTAAGGGGGGTAATGAGGAGGGAGGCATGGGAAAAGGTTGGTCAACAGGCAGTATGTTACAGTTAGATAAGAGATAAACCATTCCTGGTGTTCTGTTACATCCATTACAACAATTAGGGTGACTACTGGTAACAAGAATATACTACCCATTTCAAAAAAACTACAAGAATAGCCATTGAATGTTTTCACTACCAAAAACAAGAAAGAAATGTTTGAGAGAATATATATGCTTACCCTGATTTGAACATTTCTCAATGTATACATGTATCAAAATATGACATGGTACCCCATAAGTATATACAATTTTTGTGTGTCAATTAAAACAATAAAAATTTTTAAAAAGCAAAGAAAAAAATAGTTGCTCCTAATCAGAGAATAGATTTATATGTTTGAATAAACAAGGTAAAACTTAAAATACACAACTATACATGAGTAAAATAAATTTACAATCACTCTTACCCTATGACATCTTTCAAAGGCTTGTTTGGTTTCTTGTAAAAGATTAACCACCACTTCTTGGGATAGGAAAGTTTCCCCATGAGTATCAATACTTGGCCCCAGTGGTAGGTTGGTGCGTTGTCTAATTCTTTCTTTCAAATCTTGAATACTAGTACAGACAAATGAAAAAAGAACATGGATTTTAACTTCAAATATTCTCAAACTTAGTAGACATCATCAACAAGAACAAAAAGAATTAATAACTGAAAAATATAAATTCTAATTCCAAAAACTAGTTTTGGGAAAAATTTCATCTGAAAAGTGAGATTTGAAATTAGGATCTCTAAAGTCTTGTTCAGCTTTACAATTCTAAATCAACCAAAAGCTCATTTGTTTTTCTCAGGAAGCAAGGTATTCCAAATAAGTAAACATAACAGATAACTAAACAGCCCTGTTTTAAACTTCCAAAATTTTAATGATTTTTAAATATATTCAATCATTTAAAAGTTTGACACATTTCTTCACTACATTAAACAGATCTGTTAAACGTAATTTAGCTTCTCTTAGTGACCAAGGGTTACCTGGAATATTTATTACATGGGGCATCTTTAGATTAGACTTTTCTTTTCTCCTAAACTATATAGTTCCTGTGAACTCCTTCAGCTATTTTTTTCAAAACGTCTTATGACTGTCCATTAGTTTTTCTCTTCTCAACTGCCTCTCAGATTGTACCTCTTCCTCCTAGTTATAACTTCTCTCTAGTCATTATTTAATACACAATCTGGGAACCATGAAAATGATTTAGGTGTGTAGTGTGTAGTCTCTGGACTCTGTATGGCAACGCAGAACTCATTCTGCGTCCTTCTAGAATCAACTAAGTTCCAGGTAGTTAAAGTATGGACAACTGAGATGCCACCTACTCTTACAGCAAGTCATTTTCTTCTAATATGTGAAGCATTGCAGGCTTTAAAGTATTAATTTAATGGTTTTATACCCAAGTGATCCCCAAAACTCATCAACTCAGGGCCAACCAAATTGTAAACTATTTGGTTTTGTTTTTTTCTTCCCAACTGCAGCAAAAAAAAGGATATGATTCTTAGTCAATGACCTAAAATAATTTACTCTGGGAAAAAGAAAAAAAGAAAAGAAAAACCAGGTATAGTGGCACCTGCTTGTAATCTCAGTGACTTAGGAGGCAGAGGCAAGAAGATCTCAAGTTTTAGGTCAGCCTGGGGAACTCAGCAAGACACTGTCTCCAAATAAAAAGGGCTAGGGGATGTAACTCAGTGATAGAAGCACCCAATCCTCACTACTAGAGGGAAAAAAACAAAACCAGACTCTTTATATCACTGATACTGTGTTTTATATTAAAATATTTTTAAATGTTATTTTATTAGTTCTTAGTTATATATAACAGTAGAATCCATTTTGATTATTCTACTATGACCCCATTCTTGTGGGTAGGTACAATGCTGGGGTTCACTTAGGTATTTTCATATGTGTTCATAGAAAAATTATTAATCTGTCTTTCCTATTCCTATCCCCCTCCTTTCCTTTTGCTCCTCTTTGTCTAATCTACAGAACTTCTCTTCTTCCCCTCTCTACTTTATTATGGTTTAACTTCTACATATCCGCAAAAACATTTGAACTTTGGTTTTTTGGGATTGGCTTATTTCACTTAGCATCATAGTCTCCAGATCCATCCATTTACTGGCAAATGTCATAAAGTCATTCTTCTTAATGGCCAAGTAATATTCCATTGTGTATATATACCACAATTTCTTTATCCATTCATCTGTTAATGGGCATCTAGGTTAATTCCATACCTTAGCCAATATGTTGAAGCGTTGAGCCTACCTTGTCTTCTAATAGACACAGCATTTCTGGTCTAATTCCTTGGTTTTTGATCTACATTTTAAAAATTTTTTAAATTTTAAGTATCCATTTTCCATATTTTAATCATGTTAGCTTTTTTCAAAACATGGTTCAAAAGCAGGATTTGGTCAGTAGTATAAACAATGTGGGTTAAAAGTGTTATTTGGAGAAAATATTTGTGACAGTCAATATTTGTTAAGTTTGCCCAAATGTAATTATGTTCTTAAATATCTTCAGTTTTAGGAGATCAAAGACTTTTACAATGAAAACTATAGAACATTGAAGAAAGAAATTAGAGAAGACCTCAGAAGATGCAAAGATCTTCCATGTTCATGGAGAGGCAGAATTAATATTGTTAAATATGGCCATACTACAAAAGCAATATACATATTCAATGCAATCCTCATCAAAATACCAATAACATTCTTCACAGAACTAGGAAAACCAGTCCTAAAATTCATTTGGAAGAATAAAATACTCAGAATATCCCAACAACTCTAAACCAAAAGAACAATGCTGATGGCATCAAGATACCTGACTTCAAATTACACTACAGAGCTATAATAATAAAAACTGCATAATACTGGCATAAAAACAGACACATATATCAATGGTACAGAATAGAAGTCACAAAGACAAACCCACACATCTACAGTCATCTGACCCTTGACAAAGGTACCAAAAATATATGCTGGAGAAAAGACAGCCTTTTGGTGCTGGGAAAACTGGTTATCCATATGTAGAAAAATAAACCCAGATCCTTATCTTTCACCCTGCACAAAAATCAACTCAAAATGGATCAAAGACCTAGGAATTAGGCCAGAAACCATGCAACTCCTAGAAGGAAACATAGGTTGATGCTCTAGCATACAGGCATAGGCAATGACTTTCTCAACAAGACTCCTAAAGCTCAGGAAATAATGCCAAGAATTAATAAATGAAATGGCATCAAATTAAAAAGCTTCTTCACAGCAAAGTAAGCAATTAGAAATGTGAAGAGAAAACCTACAGGATGGGAGAAAATCTTTGCTAGCTACTTTTCTGACAGAGGATTAATATTTAGAATGTATAAAAAACTCAAAAAAACCCAATTAATAAATGAGCAAATGAATTTAACAGATACTTTTCAAAAGAAGAAATAAATGGCCAACAAATATATGAAAAAATGTTCAACATCATTAGCAATTAGGGAAAAGTAAATCAAAACTACACTGAGATTTCACCTCACACCAGTCAGAATGGCAGTTATCAAGAATACAAATAATAATAAATGCTGGAGAGAATGTGGAAAAAAAGGAACACTTCTATACTTTTGGTGGGACTGTAGATGAGTACAACCACTATGGAAATCAGTATAGAGGTTCTTCAAAAAATGAGAAATGGATCTAACACATGATCCACATATACCACTCTTTGGTATTTATCCTAAAGAATTAAAGATGCTGGGCACAGTGGCACACACCTGTAATCTCAGCAGCTCAGGAGGCTGAGGCAGGAGGAGGATCGTGAGGTCAAAGCCAGCCTCAGCAAAAGCAAAGCACTAAGCAACTCAGTGAGACCCTGTCTCAAAATAAAATACAAAATAGGGCTGGGAACGTGGCTTAGTGGCCAAGTGCCCCTGAATTCAATCCCTGGCACCCTGCTCCCCCCCAAAAAGAATGAAAGACATCATACTACAATGATACATGCATACCCATGTTTATAGCAGCACAATTCACAATAGTGAAACTATGGAACTAGCATAGATGTCCATAAGAGATGAATGGATAAAGAAAATGTATTTAAACAATAGTTTTAATGAGTCATATAGAAAAATGAAATTATATCATTTGCAGAAAAATGGATGGAACTAGAGACTGTTATGTTACATGAAATAAGCCAAACTTAGAAGGTCAAGGGTCATGTTTGTTTTCAGATGTGGAATCTAGAGAGGAAAAGGAAAAGAAAGGTAGGGGACAACGGTGATCTCATGAAAATAAAAGGGAAATCAGTAAAGAAAAGGGACTAGGCTATGGGAGAAGGGAGCGGGTAACTGATGGGGAGTGATACTGGCCAAATTATATTGTTATATTGTGTGTATATACAAATATGTAACAATAAATCTGATCATTACGTACAACCATAATGTACCAATTAAAAAATGTGGAAATGAAAAAAAAATTCAAGGATGTAGTGCAACTAGAAGTTTCATACATGTAAGTGTTTATAAAGGATGTAAACACTTTGGAATACTGTTTAACATTGATTATTATAAAATTAAATATGATTCACTGTATGACCTAGCTCTTGTACTTCTACATATTTACCCAAAAGAAATAAGATTTGTTGTGTACAAAAAGTATGTACCTGTGCATAAATAACAGTTTTATATATAATAGACCCAAACTCTAAACAACCTAAATGTCTACTCAACATGTACGGTATATCCATGCAATGGAATATTATTTAGCAATAAAAAGAAATAGTCACTGGCATCTAAAATGACAAAAAAAAAAAAAGTCTTCAGTTTTAATATAATATTTAACTTAAAAAACTCACCCTCCTGTGCCAATGGATCTCTTTTGATGGTTTTTTGAATCATAATAGCGCTGTAGGATCATAGCACTTCTGCTTTTCAAATATCCAGTCTCCACCTCAATATAATTCTCCAAATAGGAAATGAAAATGGATTTGATAAGCTTAGACAAGAAAGTCTGTTTATCAGTACCTAAGTTAAACTCCATCAACTTGCTGGAAAGATTGGTGGTTCTTTTCAATGGAAAAGGGGGAGAAAAAGATTAATGTACATTTTAGGTATAACAACACTAAGGAATATATATTTTACAATGTGATTTTTTTTACTTATATTAACCATTTCTTAAACCTTGTAAGAGTTCTTAGTATGCAGAGAGTTGGGTAAAAATGGAATATTGCTAATAAAATTATGGTTTTCAGAACTGTCATGAACTCTAGAACAAACTATGAGAAATGAACCAGTCCAGAAATGGCAGTGGTGATGGAATGGACTCAGGTATGCTTTAATGCCATTCATCACAAGGTACTCAAAACAAAATACTGGGAGGTCTACTCTGTGTCTACCCTGTTTTGTCTTTGTCCATTTGACTTTCCCCTAACTTTTCATTTCTTATTGTTGAAGATAGTATTTTTGAGATGAAATTTGCCATTATGGTTATTTTTACAAACCTCTCCAAATGAAGAGACTAAAGGATAGCAATAGAGTTGGGAAAAGTCAAGGAAAAAAATTACACATGAAGCTTCTGAGATAATGTCTTTAAGAGCAATACTGCCATTACAAAAGCACAAGACAAAATCTCACATCAGACTTAAGGCTGAAATTATCATTTTTTAAGAATCTGTCATTTCCTTTTGTAAAGTTTAACTACAGATAAATGTAATTATACCAATTCTTAGAGAAAAAAAATAAGAAGTGAAATAGCTTACAACTGAAATCAGAAACAAAATCCTTTAGGATTAGTTGAAAAACTGAAGGTCTTATGGTTCTTAGTACATCAGGATAAAGCATAATATCTAATTCTTAAAAGTAATATCCAGTGAAAAGACTTGTGCTCTTGCACAAGTCTAGTCCACATAGCCAAATATTTAATACTAAAAGGTATACTGTTATCTGGTAAAGCTGTTATTTAAAAAATACTGAATACTTCCCCTTTTGCCATTTAAAAAAATTAAAGTTGACTATTATTATTTTTTAATAATTAAAAAATATACCTTGTATATAGATCATAGAGACTTTTCAGATATTGCTCTGCATCTGATTTCCTACATTCTTCTAACTGATCTTTCACAAAACTCTAAAAAAGAAAGTCAATATTCTATTAAGCAAACATTAAATCATAAATTCTCAAGATATTTTACCTCTAAAATTAGTTTTAAGTTCTGACTTAAAATCTAATAAAAAAAAGGCAATGCACAGAAATAGACCAAATCATAAAAAATTTAAAACAGGTTTCTAAATTTTAGTGTTTCATATATTTGCCTACAAAAGATCTATATAAATCTTGGGAATAAGTATTAAGAATTTAGAATACCTTTTATTTTGAAACACCATTAGAAATAATTCCTTAGAACAGCTTCTTAACCTGGTCTAACAAACAATAGTGTCCTTTGAGAAATTAATAGGCATTTCTCTAAAATCAGTTCTTTGGTCAGTAAACGTGGGAAATGTTGCACTTCATACTCCTGCTTCTAGAGAATCACAACACATTAGCAAATTTAAAGGCTACAAAGGTGTATTTAAAAAACAAACACCCATTGAACAATGCTTAATGCAGTGGTAAACAGTTTAGAAAATATCTGAAAGTATAATGGTATGAGGAATAAAGATTGTAAATTAAATTTGCTTTGCCTTTTTATGATAGTACCACATCATAAAAAATTCTATAGATCACACTTGTAATTCTTGTTCAATCTTTATTGCTCATGGTGAGGACAAAAACCCAAATCAAAATAAAACAAATCTTAAGCTACCTTAATGCAGTATATTACTACTACTATAACAAATTTGAAGAATACACTGTTATAACACTATAAGTGATCAGCATCTTTTCCTTCATGCATAACAAAGCATTTTTTAAAAAGCGAAACACTGACATTCCTTTTCCCTTAAGTAAATAGATTACTATTCCTAAGGTCATCATGTAAGTAAACTAAATTTAAAAATTAAACTTCTAAAATATGGAAAAACATCACATATTGTCTTAAGAACTATCTTGTGATTATTTAAAATTACCTGTAGTTTGATTTCAAATACATTTTGAATAAGTTTAGCTAGTACTGTTTCTGGATTACTAAAAATATCTCCAACTTGCTTGTTCACTCGTTGGCAAAGTATTGCTGCATCTTCAAATATATCATTTCTCAAGTAGGCACCCTAAATAGCAGAATCATGTTACATAAAATATTAAATGGTTTTAAAATTCAAATCAGCATAAAATAAAATTCAATTAAGTATATTGTTATGTTACCTCCTGGCACTGCTTTATATAAACATCAACACAATGGGAATAGCCCTATGAAGAAAAAACACATTGTTATCATTGTTTGGGTTCCATTATAATAATTTCAATGAAAAAAGTGTCATAGTATTAAAGTTATGTTTTATGTCCCAGTAAATGGCTAACAGTTGTTGAAATTTAATAAAATTAACTGTAGAGACCCAATAACTCAACATGAGTGTCTTTCTCTGCTTTCTATGATGAAACTGATCAACTGGTTTATAACTTTTTTGGACTTCAGAGGAAAGAAGAAAGCTGAAGTATACTTAAGTTCTTTACAAGAATACACACACACACACACACACACACACACACACACAGTATTGGGGACTGAATCCAAGTCCTTACACATACTTGGCAAGCACTCCATCACTGAGCCACATTCCCAGCCTAATCATTTCTGCCTTATGATCATCTAGCCATCTCTTTCAACTCCAATGCATGTGCATGCACACGTGTGCATGCAGACACATAGACAAAGATTCAAGAACTGGAAAAAAATTTTGTGTGTGTATACATATGTATGTATACCAATATTCCTATCTTAGTACATTAGAATAAAGCATAATATCCAGTTCCTCAAGTTAAAGTACCAAGAATGCTGCTTGCATAATTCTAGCCCACAGAGCATAATACTAAAAGATATCTTCTTTCCTGTCTTGGATTCAAATCATTTCCATTCTCTTGTAAGAATCTAGGTAGTAGCCATAAGCCATCAGTCTGAAAATTTACTTTTAAAACTTAATTTACTGCAATAAAATGTGTTTAAAACAAAGTAATTTATCATATTACACTCAATATAATGAAATTTTTGCCTATTAAATCATACATTAAAACAAGGTAATTAATTATACATTTTTTAAAAAGTAAGGTAACCAATATAAAGTACATTATTGTTTTAAAAGTCATTCTCAAGTCAGGCATGGTGATGCATGCCTGTAATCCCAGTGACTTGGAAGGCTGAAGCAGGAAGAGTGCTGATTTAAAAGCAGACTCAGCAATTTAGCAAGAACTTATCTCAGAATAAAAAGGACTTGAGAATATAGCTCAGTGGTAAAGTGCCCTTGAGTCCAATTTCCATAGGACCCTCCCCAAGAAAAAAACCAAAGCACCATTCTCAATAGTCATTTAGATATTACCAAAATGAAAACCCAACAAATAGGTTATATTTTTAAAATTTGATGCAAGGAAGAAACAGAATGAAGGAAGAACTATTTGTTTCAGCACCTTCTTTGCAGAAATATGTTCCCATGCTCCCTCTCCAATTCAAATTCCAGGAAGACAACTCCATAAAACAACATTTCTTTATATTAACACCTAAAACTCTGTGGGTAGAATTAATTCGTTTACTAGTAATATTCCATATACTATTTGATTCCTATATTCCATCACATATTCATGGTCATGTTTTCTTGGTTTTGAATTAATTTCTTAACATGTTTGATTGAAAAAGATTTATTAATTGAATGACATGGATAACAGAAGACATCAGGGACGAGATAAAAAAAATTCTTAGAGGTAAATGAGAACTCTGATACAACATATCAAAATCTCTGGGACACTATGAAGGCAGTGATAAGAGGAAAGTTCACTGCGTTAAGCTCATTCATTAAAAGAAGAAAAAGTCAACAAATAAATGACCTGACACTACATCTCAAAGCCCTAGAAAAAAAGAAACAAATCAACACCAAAAGAAGTAGAAGACAGGAAACAATTAAGATCAGGGCTGAAATCAATGAAATCAAAACAAAATAAACAATTCCAAAATATTGACAAAACAAAAAGCTGGTTCTTTGAAAAAATAAATAAAATTGACAAACCCTTAGCCATCCTAATGAAAAGAAGGAGAGAAAAAATCCAAATTACTAAAATTCATGATGAAAAAGGAAATACCACAACACACTATTGAAATAAAGAAGATAATTAGAAACTATTTTGAAAATTTATACTACAGTAAAATAGAAAACCTCAAAGACATCGAGAAATTTCTAGAGGCATATGACCTACCCAAACTGAACCAGGAAGACATACACAACTTAAACAGATCAATTTCAAGCAAGGAAATAGAAGACACCATCAAAAGCCTACAAACCAAGAAAACCTCAGGACCAGATGAATTTTCAGACACATTCTACAAGGCCTACAAAGAAGAATTACTACCAATACTCCTCAAATTATTCCATGACACAGAAAAGGAGAGAACCCTTCCAAACTCCTTCTATGACACTAAATCACCCTGATAGCAAAACTAGACGGAGACACATCAAAGAAAGAAAATTTCAGACCAATATCCCATATGAACATAGATGCAAAATTTCTCAGTAAAATTTTTGCAAATCACTTACAAAAATATATTTAAAAAAATAGTCCACCATGATCAAGTTGGGTTCATTCCAGGGATGCAAGGTTGGTTCAACATACGGAAATCAATAAATGTAACCCATCATATCAATAGACTTAAAGATAAGAATCATATGAGTATATCAACTGATGCAGAGAAAACACTTGACAAAATACAGCACCCTTTCATGTTCAAAACACTAGAAAAACTAGGAATAGTAGGAACATACCTCAACATTGTAAAAGCTACCTATGCTAAACCGAAGGCCAATATCATCCTAAATGGAGAAAAATTGGAAGCATTCCCTCTAAAAATGAGAAACAAAGCAGGAATGCCCTTTTTCACCACTTTTATTCAACATAGTCCTTGAAACTCCAGCCAGAGCAATTAGACAGATAAAAGAAATTAAAGGAATGTGAATAGGAAAAGAACTCAAACTATAATTATTTGCCCACAACATGATTCTACACTTAGAGGATCCAAAAAATTCCACCAGAAAACTTCTAGAATTAATATATAAATTCAGCAAAGTTAGCAGGATATAAAATCAAATCTATAAATCAAATGCATTCCTATACATCAGTGATGAATCCTCTGAAAGGGAAATTAGGAAAACTACCCCCATTCACAATAGCCTCAAAGAAATCAAATACTTGGGAATCAATTTAATAAAAGAGGCGAAAGACCTCTACAATGAAAACTACAGGACACTAAACAAAGAAACTGAAGATCTTAGAAAATGGAAAGATCTCCCATGCTCTTGGATAGGCAGAATCAATATTGTCAAAATGCCCACACTACCCAAAGCACTATATAGATTTGATGCAATTCCAATTAAAATCCCAACATCATTCCTTATAGAAACAGAAAAAGCAATCATGAAATTCATTTGGAAAAATAAGAGACCCAGAATAGCCAAAGCAATCCTTAGCAAGAAGAGCGAAGTAGGAGCTATCACAGTATCAGACCTCAAACTTATACTACAAAACTATCAGTAACAAAAATGGCATGGTATTGGCACCAAAATAGACATGTAGACCAATGGTACAGAACAGAAGACACAGAGACAAACACACATAAATACAGTTATCTTATATTAGACAAAGGTGCCAAAAACATACATTGGAGAAAAGATAGCTTCTTCAACAAATGGTTCTGGGCAAACAGGAAATTCATATGTAGCAAAATAAACCTAATCCCCTCTCTCTCACCATGCACAAAACTCAACTCAAAGTGGATCAAGGACCTAGGAATTAGACCAGACACCCTGCACCTAACAGAGGAAAAAGTAGGCACAAACCTTCATCATGTCAGATTAGGACCATATTTCCTTAACAAGACTCTTAAAGCACAAGAAATAAAATCAAGAATCAATAAATGGAATGAATTCAAACTAAAAAGCTTCTTCTCAGCAAAAGAAACAATCAATGAAATGGAGAGAGAACCTACATTTTAGGAGCAAATTTTTACCACATAAATATCAGAGCACTGATCTCCAGGGTATATAAAAAAAACTTAAAAAACTTAACACCAAAAAAACAAACAACTCAATCAATAAATAGGCTAAGGAGCTGAACAGACACTTCTCAGAAGAATATATACAATTGATCCACAAATATATAAAAAAAAGTTGAACACCTCTAGCAATTAGAGAAATGGAAATCAAAACTACTCTAAGATTTCATCTCATGCCAGTCAGAATGGCAGTTGTCAAGAATATAAACAATAATAAGTGCTGGCAAGGATGTGGGGGAAAAGGCACACTCATACATTGCTAGTGGGACTGCAAATTGGTGGAACCAATCTGGAAAGCAGTATGGAGATTCCTTAGAAAACTTGGAATGAATGGAACCACCATTTGACCCAGCTATCCCACTCCTCAGTTTATACGTGAAGGACTTAAAAACAGTATACTACAGTGACACAGCCACTGCAATGTTTATAGCAGCTCAATTCACAATAGCTAAACTGTGGAACCAACCTAGACATCTTTCAATAGATGAATGGATAAAGAAACTGTGGTATATATACACAATGGAATATTACTCAGCAAAAAAAGAGAATAAAATCATGGCATTGCAGATAAATGAATGGAGTTGGAGAAGATCATGCTAAGTGAAATAAGCCAATCCCCAAACACCAAAGGCTGAATGTTCTCTCTGATAAGTAGATGCTGATCCATAATGGGGGAAGGGGCATAGGAAGAGTGGAGGAACTTTGATCAAAGGGGAAGGAGGGAAGAGGAGGGGACATGGGGGCAGGAAAGATGATGGAATAAGGACATCATTGCCCTAGGCGCATGTATGACTGCACATATGGTGTGACTCTACATCATATACAACCAGAGAAATGAAAAGTTGTGTTCCATTTGTATACAATGAATCAAAATGCATTCTGCTGTCATGTATACCTAATTAGAATAAATTTTTAAAAAACCAAGAAGGTAGACTATAAGACCTTCTTTATCAAACTATATGAAAGCTTAATATAATATTAATATTACTAAATATAAAAATCCTTATTGAAATATTAAATACTAATGTTTAATATTTTCTTAGGGAAATATATAAAATGCACAAATTTATAAAAATTAAATTTTTTACATTTTGATGTAATATAGTTACACAACTAATAGGGAAAAATCAGGGGTAATAACATTGATTTTCTAAAATCTTCATAACCTTTAAGACAGGTCTACATTTAAAATTTTTAATATTTACCTTAAAATGAAGTAAAACTGCTGCTACTTCCCTCATTCTGGAGATTTCACCTTTTCTTTGAGCACTGGTAAACTCCTGAATTAGTTGGCATTCTAAATCATGGTATTTACCTAAAAATAAAAATAGTCATGCAGCTATACTGAGGCACTCAAAGTATCCAAATTATGTCAAGCATCTAAATTATTTACAAATATAATGTATACGGATATGCCTTCTTTTTGGAAGAATTACAAAACAACATGACATCTGAAAATACAGGTAGGTCTCTGAACTTTCAACGAACTGGCTTAACAAAGAGGTACCCAGGTTACTATGGATGGAACCAGCAAATACACTGATATTTTTCCAGAAACCTAGAATGATCTAGTCTACAATATTGGCAAAAATCAAACTATGCAACTAAGGAGTTGAACAGGTATTACAATGCTCAGAGTATCAGTGTTAAAAAGGTAAAAGCTACATTTAGAGATATGTGTGTAGGAGCACTCTCCATACATTCAACCACTTCCATCTTTCCCCATTCTATGCTAATGGACTGTGCGCTTGACAGAGAGCACCCCTTTGTTTGTAACCTTGGGCCCTGATTGGTCCAGGAGTGTATATAAGCTTCTGTACTTTCTGGAATAAACGGTGGTTTTGCATCTCCCTCCGGCAGAACTGTTTACCTACCCCAGAGTCTAGGTGAAGTGACTCCACGAACCGTCACCCCCAAACCCCGTCCTGAGAGACCTCACTTCGTCCCCTGAGGACCCCTCTTTGTCTCTCAGGACCCCAACTCGTCGAGCGGACCCACACAGCACGATTTAAAATAATATATGTGTATGAACAAAATCTCCAAATACACTGTTAAATTAAAAACACAAGGCCTAAAAGCTACCATTTTTTAAAAAAAATGTATGTATGTATATGCATACACACACACCATATATATATGTGGTGTGTGTGTGGGGGTGTGTGTATATATATATATAAATAAAGTAATTGGGGAGGAAGGGGTCTTATGCTGCTTGTATAACCATACAGTACTCTTGAGGAATACCCAGGGATGGGGTACAAGAATGATATTGTTTCAACTCTCCCTTTTGCTATTTTCTTTTACACAAGTAGTTACTGTACTTACTCAAAAAAAGTTAATTAAGCTGGGCACAATGGTGCACACCTCTAATCCCAGCACTTTGGGAGGCTGAGACAGGAGGATTGCAAGTTCAAAGCCAGCCTCAGCAATGGTGAGGCGCTAAGCAATTCAGTGAGACACTGTCTCTAAATAAAACACAAAAACAGGGCTGAGGATGTCGCTCAGTGGTCGAGTACCCTTGAGTTCAATCCCCAGGACCCTCCCCCATCCCCCAAAAAGTTAATCAAATGGACTTCACTTACTTGCAATTTTTGATTTTACTTCTGAAAATCTGAAAGATAAAAAACAATGATGATTCATTAGTTTTGACAAACATACCATGCTAATATGTTACAAAAGGGGAAAATGGATGCAGGGGTACATGGGAACCTTCTGTATAATCTTTGCAAGTTTCTGTAAATCTAAAACAATTATAAAACTAAAAGGTTATTATAAAAAATAAAAAGACAAAGCCAGAGGGGAGAGAAAATACTGACAGAAAGCATTCCTGGTGACAAAACTGAATATAGGAAATTCAGATGGGGTAGGTAATTCTCATTTAGGAAACTCACACTGAAAAATCAAGAGGTACTAACCCAGGCAGTCACAAGACAAGTTATTGTTCCTACTCACATTCACTGGCATTTTGAAGACACTGGATTATAATAATTGATTGTAATAATAATTATAATAATTTGCCCCCCATTAGGATGTTTAAAATAAAGTTTTAAATTTTTATGTAAAAGAAACACAATGATAAAATGATATAATGATAAATAATATAATAATCAACACAAATGAAAATGACTAACAAAAAATACAAAAAATAATTTTAAAACTAAAAAAATAGAAAGAGCCTTACAAAGAATCCAGCAATGTGTTTAGAACAACAACCATTCCATCTTTACAAATTCAAAAACCAAAATACCATATACCAGAATCTTCAAATCTAAAATATCAAGAGGGAATGTCTAGCACAGAAAACTGATATTGAGATTCCATACAATCATTTTGAAGAAAAAAGAGAATGGTTGGCAAAAGAGATGCCAAAGGCAGATGAAGAAAGAAAAGTTTAGATAGTTATAAAAAATGATAAAACCAAGTCATGGGAGATCACAGAACACATATAATACTGTATTGATGAGTGTGAAAAAAATAAGTCTGATTAAGGCTTAGTAGAGAAGTTAAAACAAAGCTATAAGAGAAGGCTGGAGTGTAGCTCAGCAATAGAGGACTTGCCCAGCATGTATGAGGCCCTGGGTTGGATCCCCAACACTGAAACAAAGCAAAGCAAAACAAAACAAACTGTAAGAAGAGTATAAACTTGAGAGATGGAGAAGATGACTATGCCAATGTGTTGTGGAGGGGAGTACAAGGGAAGGAGAAGAATGAGGGCTATAGCTAACTATAGCTAACCATTTAACTTAAGTAAATAGTCCAACTCTGAAATGGGATAAAGTTATATAGAGGTTTTGGTGGATGATTTAAAAAATTATTACTGCTTATCTTTTATGATGATACAAAGTTGAGAATAAAATGAATATGTGAGGAGGATTCACTATGGCTGGAAGATAATGGTCAAATTTTAAGTACAGCAATATACCCATATTCTACCTGTATCTGAAAACCTTCAAGTATCAACGAAAGAATAACAGATATATTATCTGTTAAACAAACTCATATTTCTTTCAGTCACATGGAGGAACTATTATTAACAAAATTTTATTTAAGAGTCTGATATCAGGCTGGGATTGTGGCTCAGTGGTAGAGCGCTTGCCTTGCATGCATGAGGCGCTGGGTTCGATCCTCAGCACCACATAAAAATAAATAAATAAAGATATTGTGTCCATGTACAACTAAAAAAATATTAAAAAAAAAAAAAAGAGTCTGATATCCATGGACTACAGGAATTCATGAAAAACTTTCCTTCTCAGAAGGTATTTTATTTTAGGATGAAATTTAACTTAGTGATGACACTGGGACTTTGCATTTAAAACAAGGTTCTGAACCCAAAGTCTCTGGGAAGAATTTTATGGGTAGGGTAAAGAGTTTAAATTATATACAATAATCTGTGTATATCTTAATTTTTTGAAGAAACTTTATAGGTTTCATTAGCTTTCCAAAGGTGCCCAAGACCCCAAAAAACTTAAGATCTTTCATTTAGAATTGGGGAACAAACAACTGAGTAGCATTATGGTTAAACTCTTGTCTCTTATCACCTGGTTTTCAAAGTCAAACAGGAAAACTCAAAATTTTACTTCAGTCAACTTCAAAAATCTCCACCAATTTTTTTTCAAAGACAAAGGATTGAAAGTATATCATCAAATTTAGGTATTAAAAGCAGACTATTTTTTCAATCAACTATTTTATACTGTATTTAAAGGAAACATTCAACATATTCTTGTTGATTTAGTAAGCAAAGAAAATCATCCAGGGGAAAAAATGCGATTTTTTTTCTATAAATTACACATTTCCAAATTAGTTCTTGAGAAATAAACTTGCCTATCAAAAGGTAATTCCTGGGCAATCAGGTGCAACTTCTGAATGATGTCTGCTGCCTCCTTTATCTATTAAAAAATAAATAGAATAAGTTTTAAAACTCAAGCAATATTATTATATTGTGTGCATGTACAAATATATAACAACAAATCCCACCATTATGTACACTTAAAATATACCAATAAAAACATGGAAAAATAAATAAATAAATTAACTCATTATATAAACTATCAATATATTTGAAAATAGTATTGTCTTCCTATGTATGTCCAAAGGCCCTCCTCAAACGATTTTTTATAAAAGCCCACAACAAATAAAATTTTGTGACCAACAAGAATACATGGGGCAGGGGCTGGCTGGGGTTTTGGCTCAGTGGTAGTGTTCACCTCGTTCACATATGAAGCAATGGGTTCGATCCTTAGCACCACATAAAAATAAATAAATAAAATAAAGATATTGTGTCCATCTACAACTAAAAAATATGTTTTTAAAAAACAGAATACATCTGGGGTATCACTACAATGAGCCAAAACTCAAACATTTGTCTTTATGGCACTAAAATTTTTTAATTTTTTTTTTGTGGTTTTGCCACAGAATCTTCCTAATGAAACTCGCCATCCAAGTTTACTCTGAAGAAGTTAAAATCATTGCTTGCTAAAAGCAGAGTGTAAATATGTTCTAAGTTTATAAACCCAAAAAAGGATAAAGAAGGTTTATGAAAATGATTCAGAACATACTGCTTCACATACACACTTTAATCTAAATGAATAAGAAGTAAAAAAATTCTTGTCATTTAGTAAGCATACAAATTTATAATACTTGTTCTAAAAGCAAAGACAAAAGTTTAACATGAAGTCTCCTGAATGAAATATAGAAACACGTATAGTTTGTCAAGTTGTAAATGAAGGCACTTAGGTAAGGGCCTCAAATCCTTTAAATGCAGATTCTACTTGTGTTTGTTTATACAAGAGTGTAGAGAAGTTATATAATGTTCACTTTTTCTTTTTCTTTTCTAAATACTGATTTTTAATTTGGCATAACTTTAATAACTGCTTTATGATAATTCATTTTCTCTTACATTAAAAGAGAGACTTACAAACATGAAGGAAGAGCTAAGAATAAGTATAGATTTTTATGTGAAGACTAGCAAACAACTGTGGATAACAGCAGGGCCTGTTTCTACTTCTTATTCCAAAAGACAGTGAATATAGTGCTTTTGCTTCACTTATCTCTCTTCTCCTATTCAGCAGGTCCCTGTCACTTTTCAGCTACCAAACACTCACTCTACCTTGCTGCACATGGGTACAGGTATTATTGCAGTATCACTCCTCACCATGCCATTTAGTTGCAGAAGCAGTCTATCATTTTCTCCTTTCCAATACCCCCTTCAGATAGACTATTGTTGGCAAACAGCCAGTTCTGTTTCCATCAGGACTCTGTACTTGTTCTTTTAAGACACATAAGAGTGCTATTTGCAAACTTTGCTTAATGTAGTATGTAGCAGAAAGAGTGCTTCTTTTTCTTCAATTCCCATAGCTAATTATTTTATAAAAATTAGAGCACAAGTAATCCTTAAAGTTGTAATGTATTATAGTTAAGATATGCAAAAAGTGTCAAAATCACAATCTAATGATATGATTATATCTGTTACTGATATTAGAGTGAACTGAGAGAATACTTAGTTTTAAAGATAATCAGTTATCAGGCATTAACTACATGAAGAACAATAAGCTACCATCCTAAGATAAATAAGTGACATGCATGTAAGAACAAGGGTAAATAGAAAAAAAGTGTTTTTTTGTTTCACGTTTTATTGTTGGTTTTGGGTTTTGTTTTTTTTTTAAAGGAAAGAAGATGAGAAGATTGTGAAAAGCAAGGATTAAAAAAACAAAAATAGCTGGGGGCAGTGGCACATGCCTATAATCGCAGTACTTTGGGAGACTGAGACAGGAGAATCATGAGTTCAAAGCCAGTCTCAGCAGTGGTGAGGTGCTAAGCAACTCAGTGAGGTTCTATCTCTAAATAAAACACAAAATAGGGCTGAGGATATGGCTCAGTGGTTGAGTATCCCTGAGTTCAATCCCTAGTACCAAAACAAACAAACAAAAATAACTAGGGAGCAAGAAGAAAAATGAGTATGTGTTAGTATCTTATCCCATTTTATTTCCTCTCACAATTACATCTCTCTAGCTACATGGTTGATTTTCCCTTTTTTTCTTCATTGGGAAAGTGGCTGCCACAGTATCCATAAATTGAGATATCTAGAAGCTTATCTTATAACAGGCAATCTAATATCACACATGAATCTTAAGTATAGTTAATAGTACCAGGCCTAAAAGGATTCTTAATAAACAATAAACCATAAAAGATGAGAGAAAAAGAGGGCAACTGAAAATGGAGGAATAACGTATAAGAAAATAACAAGAAGTTAAAAGAAAAAGGGATACAGAAGAAAGTGAAGCAAAGAAAAGAAATAAACTTCAATATTCTATGTAAGTCTGTGTTTGCCCCTCCAAGATTACAGGTGCCTATGTAATTAAGTGAATGCACTAGCAAGAATATAAAGATAGAGCTGCAATTATAGCTCAGTGGAAGAGCGCTTGCCTCACATGCATAAGGCAGTGGGTTCGATTCTCAGCACCACATAAAAATAAATAAATAAAATAAAGATATCTGTGTCCATCTATGACTAAAAAAAATTTTAAAAAACAGAATATAAAGATATTTTTCTTTCAATTAGACTGTCCAAATTAAGACAACAGTTAACAACAAGAACTACCTAATAACATGAGGGTAATTAAAAAATTCAAAGAGCCGGGCACAGTGGCGCAAGCCTGTAATCCCAGCACTTAGGGAGGCTGAGACAGCAAGTTCAAAGCCAGCTTCAGCAATGGCAAGGTGCTAAGCCACTCAGTGAGACCTTGTCTCTACATAAAACATAAAATAGGGCTGGGGATGTGGCTCAGTGGTCAAGTGCCCCTGAGTTCAATTTCCAGTACCAAAAAAAAAAAAAAAATTCAAAGAAAAGTATAAACATACAAATAACATAAATCATGTCGAAAATAAATAAAATCAATCTAAAAGCATATATTTTTCTCTAAATGCTAAATGACTACCTTCAGCTACATTCAAATAAATAGACTAACACACAGTGGGTAAGATTATCTGCATTTTGTTTATAATAGAGCATAAATACACTATTCAATCCATCAGATTTAATGCAAAGTTCATCTAAAATACCAGAGTTTAATTATACCTAATTTTTAATATGTACACAGAATTTGGGTTCGTTGGTTTGTTTGTTTTTGGTACCAGCGACTGAACTTGGGAGCATTCAACCACTGAGTCACATCCTCAGTCCTATTTTGTATTTTTTTTAGACACAGGGTCTCACTAAGTTGCTTAGCACCTTGCTGTTCCTGACGCTGGCTTTGAACTTGCAATTCTCCTGTCTCAGCCTCCCAAGCTGCTGGGATTACAGGTGTGCTCCACTGCACTTGGCTTGTAAACAGAATTTTTATAATATATATGTTACAAGTAAGCATTTTCATAATATATGATAAATGTATATTTATATTTGGAAAACAAAGCATTCCACAAGCTATCCGAAACTCAGACCAGTGTTCCAATTCTTGTATATGTTCTTAGATAACAAAACCACAAATACAAAAGATTCTTCCAGTATTTTTCAAACTCTTAAGTATCACATTTTTCTTGATGTCAATTTTAGTAGTGTTAAATTGTACTCCAAATACAATTCTTAAAAGTCATTCTTTATCTTTCTTTGATAAATTTTTTCTACATAAAACCACTTTTCAAAGATCTCTAACAATTCTAAGTTCTACAACCATATCAAGTCTAACACACACAAAAAATGTGTTGCTTAATTCAAAGTGATAATACTTAGCTTCATTAATACTTAGCTTTTAACATTCTTCTATCTGATATCTCATGGAGTAAATTTTGAACAAGTCAGAAAGATTATATTCAATATGAATGAGCATATATAATCCATAACAATGTCCATTTTTCATGCATTTTAAATTTTTTCCCCTCAAGAAAAGAAAGCAAGCTAAATTACCTTCTTTTAAGACTATAGAACACTCAATACCAGATACCCTTAGACCAAGATTAAATGATTATTGCTATGAAAGGGATTAATATAAACAATTCAGATTTTTCAATTCTCCTTGGTCCAAACTGCTTTAATTCTTTATAAGAGATCTTCATTTAAGCAATAAAAATTAGAAGTTCTGAATTCTTTTACAAAAGACATTTTAGTTTATCAACAATTTAGGTCAGATCACTCTACTCTCACCCAATGGCATATAATTGCGTAAAGTCAAATATGATAAGGAAATACTAATGAGCATAATTACCTCAGCATTTCTAAACCACATGAAATTTCACAAAATGCCAAGCAAACCAATTAAGAATATAAATATCAACACTTGATCAGTAATCTATAGGTAATTTCATTAAATTACATTTCAGAATAATAAACTACTCAGTGATTTGAAGTATAACTCTAGGAAGTAATAACTAGCTCATAATTAAGGCACTGTAACTAATGTAGTGATGTGCTTTTATCCTCTGATAGTGCTTACCTTTTCAGAATTTATAAAAACATCAGATTTCAATTCTCCATCTAGAAACTCATTAAAATATTTCATCAATTTTTGAGCCTCCACTGCCCGTTGTCTAGGCGTGTTTACCCCCTCCAACTGGTCTCCAAGGTGACAGACTTTGGTTGCTACATAGCTGATGTGCTCATCTAGTTCTTGGAAATGTTGGAAGGCAACCTAGGAAAAATGTGCATGAGCATAAAATACAATTAGAGAACTGAGTTTATAAGTTAATACATATCAAAACTAAACTACCAGCTAAAGGCATAATGGTAGAGCATTTGTGTGGACAGTACAAGGTCCTGGGTTTGTCCCCCAACATGGTAAATAAATTTTTATTTATAAAAATAAACCAAGAAAAAAAATTATCAATAAATTTATAATTTATATTTATAATATAAATTTATTCATTGATTACATAAGTGTAACTTATAATTTATAAACACATTTATAAAAATAAAACGAACAAAAACTAAATTATGGCTGTTACTGCTACTCTGATAAGTAACCAAGGATAACAGATTATGAGATCTTCAAAACCAATTCATACTCATTATCATGACATGATTTGAAAACCTTGTTTTTTTAACCAAGTTGCAAACTTTTATACTTTTACCTATTAAAATAATCATATTTATTATTAATATATTGGTTAATTTAAAAAAGCTACTATTCATCCTGTTTAACAGAGCACCTGGCACCATACAGCTATTAAGTAATGATTTTGAAAAAAAAAAGAACTGAGTACAAAAGGGATCAGATATTTGAAAAAACCTTCTTGAAAAGATTAAAAATGTCAGTAGTATGGGTCTGGGGCTGTGTAGCTCAGTGGTAGAACGCATGCCTCGCATGTGTGAGGCACTGGGTTTGATCCTCAGCACCACATTTAAAAAAAATAAATAAAGCAAAGATATTTTTAAAAAAGTGTCAGGAGTAAAAGATATTGGTTAAAAATAAAATATTAAACACTTAACTTGAAATATTAAAAAAGTGATACTAATATCATCAATAGTAAAATTATTCTTTTCAGTTCTGAAAACATCAAAGACTATAGCAATTACTTTAAGGCAAAGGTAAATTACTTCCCAGAATGTTCATTCTCTTCTCTCAGGGTACACTGATTGCCCTGTGGCAGATGAAAACTATGTGCAACTAATGCCTTTAAACTGCCAAAAGTACAATTGCTGATAACTCAATATGGTACTTTGTTCTAAGCTAATATTCAAGGGAATGAAGCTTTAAACATTTATTGAGGACTACTTCTGTGTTAGACACTATTCTAAGTATATTACATGTAATTATTTATTTAATCCTCAAAACAACCCAGTTTACAGATGGAAAATGTAGGCACACAGAAACTAAATTGCTTGCTTGAGATTACACAGCTAAGTATCAAAGCTACAACTCAGATGGGTTACAAAATTTGTGTGCTTTATTAAAACTATTTCAATTACCAAGTACATTAGGAACATTTGGAAACTGTCACTATAACTACTTAAAAATACATTTCCTATTTTATTCAAATTACTGACTTTTTAAAAATCATTTTCTCATAGCCCTATATACTTAAGTGAAGGAATCTAAATAGATGAAATTTTACCACAAATCAGTTTGCTAATCCCAATGCTAAAGAACAAAAGAAAACTGGGAGGCAGAAAGTTCAACAATGCTCCCCAAAGTGCACTCAGAAAAGACAATCAAATTTCAAATTAGGCCCAGCTTATAAAAGGGATTCAGAGATTCCATATTAATCCAAAGATCTAAGAGTGATTAAGATGCTTGACTGGATGAGTGGTGCCTCTGCAGCTCAGAGGCTGAGGCAGGAGGATCACAAGTTCAAAGCTAGCCTCAGCAACTTAGCAAAGCTCTGAGCAACTTAAGGAGACCCTGTCTCCATTTAAAAAATAAAAAGGGCTGGGGATGTGGCTCAGTAGTTAAGTGCCCCTGGGTTTAATACCCCTTACCTCCCCCCACCCCACCCCCCAAAAAAGAAGCAGCTTGCCTCCTTAACCCTAAGGTCAGTCTGGTGCTTTGGTTTTACTCCAAAATGGACAGAGGAAGAGTATTACACTCACCCACTTCTCCCAGAGTTAACTCAATAAATTCTCACTGAGGCACATACTTCATTATTTTTGTGATATTTACTAGCCTGGGTTTCTATAGGGAAAAACCTGATCCAGGTCTGGTGTTACTTTGGATTATGATTAAAGAGAATAGAAATGACTACCTAAATATCCATTCTAAGAGAATCCCTAAAAGTTTAGGTCTACTAAGAAGTAATTCTTGATTACATCATCAAAGGTAGAGCAAAGGGCACACTAAACTGGATACTACTCCATCCTGAAAAGGGAGTATTGTGATCCCAACCCAATGCACAGTAGCAAGCCAATGTCAAGAATATATGATAACAATTCATGAATATTTTACCCTGTGGGACCAGACAGGTACAGAGAAACCTCAACAGTTGTTATAATTTGACTTGACTTGTTTAAGAGGTTAAAGTTGAAACAAAATAAAGATGTTTAGACTATGTAAATGAATCATTACATAGCTAAATGTTTACCTGGTTGCTTTTCTGGAGCTCTTGTACCTTCTTGGCAAACTCCTTGGCTTCCTTCTGACACTGTTGCTCTAATTTCTCTACTTTCCTTTGAATCTTTTCATCCATTATCTGGAGTTCTTGAATATGATTTACAAATTCTTCTAATAATCTAATAGAGAAAATTTGAACATGAATCAATCTACTATTATTCAAAAAAAGGAAATGACTGATTCATTTATAATTATAAGGAAAATTTTACTTAGAAGTCTTTGACAGGAATGATCATGTTAATTTTCTCTAACATATCTTGTTAGGAATCTCTTCAATCTATAGATGAATGTCATAATTTCTTTTAATTTCTGCAATGTCATAATTTCTTCTTTGCTTTGTCTAAGTCACATAACTTTCCAAAAAACAAAACATTTGAAAATATAACCAGTTTCTATTGACTTTTCAATGGATTATCTCTGAGGTGAATGCAAACCTTACCCAAATCCCCATTAAACTTTCAGAACAGAAACAAATTTTATAGCCCATTTACACCATCCAAGAAGATAAATGCACAATATAAGAATACTATTATTCATCTCAGAGTTCAGTTACTTTGTTTCTCCAATTTACTTAAAAGAACATATTGAACATGTTTTTATTTAGAAATAAAACCAATCCTTTCTAATTTATTACTAATTAAAGAAAATACTAAATTCTTATTCTCAATAAAATCCCTTCCTTTATATGAGTTAAAGTATTTCTCTAAAACAAAAGGAATATAAAAGTTTGAAAAACACAATTTCAAATTTCTGACATATATTTTGGGGAACAATTTTCTTTTCTTTCTTTCTTTCTTTTTTGTACTGGTATTAGAGATTGAACCTAGCGACATTCTACGAATGAGTTACATCCCCCAGCTCTTTCTAGTCTTTATTTTGAAACAGGATCTCACAGTAGCCCTTGAACTAGAGTTCCTCCTGATTCAGACTCTCACGGAGCTAGGATTACAGGCATGCACCACAAGCCTTACATGGTAGGGGGCAACTTTTAACCAATATCTTTTTACATAAGTGCTGAAAGGAATTCCAACAGTCATTTCTATCACTACTACAAATTTGTAGTACTAGACTGGGGCTATGAAAAAAAGAAAAACACTTTTTTACTTCACCTCTTAGGATCAAAAGCTTCAGGTCCACCTCTAGAACCTCCACCTGGAGTTCTCCATACAAGACGTTCAATATACTCATCTGCCACGAAAGGCTCCTAGTTTACAAAATAAATACGTTTTAACAAAGTTTCATAGAAAATGACAATTTTACTTACAAATATTAAAAACGGTTCTACTATGTTATAACTTAAAATGGAACTACATTACTATTTTACTATATTATCAAAATGCACCAAGTTTTTTAAATTAAAAAATCTTCAATTAAAATAAATTACTTAATGTAAATTATAATGTTAAATTAGAGCAATATTAATAATCAGTTGGAACAACCCAACAGAAACAGGCAATTTATAGGGCAAAAAATGAAATATGCAGCTTTACTAATAATGTCAAACATCATTTTTTAACCCTTAAAAACTGAGAACTTTTTAACATTATAATATACAATGCAGGAAAAGGTGATCTGAAATCTGAACTCTCATTATTATTACAAATGTCAATAGTTAATCATCTTTTTGGAGGACAATTAGTATTTATTAATATCATCAATGTTAGGAATGACTAGCAATTTTGCTTTTAAAATTCTAAGGGAAAAGCATATATGAACAAAAAAACTTTTGTAGATTATTCATTGTGCTTGACATGTAGTACTAAAAAATTGTTTACATAAATATTCAATAAAGTCATAACTGACAGATTATGGCAAACCTCCAGGAAGAAAAACTATGCTTCTATTAAAATCATGTAAAATAACACTTAATAAAATGAGAAAAAAATGCTAACAGTATCTGATGAAAAAGTAGGATACCAGATTTAAGAAAAAATATATTATTTTTAGCAAAGGATATTAGAGTAGAAGGCACAGTCAAAAAAGTAAACACTCAAATTTTTATTATTAGCAGGTAGCAAATTTTTAGACTATTCCACACTAACTTATACACTTTCACACTACCTTTTCATGAAAATGTCATATATTGCCTGCCCTTCAGCATATAACTTAAACTGGCAGCATTAGTTGGTATCTATAAAATTTTTCACTTTTTAAAATACTTTTTTTAAAGTTATAGATGGACATAATAACTTTACTTTTATTTACTTATTTTTATGTGGTGCTGAGGATGGAACCCAGTGCCTCACACATGCTAGGCAAGTGCTCTACCACTGAGCCACAATCTCGGCCCCTAAATTTTTCATTTTTTAATTGTACCTTAAAAACATATTTTCACTGATAAGCATTCACTAAACAAAAAAATGTCCAGTGCCAGGCATTTTGTTAGGCTTTAGAATAAAAAGGTATATAAAGCATAGAATGTACCCTGAAGAAACTCATGGCCTAACTGGAGAAAGGAATATAAAGAATGAAATAATGTATTTTTTCAGTAATGTTTATAAAACTTTAGTATTAATACTGCTAAGTGAATTATTTACTCAATAGGGAGGTTTGGGGTAGAAATGAGTTGTTCATTAATATCACAAATATTTACTGAACATCTACAACATGCTAGGCATTGAGAATACAGATGTGAATTCAATAGACAGGATACCCTGCAAAGCCTGATGGAAATAATCTAAGTAGGGATGCCAACCAAACAAGCAATCACAAAAGTAACACAGAAGAAACTATGATAAAAATCGTGGCTAGAAATGTCCTGGATGCTGAAATATAATATAAAAGAGGAACAGAGGTAATGAGACTATGGGGAAGGACCAAAGAAGATTGACCAGAAAGGGTGTTATGACAGGCAAACTCTGAGGAAGCCATGTTTAAGCTGAGATCTGAAATAAGAAGAAAAATCAGCCAAACATGGAACAAATAGTTTTACAAACCATTGGGAAAAGGGAAGAAAGTTCAACTCATCAGAGGAACTAACGTAAACATAGATTAGATCACCAGGAAAAATCTGGAGAGGGATGACAATCGTGTTCTTACCATCATCACACTGGAACTTGAGAGAACGGTTCACCAGTTTGATGTGGTAAGAAGGAATGAGAGAATGAACTTAGAATAAGAATAACCATGAGAATAAGATAAGAATATTATAAGAATAACCATTCACATCCATTATCTTTTTTCCCCACTATGATGATACTGGGGGTATAACCCAGCATTATCTCGTTTACTATTTTCAATAGGACCTATTTTATCCCCACTTTATGATGAGGAAAATGAGATTTTGAGAGGTAAAATAATTGACCAAGATTTAAAATCACTGTGCTCTAATATTGTTGGGTAAACTAAATGGCAAATTTGGTAAACTATAATTAGCTAATTGTGTCTAGAAAGCTAGGTCAGTGAGAATGAGTGGTGAAGCTAAAATGACAGAAACTGCCATACAAAGGCACATACACATTACTGATTTTGCCTGTAAAATTTTCTACTTAATAAATATTAATCATATGTGAAATCCATAATACAAACCAGTAATTTTATTAGTCAATTGATAAACTGGTACATTCTATTAGAAAACCATATGACCTTCATAACTATTAATATCACTAATCAGCAGAAAAGTAGGCAACAACCAAAAAGAACACAAAACAATGTAAGTAGATACTAAAATTTTTTTTTAATATTTTTTTAGTTGTAGATGGACACAGTGTCTTTATTTTATTGCTTTGTATATGGTGCTGAGGATCAAACCCAGGGCCTCACGCATGCGAGGCAAGCGCTCTACTGCTGAGCTACAATCCCAGCCCCAGATACTAAAATTTTTAAAAAGACTTTTTTACAATTTGCTATAAAAGGCTCTTTCAGAAAAAGGCTCTTTTAGAGTGGTCAAATAATTGAAAATAAATAATCATATTAATCCAGTTATCTCAAAAGAGTTTCATTATAGGATATTATCTGTTATGGTTTGCATGTGAGGTGTTCCCCAAAAGCTCACGTGTGAGACAATGCAAGAAAGTTGGAGGAGAAATGACAGGGGCACATCCTTAACCTGATTAGTGAATCAATCTCTGATGGAATTAACTGAGTGGTAACCAGAGGCAGGTGGGTTGTGGCTGGAGAAAGTGATCCACTGGGAGGTGGGGCTATGAGGTATATATTTTGTATCTGGAGAGTGGAGTCTCTCTCTGCTTTCAGGTCACCATGTGAGCTGCTTCCCTTCACCAAACTCTTCCACCATGATGTTCAGCCTCACCTGGAGCCCCTGGGGAATGCAGCTGGCCTTCTACGGACTAAGAAACTATGAAACTGTTTCACCTCTGAACCTGTGAGCCTTCATATAAACTTTTCCTTCTCTAATATTGTTCTTGATGGTTGTCGTAGTCACAGTGGTGAAAAGGCTAACTAAGACACTATCTGATATAACCAAGACATAAATTGTAAAAAAGATTACTAGCTACTTTAAAAACAAAAATTCAGTTTATCCATAAGTGTTGACATATGTGACTTGTCACATAATAGGGATCCTCAATAAGATTATCAGCACATCTATCTTCAGAAACTTTCAAGGCCAGAGGGTTAATACATTTAAAGTGCTAAAAGAAAACAAAGTCAACCATGAATTCTATATTCATCAAAAACATCTTTCAAAAGCAAGGGAGAAATTAAGGCATTCGTAGAAAAACAAGCGGAGAGAATTCATTATCATTAGACCTTCCCTACAAGAAATGTTCAAGGAAGTAGTACAGGGTAAAATGAATGTACACTACACAATAACTCAAAGCCATATCATGAAATAAAAATTTTAATAAAGGGAAATAAGTAGGCAATTATAAAAGCTAATATTGTAACAAGACTTTATAACTATATTTTCTCCAATATTATTTAAGAGAATAACTCTTAAAAATTGTTAGTCTAAAAGCTAGTATTACTGTAACTTTGTTTTCTAACTCCATATTTTATACATGATTTCATACAATAATCTATTTTTAAAAACTATCAGTTTATGCTATGGGGCAAACAATGTATGAAGATGAAACTTAGTGCTATCAACAAGCAAAAGAGTTGGAATGGAGTAGAAGAGCAGAGTTTTATAAGTTATTAAAGTTAAGCCAGTATAAATTCGAGTGTTATAACTTAAGTTACAGTGTTAGTGTTATAACACAATCCCCATAGTAACCACAAATAAAATGCTACAGAATATACACAAAAGGAAATACAGAAATTTAAATGTTGACTACAAAAAAAAAATCAACTAAACACAAAAGAACAAAGTAATGCAAGAAATAAAGTATAAACATTTGTGCACCCAGTAAGAGACCATCCAAATATATGGCCAATTGTCAGAACTAAGTGGACATAAAGTCCTAGAATAACGGAGACTTCAATACCTCACTCTCAAGAATGGATAGAACAAGAGACAGAGATAAATAAGGAAATACAAGACTTAACACAGTAAAACAACTAGATCTATTTTGAAGATATAGCTGAAGCACAAGTTCAAAGGCTATAAAGTCAGAGCACTATCTTCCAATATTCAGTGTATATTCTCAGCTTAAAAACCTTCATATGATGTTGTGTCCCCAATAGGAAAAACGCATGAGTCAGAAACAAGGAGTAAAAGCAGAAATGGCCTTACATCATGATGACTAACTTGTGCATACTCTCCCTACAACTCCTGTTTTTTTTTTTTTTGGTACCAGGTATTGAACTCAGGGGCACTCAACAGCCACATCCTCAGCCCTGTTTATTTTGTATTTTATATAGAGACAGGGTCTCACTGAGTTGCTTAGCACCTCACCATTGCTGAGGCTGGCTTTGAACTCACGATTCTCCTGTCTCAGCCTCCCAAAGTGCTGGGATTACAGGCATGTGCCACGGTGCCCAGCTTCCCTACAACTCTTGAAGTCTATAGTGAAAGAGATGTTGGTCAACCTAAGGGGCACATTTTTGTCTAGGAACATATAGAAGTCCCTTTAAACTAAAACTACCAATACTGCCTGGTCACAGTGGCTACTTATATTCAGGGAATAAAAAGTAAAAAGAATGACCATCTTTGGTAAGGACAATTGACCTTGATCATCATGAGGCAGGGCTGCCACTACACAGCAAGGGTAAAGAATATTATGTTTCACACACAAGTGATCTTCTTGGGAGGATCAACTCCCCAGTCAATTCTGAAAGTACACAGATAACTATTGCAATCCTGGCCAAAGGAAGGTATGATGACTAGTTAAGACAACAAGAATAGTAGAGATACTAGCTAAAGGTAAGGTACAATTAGAATCGATAGTACAGGAGGGAGACAGTATCAGTTGCAACCCTGAGACTATACCATTGGGAGGCATAATTCATTCCACTAACATTCTAAATTTCCTCTAAGATGAAACCCAACTTACTACAGTAAATAAAAGCAAAAATTACCAAAACTGATAGAAAAATCTAAGAACTATGTACTAAGATACTATCACATTAAATTGGCCTTTACATACTAGGTTACAGTGATGATATGTCAAACTGTTTTTACTTCTTTATAAATGTTAACAACTGTAAGATAAAACATGGTGTTTGTGGTCATTCCTACTGAAAATCTCTTGGACATCAATTCCTTGGACAAGAACATAAATCCCTAATTTATCATTGTTTCTCTGAGAAAATTTCAACTGATTTTTTTATATTTTCTTATAGTTATTGCCCCAAATACATCAAATACAATGTGTCATAACCACTCACAAACTAAAACTAGAATAATTTCCCCCAGCTTAGGTAAAAGAATAAGACTTAGAATTTCAGAGAGGTATTTCTGTGTCCCATTAAACCAACTGAACCATGGGTTCCAGTACTATCTAGAAGGTATTTTCCTTTATTATGGATATTGTCAAAAAACTCTTCCTTTCAGTTAGAAACTTCCCTATGCAATTCCTACACTACCAAGTTCATACTCATGTATATGTCTGAAGGTTCTTATCTTGCTCTACTTACCTCAATTTCTCTGCACCCTAATATAAACAGCCACACTTGCATCAGCCTATTCCATCAAATTCCTTACTCATCAAACCCATGTGATTCCTGTTTCATAGCCTGTGATCATATAATTCACTCTACAGAATGCCTTTTGTCCTCCAACAATCCAAACACAACATGCTATTGGCTTGAGTATGTTCACCTAAAAGCACGTACTAAAAATTAATCAGCTGCTGACTCACAACAGGCCCAGGGTGGGGGGTGGAGGTTCACAAGATCGGAGCTAGGGGGAGCAAGGGGTCATGGGAATAGGAAAGACAGTAGAATGAATCAGACATAACTTTTCTATGTTCACATATGAATACACGACCAGTGTAACTCCATATTATATACAACCACGAGAATGGGAAGTTATACTCCATGTATGTATGATATGTCAAAATACATTATACAGTCATGTATAACTAAAAAAAATTTTAAAAATTAATCCACAATGTAAGTGTTGGGGGGTTCTGGCTCAATGGAAGATGTTTGGGTCACAAGAATCTCATGAACAGATTAATGCCAATTAAAGGGGGCTGAGACTGAGTTCCTTTGCACACAAGTGTATCCTCACTCTCCTCCTCTCCCCCCACTTGCCTTCTACTATACGATGTTGTAGTTAAAAGACCTCCACCTGATTCCAACACCTTTATACTGGATTTCTCAACCCCCAAAACTATGAGAAATAAATTCATTTTCTTTATAAATAATCCAGTCTGTGGTATTCTGGAACCACAATACAAAATAGACTAGGATATCACTGTACCATTACTCCAAGCCTGGTTCAGTTCTTCCTTGAAGAGTTCCAATTTCTTCTTTGAAGGCTTCCTTCTCCACATGATCTCTAGTGATTTCTCCCTACTGTGAACTTTCAGAGTTCATATCCCTATGCACAGCAATATACTCCTAATTGTCATTTATTATTTTATAATAATTTCTGTAAGTTTCACTCTTTTCTCCACACTTCAATTGAAAATCAGGGTAAGCTCTGTCATAGCTTGCTCCTGCTTTCCGATTATAATGAAGAGAACAATGCTGAGCAAGACAAAATACTAACTAGCAGGGAGTAAGGCTGAATCCCCTGAAAAAAATCTTGAAAAATCATGCCTTGATTCACATATCCAAAACCAAAAAGGCAAGAACACTACTCACAACCCAGAAATAAAAAATAGGTATTACCTAGTGCTATCAAGCTGAGATTCTAACAGAAATCATACATGAGTTTAATAATTCTGGAACCGAAAATACATTTGTCCTCTTCTTTTAATCCCATTTGATTTGATAATGAGATTCTTTGTGTTTCCTATAAGTCAATAAATCAATTACAATTATTGACTTGAATTTTTATAAAGCACTACTAAGTGTTTTGTCTCAAGCTAGCAAAATCGATATTAAATTCAGAATGGAAATAGAAAGATAAAGCATATTGAGACAAAAACAACTAAAACAAACTTGGAAAAGTATTTGTGAAAACTACCTGCAGAACCTGGTGTTGCAGCTCAGTGGTAAAGCAGTTGCCTAACACGTGTGAGGCACTGGGTTCAATCCTCAGCACCACATAAAAATAAAAAATAAAATAAAGGTATTGTGTCCATCTAGAACTAAAAAGAAAGAACTTAAAAAAAAAAACAAAACTACCTGCAACACTACAAGACAAATAATTTTACTTTTTAAAATTAAAGACTGAGCCAGGCGTGGTAGCACAAGGCTATAATCCCAGCGGCTGGCTTAGGAGGCTGAGACAGGAAGATCGCAAGTTCAAAGCCAGCCTCAGCCAAAGTGAGGCGCTAAGCAACTCAGTGAGATCTTGTCCCTAAATAAAATACAAAATAGGGCTGGAGATGTGGCTTAGTGGTTGAGTGGCCCTGAATTCAATCCCCAGTACCCCTCCGCAAAAAATATATATATATATAAAAGGCTATTTTAAAAATGTGATCCTGAAGGAAATGTTGACTCTTTAAACTGAGATAATTAACCAATTAATCTTCATATTATCAGAATTGTTTTGAAGCTGATCTAAAGAGAGGTACTTCAGAATTTTCTTCTTTCATTCTCTGAAGTAAAATCTTTTTTTCCCCAGAGAAAATATCTAACTTCTGACAATAAACATCTGATTTCTATGCCCCAAAGAGAGGCAATGGTATGTTAGAGTACCAAGCACAAGATTCAGCAAATAATAGAATTAAATTTCAATTTTTTTTTTTTTTTTTGGTGGTGCTAGGGATTAAACCCATGGCCTTGTGCATGCGAGGCAAGCACTGTGCCAACTGAGCCATATCCCCAGCCCACTAAATTTCAAAAATTTTAAAGCAAGAGTGGTCTTTAGCTATCATCTTAACCCAATTCTTTCATCTCATTTTTATATTTGAGGAAAATAAAGCAATGAATTTTATCTTGTCAAAGTACTGAACCAGTATTCTAACACAAGGTTTTTCTCACTCTACTATGGTGTGTTTTAAAATAAAAACTATGGATGGTTATTTAGACCTAGGAATGAATGACATCTCTCAGCTCTACCTCTCAGTAGTTGTGCGGTCTTGGGCAAATTACTCAACATCTTTATGTTTCAGTTTTCTTATTTGTAAAATGCGGAAAATTAAGTTTTTAGCTCAGAAGGTTAATCTGAAGATTATCTTAAGTTGATAAACAGCTTAGAAGAAACCATTGAAAATGTCTAATAAAATCTACCATTAGTATTTCAAAAATCAACTGTATTTACAAATTGACATTAAATTTCCAGGCACTTAATGCCTCTGGGATGAAATTAAACAAGTGAATGCAAGAAACATTAATTTCTTTGAATGTTCCTATATACATTTTATTGTATCCAGACTAAGCAAGTGTGTATGTGTGTTGTATATGTATGTACACATGTGTATGTATGTGTATGTACATATATGCATATGTATAAAGCTATTTTCTTATTTTCATGTTGTAATTCCAAGGAAAGAAAACAGCATCTGAAAAGTTAGGTCAGGTTTTTAAATACTTTTTACATAAACTTTTAACAATAAAAACTTAAAAAATTATATGCCACTCAACTAACTAGAATTTTCATTTAATTCGTGGGGTTTTGTTTGTTTGCGGGGTGAGTACTATCTAAAACTGCAATCCACTATTAACAGAATAGGGCAAATCAATTTTTAATCTAACAAATACACAGACACACACACACATCTATCCCTTTTGTTCTCAGTATTTTTACACTAATCACACACAAGTACAATCTAAAACCATGCTCAATTTTAAGACTGCTTTTCCAGAAGTTCACTTCCAAGTTGATTTGACTAGAGAACTCAGAGCATAATACTTAAATGTAAACCTATTAACTCTTAATCATCTACCTTTGCCTCCACCACTCTTAATACTAAAGAGTGGTAGAAGCCTATTAAGGATGTAGATAAAAAATTGATCAGCCTCTGTTCCAATTATCTATTACTGTGTAACAACCACCTCCATACTTAGTGACTTAAAAAAACAATAATCATCATTTTGTTCACAAATCTGCAATTTGGGCAGGGATCCGCAAGGAAATATAGTCTCTGCTCCATGTGACATCAGCTGAGGCTGCTCAACTTGGAATGGCAAATTAGTGTTTACTGTTAGCTGGGAGTAGGACCAGAGTTGAGCGCCAAGGGCCTTGGTTCTTTGAAAGGGCTGCTTAGGCTTTTACTTGGCACAGCTGCTAGATTCCAAGAGAGAGTATTAAAAGAGAACCAGGATACCTTGGAAATCACTATGTAATATCATTTCTACTGGCCAGGTTCAAGAAATAAGCATATATCCTTCCTTTCTATAAGTGTCAGTCACATTGTAGGATGGCAGATCTTGTGGGCATATAGTCTTTTTTTGTAATTCTCTCCTAGCATAATCTCCTATCTTTTGGATCATTTTCTTCTCAGTCTGCTCTGAAAGACTTTTCCTGATAGATGTCCTTTTCTTAATCCATTTAAAGAGAAAGTGACAACCACTTAATTTTAAAAATTAAATTGAGTAAATTTTAATTGAGATTCATCTAAGCAAAATAACCCTCTGAGGTAGAAACTATTTTTTCCCTATTTTACAAATATGAAAACTGAGGCACAAAGATGTTAGATAACTTGCCCAAGACTACGTAACTACTAAAAAGTAGAGCTAAGAGATGTCGTACATTCTCAGCTCTAAATAACCATCCACATAAAATAATAATTCATAAACTCCTACCTAGCTATGGTCCTCTTTTTGAGTTACTAATTCATATTTACAATTGCCTTCTAAACTTCTTCACCAGGATACCTTACTAAAAACTTAAATTTAATACATACTTTAAAAAATGAATACATTATTCTTTATCACTGAAAAGGTCCTTCCAATTTTTGTGTCACAGCTAGTACATCATCAACTACCTATCTTCCAAAGTTCACAAACTTAAAATTAACTCTTCAATAACCAAACTCTTTTGATTCTTCCTCCAAAACATCTTTCCAGATTTCTTGGCTTCTGTGTTCCCATTAAATTAAGGTTAATTTTATGCCTTGATTAATCAATCAACAGACAATTGTGGAATAAATAGCAAATGACAAGAACTATGGCAGATTGCCCATGACCCCTGTTTTCCTAGCTAAAAATCTCTTATCCATTAAAGGCCATTCTTCTTCTTTTTTTTTTTTAATTTTATTTATTTATTTTTTTTAGTTGTAGGTGGACAGAATATCTTTATTTTATTTTTATGTGGTGCTGAGGATCGAACTCAGTACCTCATGTGTGCTAGGCGAGCACGCTACCACTGCGCCACAATCCCAGCCCTCCATTCTTCTTCCATTAAGATTAAAATTCCCTGTGTCTCCTGACATCCCCTAAAAGGAAGTCATGTCAGGCCAGACATGGTGACATGCACCTGTAATCCCAGCAATTTGGGAGGCTGAGACATGAAGATTACAAATTCAAGACCAGCATCAGCAACTTAGGATGATCCTATTTCAAAATAAAAAATAAAAAGTGCTAGAGGGTTGGGGATGTAGGTCAGTGGTAAATTGCCCCTGGGTTCAATCCCTAGTACTGAAGAAAAGGGAGGAGGGTCAGGTCAGCCCTGTTAAATGTGGTCTACAAAAAGCTTTCTCAAATCTTCCTCAAACCCCCATGGTCTCAATCTCAATATCTTTACTATGAACCACCAGCCAGCCACAACACTCCCTATTCCTAAAACATGCATATACACACCTTGTCTCTTCTCGATATTCCCCAAACACACCTCACCTTACAAACCGGAGTTATCTTCTGTGTCTGCCCTAAAATGTCATTACTATATGAAAGCTTTCCTAATCATCCCATGAAGAGATTCTGGACTCCACTATACCATATGAACACATTTCTCTACCCCAACTATAATTTTAACTCATCATATTTTTCTTTCTTTCTTTTTTGCACTAGAGATTGAACCCAGAGGCATTTTACCACTGATCTACATCTCAGCCCCTCCCCCTTTTTTGGTTGTTGTTGAGACAGGATCCTGCTAAGTTGTTTAGGGCCTTGCTAAATTGCTGAGGCTGTTCTTGAACTTGCAATCCTCCTGTTTCAGCCTCCCAAGTTGCTGGGATTACTCAGCATCTTTTAACTCCAGTCCCTGGAGATGGTGAGTTAAAGTAAAATGCTCAATAAATATTTGCTGAATGAATACATGAATGAATTAGTATTTTTAGGGCATGCTCTTTGAGACACACAGACACATTAATCTTGATACTTTGTATTGAACTTAATAAAAATATTTTGTTGAATGAATAACTGACCATAGTTACTAACTGTAGGAGCACTCTCCAATACCTTCAACCCCTCCCTTCCATCTTTCCCCATTCTATGCTAATAGACTGTGCTCTTGCCAAAGAGCAGCCCTTTGTTTGTGACCTTTGGATCTGATTGGTCCAAGAGTGTATTTAAGTTTCTACACTTTCTGGAATAAATGGTCGCTCAGGTGTTCCTGCTTCTTGCTCCGGGTGTTTCCAGGTCTCACTGGGGCTGAGCGGATTTTTACCTACACCCCGGGGTCTGGGTGATTGACTCCGCGAATCGCCACTGTCCAGAGATACTCCATATCTTCTTCCCCAGAGACTCCTTTTCCTCGTCTCTCTGGATCCCCAACTCGTAGGGAAGGCCCATGTGGTGTCCTCACCTCCTTTTAAGCCATAACTAACAAAGAACCCTCCCATAAAAGTAGCCTGCCCAGGGACAAGGAAAGACTCTAGAAGAATGATATGAGAGAAAATCAGCAAATGAGAAGGGAGAAAGTATACTCAGTAGTGCAATAAAAGAGGAACATCTGCAACAACAGAAAAAGAATTTCCCACCCCAGTTATTTTTTTATGTGTAGAATATATAATTAGTCCAAACAACAGGAATCTTGTTCATCCTGAGGTGATCATTTAAAAACACTACAGATAATCCCTTCAGAAAGATCTGTCAACAAAGGTTGAAACTAAGAAGGTATTCTGGGCAATTTCTAGGACATACATTTAAACAATAAATGAATCATCTATTGATAAATCATTTCTGCCAACTGAGGAAATATTCTGCAGTTTGATTTTGTTGTATGACGTTGCCTTTGTTTAAAAAGGAAAAGTCATAGGGTCATAAGATTTTTTTTAAAGCACATTTAACAGTTTAATTTTGTTTCCATACATCTCTTCTTCAATGGGGAAAATGAAAGCACAATTCTATTTAATAGTACATGAAAACCAGGATGCACAAAAACAAAATATCCTTGACTACATCCTGCCCTGTTTTCCATAGTTCTCCAGTTGTGAATAAGAAAGGGAAGCAGGAGAAAAAGACATTCTCTGATTTATTCTGCAACCTAGATCTATGGCAGTAACAGCAGGAAATGGAAGCAGTGACTGAGGATTTTTTTCTTTTTCTCATTCTAGTCTTAAGAGGTCATAGAAATGAAAACTTCCTCAATAGCAGAGTTCATTGTAGAGCTAGACTCACTGCCATCCAGGAAAACATAAATACACTTCTTAATTACATTTAACTAATAACAATTATAACTTATTATATCATGCCTTTGATTTTGATGATGCAACAGCTACATATAACCAGGGGAAAGTCACTTGAGTTAAGACCTATAAATGTGTTTAACGTTGGTCTTAGAACCCTCTGGTCACAGGACTACTGTCTCTATCACCACCAAATCTTACCAGCTACCATGTAACTGGAGTCACTAAGATAAGGTAAACCCTAATTTGGATTAACTATTTAACTAAATGGCAAGACCCTAGAGAGCAAAATATATATTTTACCACCCCCCCCCTTTATTCCCCTTGGGGGAGAAGGCAGTAATTAAATATGTTTTCAAGTAAGTTATTGGATTCATGTTGTCACGCATTTAAAGAAAAGATATATTTAAAATATAATCCAAGACACAACTGAGAATGTCAAAGAGTTCATTAATTCAAGAGTCTCATGAACTATATGACAATATAATAGATTTCTGTTAACAGCTGGTTTGTCACAAAATACATTAATTAAAGATCTCAAACACCTTCACAAAATTTTATGTGAAAAGAAAACAGGAAACTATAGAACTACCTAGTATTTTGCCCAGGGTACACAGTAAAAAAGTTCTTAGCAAGAATGTATCCTTGCTCTGGTGTCAAAAAGCAGAAGCACAATTCTGTTATTGGACAAGGTGATGTAATACATCCTCCAACAATTAAATTTGAGAATATACAACTAATACTTCTTAAATCTTGTGTGTAATTATAATGCTTCACTCACAAACTGCTGTTTTATTACAATTCATTATAATATTATGTCAATCCTCTCAAAAAAGGCATTATCTATGCAATGGCAACTGAAGGCCAAGATGTAATACTAACAAAAGTAACAATGAAAAGTTCCAATTGTTACAAAAACTGTGTCATTTAAATCTGAAGCCACACAAACTGCTGAATCTCAGGCAGAAAGAGGATACAATTTTCACTAATGAGAAATTCTCAATTGTGAATGGCAGTGTGCGCTACTGCTTATACTCCTGTTACTCAACAGAGAACAAGCACACGAAATAAGGGTCTTTCCTTTCTTTTCCCTCATATCTACACTTTCTTTCACACAAGGAAACATTTTATACGTTTCATTGTTTCGTGGTTCACTTGAGGTTTTCCTATTCTTTCAAACAAGACAGCTTTTTACACTGGACTTCAAAAAGTTAAATGTTCAGGCTTAGGATACTGAATATACTGAAGGAAATACATTAGAATGCGCACTGTCAAGCGCACGTTAAGGATTCTCCAGCTCGCAGTTAGGTGGTTTTTATAATACACTTAAATTTCTTAAGATTTGAACACACATGATCATTTCAGTTTTGCTTCCCTTCAGTTGTAGGGCTAAGCCGGCCTTTATTGTCCTAAAAAATACTCTTCAGCTTTATCAAATGTTAAAAGATGCCACATAAGTGCCACTTCTGATATTATTAATGGCGCAATGAGAAGCCCCCGAGAGTCTCAATCTCAGGTGGCCCCCTTGGAATACAGTCATAAGGAGCCACGCGAAAAGACACGGCTCGCTCCACCTGGGGCTGCTGGCTCCTCGCGTCCTGAGTCAGCCCTTCCCACGACTCATCCCGAGTGGACATTGTCCCTCGCCAGGACGGACCTCTAAGACGCCCCTCTGACCCTGCGGACGAAGCCAACCTTCTTTGGGGACTACCGGCTGGCGCAGGCGACCGAACGGCCCCCCGCGGCCCCAAACCTCCCTTCCCCCACCGCACGCTCCGCCCGCCCACCACCGGAGCCGCCACCCCAACCCGGCTTTCACACCTTCCTTCCCGGGGCTTCTTCCGGGCGGCGGGCGAACGCCCGCTCCTCTGCCCGCCCACCTCGCGGCCCGCACCCCCACGCCTGCCACTCCCCGCAGAGACGCGGGACCCACCTCGAACAGCTCGGCCGTCGTGGCCATCCCGGCCGGCTGAGAGGCTCGCCCCGCGCTGGATGCCGTCTCCTCTTCACATGCTGCGCCTCAGCGGCGCCGCGCACAAGTCCTCGCTCGGCTTGCCAGCTCCGGCTCCGAGCCGCCGCGGGCTTCCTCAGTCCACACAGAGCCCCGGCGGGGCGAGAGAACGGCCATGAAGCGAAGCCGCAGACGCCTGTCAGCTGCCTCCCGGCGCCGCCCGCGCCGCTCCCATTGTCACCGCCTCATACGCCGGAAGTGGAGCTGCGCGCGCCCAAGAGGAATCGGGAGGGGCGGGCAAGGGAAGCTAGCGGCTGGCGAACCGAAGAGAGGCTGGTCGCTCGGGCAAGTGAGGAACCTTGATCCTTGCAGGCCACCATCCCGGAAGTAGAAATTAGAGGAAAAAAGTACTGGGTTTGCTGGGGATAAGTTTCTCAAGATTCTAGATGCAGATTCTTAGAACTTTTTGTGGTGTATTTTGACCAGAATCGAATCAGAGGTTTTATTCACCTCACTCGAAAAGCCAGCTTCTCTAATGAGCTCGTCTGTGGTGCAGGGCGAATCTCGGGACTTACGTTGAGAGTCCCTCGGAGAAAGCCTATCTGCACTGTTGCTGGGTGGCGACTTTGGTTAGGTGAGCTGATTGATGCCCTAGTGGCTTACCATGGCCCAGCGGGCTGTGTGGATTGTACGCCACGAACCAGGAACTACACTTTGTGGCACCGTGAGATTCTCCAGGTAAATGCAAATCTGAATCCTCAGGAAAGATGGATCGAAGATCGATGTAGCATTGTTTTGTGATGCATTGTATCCTAGGTCTGCCACGAATGGCCTTGGCCAGGTTACTTAACCTCTGTATTGCCTATTAATGAATATTTTAATAACCCTACCAACCTCATAGTGTTGTGAAAATTGAACGAATTGTTGCCTGGCAGATTATTATATGCGTTTTCTATTGTAAGTATTGTTGTATCTTAAAATTGACTCCATCTGCTTAGGATTGATACAGAGATGATGAAGGGCAAGGAAAAAGCTTATTGAGCACTAAACACGTTTTAAGTGTTTCAACTCACATTGATAAAATCAAGGATATTTTAGCTCAAAAAATCCTTGCTAAGCAGTATGACTTATTTTCAACTTATCATTTTGTGTCGTTGTTAGACACATTGCTAGTTCCTGGCTGATGAAGGAAGTATGAAAGTTGCATTCACTTTCTTTTTAGATTGTGTAAGTGATCTGGTCCCACTTTTAGAACTCTCCATATTTTATCAAGATAGTTTTATGAAGAGAACTGTACAATAATTCATTGTAAAATGTGAGTGACAAGTAATCTACCTTTTATTCTCAATGGCCACTTACAGTTTGTTTGTTTTGTTTTGGGTTTTTTTGCCATTTATTCATTCTTCCATCTATAGTGAAGTAGCCTGATGGAAATGAGATTGAGCCAGATAAAGATGAGTGTAATTTTAAATGTAAAGTAATTGGCAATGTAGATATGAGACATTCCCTTTGAAGCTTAAACAATTTTTGTTACTGAGGGCATCAGAGTTGAAGATTACCGTTTTCCTTCAGGATACTTGGCTTATATTTATTGTTTTTGGACCTCAAGCATAGAAGATCAGTATTCTTTGGTCCATGGTTCCTCATTGATTCATCCAGGATACCCTGGTTTTATTTATATATTCCTTTTGGTTACCTGTTTCTGCCATTCTCCTCTTCCTCACAGGTAACTCTTACATGTTCTCTATTATCCTTTTATTTATATGTATTTGTCAGGTTATATAATTAATTGTACTTTAGATTTCCTTTTGTTGCATCTGTCAGATTTCTCAGTGCTTTTTCTTAGAAACATCATGTTACTTTGTGTTCATTTACAGCACACTATCCAGTACATTTTTCTGCAATTGATGGAAAGGGGGAATGTTCTAAATCTATGTTGGCTAATATAGCCACATGCTTATGTGGCTATTGAGCTTTTGAACGGTGGCTGGTCTAAGGAACTCACTTGTTGATTTTGCTTAGTTTTAATGTAAATTTAAATAACTTCATGTGTTTAGTGTCCCTATTGGACCCTACATCTAGGCTGTTGCTTCTACTTGCTCTGTAGTACTCCATGGTTTACCTCCACATTTTACCTATCTCCTTTCCCTAGTGATACCTACAAAGTTGCCTCCAATTCAGAGCCATCAGAACAAGTCTAAAGTAGACATCCTCAGATAGGTCCATAGTGCATGCATATGCTGATTTTGAATAAATATTTCCTAATAACTAGCTTCTCAAAATGCTAATTGCACCCATCTATATACTCATCAGTGGCTAGTGAGGGTTCCTATATCTGTTCTTCCTGACATTTATTCTAATTGATTGACATTTCTCTGTGTAGCAATAATGGTTAGTCCTTTGGGTTTCCTCTTCTGTGAATAGCCTCATACATATCCCCTGTCCTTTTTTCCTTTGAAAGTTGCTGGTTTTTCCTGTTGATTTGTAGGAATTTGCTGTGTATTCTTGATACAATTCATTTCATTTTTAGATAGTATAGATTTTTAAATTTATCTTTGTCAATTTAATGTCATTCTTGGTTAAACAGATCACTAATTTTAGCACAATTAGAGCAGTAAGCTCTTCAGAAATTTTTTGAACTTTTTCTCTACCCTTATTTCCCAAAGATATCATTCCACATTATCTTCTCTGAATTTGGTAATTTTATCTGTTATATTTAGATGTTTAATTCATCTATAGAACATCTTTAGAGATGGCAGGAATCCAATTTTATTTCTCTATTTTCATGGGCCAGTTTTCCTAACAGCTTCAAAGCAGTATATCTTTTATTTGTTGATTAATGAGGCTATTAATAATGGTCATTATGGTCCCCCACAAAAACATTAGTCTGTCTTAGTTCTTTTTGTCTTCCTTGTACCAATACCATACTGTTTTTATGTCTGTGGTTTTGTACCATGTCTTAATACAGAAGTGAAAATTTTTACTCTTAAAAAATATGTGTTTCTTGAAGAAGTCATGCAAAGAATGTTTTCTCAATGTGCTCAGAATACTATTTTAGAAGAGAAATTCAGATATGTTTTGTTCAGCTTCACAACAACTCCATGGAAGCAGCAAAGGGACCAGATAATACATCTGTGACCTTAATTCTCTATTATTGAATGAATTGGTAATGTTTTATTATTCAGATTTCTGATCAGTTGGGATTAGTGTTAGGACTAAAGAGAGATGCACTGGCATATTATCAATTAGTACGAAAAAGGATAATAACTGCTGTTTAAGATTTAATAAGGCAAGCGATCTTTTCTCTGTGTAACCACTTATTTCCCACAGCAGAACTTAGTTTTGATTCTGGAAAAGGTTTGCTGTCCAGATAATAATTTTACCAGCTTAAGTATGGCTTTGGTTAGTATTGTACCCCTAGTTTTAGGGCCAGTTAAGGTTTGAGTCATGTTTTAGAAATAGCTCAGAATAAATATGAAATGACAGGTTGAGTAACGAAACAAAATATTGAGGACATTGAGACATGTATAAGATCTCATATTAACCTCTTATCTTTACATTCGGTCATGGAATTTTTACACTTAAAAGCTTTGTCTTCTGGGTAAACAGAATAAGATGCATCATTCATGGTATGCTGGCTGAATTTTCCCCTTTCTCAATCAAGAAAATACACGATAATTTTAAAAAGTGAGGTTCACTCATAAATGGTTAACTTTGAATGTAACCTTATTTTTATTTTAAAAGTTATTAGCAAACATCAGAATTATATTAGTGGAAAAACTTTTATCCAAGTATGGTTTTGACCCTTGATTAAAAATTGCGGATTTTTGCCATCCTTTTATTTTGTTTTTGTTGCTGGATTGAACCAGAGCCTCACTAGCATGTGATCTTCCACTAGGCTACACCCCCAAGCCTCCCATTTATTTTATAAATAAGAAAACAGGCTTAGGAAAGCTAGGTGATTTACTCAACAGTCAGTAGCTAGTCAGACAGCTTCATTCTAGACTTGGAAGTGGAGCAAGAAGGAGTAGGAAAAGTACATTTTTTTTAAGCTGAGAAAATATGATCAACATATTTCTGTAAATGAGCAAAAGCATCTTCTGTTTCCTGAAAGAAGAAAAAAAAAATATAATCCCAGCACTGAGGGAGGCTGAAACAGGAGAATTGCGAGTTCAAAGCCAGCCTCAGCAACGGTGAGGCACTAAGCAACTTAGTGAGACCCTGTCTCTACATAAAACACAAAATAGGACTGGGGATGTGGCTCAGTGGTCGAGTGCTCCTGAGTTCAATCTTCAGTACCAAAAAGAAAAGAAAAAAAAAGATGAATTAGTAACTTACCATTTAACCCAAGCATGCAAACTATAAAGGAATATTCAGATTTTTTTTAATAGTGCCTTCCAGGGCCATAGAGTTAAACCATTATTAGTACAACAATGCTCCATATTTTTGTAAAGTTTGGCAAGAAGACTCAGGCTGTTATTCACTATAGACTAGAATAAAACATTTCTTTAGTCATATCAGCTTAACTAGTGGATCCAAAGTTTCAGATGGTTAGATTGAATCACTTCTTTAGTCCTACTCCTCTAAGATGGAATTTTTAAAAAAAAATTCTAAGGATGCCTAGAATGGTCTAGGTATACACTCAGTGTCTACCAAGAGGGAATCTGAGTGCCTAACAAAATTTTGAATTAGAATTGGTATACTCTACCTAGTTAAAAAATTAAATAACTAAGCATTTTTAATAGTAGATGACAGTTTATCATTTGGAACAACATCAAGTGTGAAGCAGTTATTCTGATAGGAATTTAACATGTATTGTAGGGGTTGGCTTTTATGGGTATGAATATTTGTTATTTAATGGGTTTTTTTGTTTTGTTTTTTGGTTTTTGTGTGTGGGTTTTTGTTGTTGTTGTTGTTTTGGGTTTTTTTGTTTTGTTTTTTGGTTTTTTGGTACCAGGGATTGAACTCAGGGGCACTCAACCACTGAGCCACATCCCCAGCCCTATTTTGTATTTTATTGAGAGACAGGGTCTCACTGAGTTGCTTCGTGCCTCACTGTGCCTGCCTTATTTTATGTTTTATTGTTATTCCTGTTTGCCTTGTGTTTTAGGGTTTATGCTTAATTCTTCTATTTTTATTTTACTTGAAAGAATCATTTATAATGTTTCTTGTTTCCCTAATGCAGACGTTATCCAACCGTTGAAAAGAGAGCCAAAGTATTCAATGAAGCAAGTTATGTTCCTATTCCCGAAGATGGTCCCTTTCTTAAAGCACTACTCTTTGAACTTAGATTATTGGATGATAATAAGGACTTCATGGAGTGTCGTGATAGTTGTACACACATCAATAAAACATCCATCTATGGACTTTCAGTAGGAGGTGAAGAACTCTGGCCAGTAGTTGCTTTTCTGAAGAATGGCATGGTATATGCTAGTGTTCCACTCGTTGAACAAACTCTCTCTCCTCGTCCACCATTAATTAGCATCAGTGGAATTTCACAAGGCTTGGAACTTCTTTTTGGTATACAGGATTTTCTTTACTCTAGTCAAAAAAATGAGACTGAGCTAAATACAAAATTGAGCCAGTTGCCTAACTTGCTTCTACAGGCTTGTCCATTTGGTACTTTATTAGATACCAATTTACAGAATTCATTGGATAATATTAATTTTGCTTCTTTATCTCAGCCACAAAAACAGCCAGCTTGGAAAGCTGGAACATACAAAGGAAAACCACAAGTTTCTATTTCTATCACTGAAAAGGTAAAATCCATGCAATATGATAAACAGGATATAGCAGATACATGGCAAGTTGTTGGAGCAGTCACTTGCAAGGTGAGATTTTCTCAGGTATTTGCTTTATTATACCATTTAACAAATACGGAGAAAGTAAAATTTTATTACCTATATTTTACATTGTTAAGTAATATCCTTGATTTTTATCTTTATGGTGTTATCAGATGATAGAGTTATGAAATTTGATAATGTCATCTTTTTGCATTTCCAACCAGTTATTTTCATTACCAATAACTGTAATGAATTATCCCATTGTTATCCTCATAGTTCCCATAGTTCAGAACTTCAGGAGCAGCTTAGCTGGGAACTTCTAAAGTAGAAGTAGTCAAGAGATAAGAGTCGAGATTTTGGTTGGGGCTCTAGTCATCTGAAAGCTTGACTAGGGCTGGAACATGCACTTGCAAGATGACTCACTCATAGGGCTGGCAAATCAGTGCTGGTTATTGGAGGGAGGCCTCAGTTCCTTTACTTGTGAACCTATCAACAGGCTGCTTAAGTGTCCTCACAACTTGAGGACTGGCTCCCCTCAAATCAAATGGTTCAAGAGAAAAAGAGATTAAATCAGAAGATAATTGGAAGGTCACATGGCATCACTTCCACTATTTTCTATTTGTTTAGAAGCAAGTTATTAAGTTTGAACATAAGAGATATGGGATTTGGTTCACCTTTTGGAAAGATAATTTGTGAACATATTTTAAAGTCACCAACCCTGTTTTTCATTTTCTCTAAGACATGAAATTGACTAATTCTCTGACATGATAGCTAAATCATTTTGAAGTGCTCTTTTTTTATTTAAAGAAGTAACAGGTCAGTATAGGATTCTATGGTTTAAAGTCAGAAGATGTGGGAAGAATGGAAATATCAGTACAGTTAGCAAGTGGTTAATGCCATGTTGAATGATGACCAAAAATAAAAATCCCCCAATTAAACTCTTATCAGTATATATTAATAATTTTCTCAGATGTCTTTATTTTCTCATCATTCTTTATTCTCTATACTTTGAATATAAACTTCGTATATCAAATTTAGTGTTAAGTGGCTAGGTAGAAATCCTATGGATAAAAGTAGATTTCACAGACAGAATTAGGGGCTGGGGTTGTGGCTCAGTGGTGGAATGCCTGCCTGGCACATGTGAGGTACTGGTTTGATCCTCAGCACCACATAAAAATAAATAAAGGTATTGTGTCCCTCTACAACTTAAAAAAAGAACAGAGAATTAGAACAGTCCTGACAGGGAAATTGGATATTTCTTTTCTGTTCCTTTTTAATCATAATGAAAGTGACTCAGGAGACTGAGACAGAGGGATTGCAAGTTCAAGATCATCCTCAGCAACTTAGTGAGGCCCTGAGCAACTTAGTTAGCAAGACCCTGTTTTAGAGTGAAAAATAAAAAGACTGAGGATGTAGCTCAGTAGTAAAAATGCCCCTGGGTTAAATCCCCAGTACTAAAAAATGGGGGTGGGGGGCTGAAAGTTTTTGTCTATGTTAAATGTATTTCTATCAAGGTCAAAATACATTCATTACTCATTCTGTTAGAAAGAACTATTTTAAATGGTCCTAAAAACATGGATTATGTCATTCATAAATCTTAAAGTAGTCAGAAATTTTTTTTGGTAAGTTTGGTGTAATGAAAATAGGATAATTCACCATTTCTGGGTTTTTTATTCTGTTTTAATAAACACGGAATAAGTTGTTTATAACAATGCTATTTAATATCATGATACTTAAATGTCTGCATTTATTGATAGGCTGACCCTGGTTAATTGCTTATAGGAATTTGGATTAATTCCTATTTTTAGTCCTGAGATAGAGTATTGTGATAGAAAACTTTGTTTTTTAAAAAAGGATGGTGGTATATCTTAACTTACATGTTAAATGTTTCTTTAAGGTTATATGTAAATGGTCTATTAGCCAAACTTTTTAAAAGTACTTTAGGAGTTTAAAGAAGTATTTGAAGGAGTTTTATTATGAAGCCCATTACAAATGGAAATATCTATCCTCACTTTATCTTAGTCTAGTAGAAAACCTGGTGCACTGAAAGCCTGTGGAGTGAAGTTCACGTTCTTATTCTACCACTATTTTTCTATGTATCTTCAGAAAAGTCACACAACTTTGTGCATCATTTGCCATTTTTAAAATAAGACAAGACTTAGGTGCATTCTCTTTTTAAAACACCTGTTTCTAAGGTTCACATTTATGCAAGCCAGGCTGATTTAAAAGATAGTATACACATCCCTTCTAGAATGGACGTCCTCATCCTATAGTAAATGACTGATAATCTGGTATTTTAAGGGCCTGAATAGTGGATAATTTGTTGGAGGTTTTTATAAAGATGCTGCTTCTCTAAACAGCAGGGTGTTAGAGAACACCTCTTTAAGGGTGTTAGACTACTACAAGACAATTTAATAATCAAAAACTGAACATAAGTTTAATAGTACTTACTATGGAATGTTTGCTTATTTTATTATCTTCATAAATATTCATCAAATACCACAACTACTTTTTATTCTTATTAGTTTGTATATAGAGAGTAAAGAAGCAGATGGTTTAAAAGTGGAAACACTGGGGAAGACTGGGTGTGAAGCTCAGTGGTAGAGTGCTTGCCTAGCATGCGTGAGGTCCTGGATTCAAGCCCCAGCACTGAAGGAGAAAAAAAGTTGAAACACTAAGTATTTTAGTAAGATTATTTGGCTATTCTATTTTCTTTCTTTCTTTTCTTTTTTGTACTGGAGATTGAACTCAGGGGCACTCGACCACTTGAGCCACATCCCCAGCCCTATTTTGTGTTTTATGTAGAGTCAGGGTCTCACTGAGTTGCTTGGCGCCTCGCCATTGCTGAGACTGGCTTTGAACTCGCGATTCTCCTGTCTCAGCCTCCCTAAGTGCTAGGATTACAGGCTTGCACCACCGCGCCCAGCTTCTGTTTTCAATTGAGTTTGACATAATTGTAAATGTCACCAAAAAGACCTTTATAAGGCACTCATACCTAGTACTAGTCATAATGCCTGCTTTCTCTCTTAAGTATTTACATTATATAACAGATACATTAATGAATTCACATTGTTAGATATAACATTAAAAAAGAAATATTTTAGTATTTTGTAAAGTAGGGTCAATAATTAGAAAAAGATATAAACTCAAACATTTTTTAGTATTTCCTATTCACAGTAGTGTGGTAGGCATTAAGATAGAAATATATAGCAGTTCTTTTTTTTTTTTTTGGTACCGGGGATTGAACTTGGTTACTTGACCACCGAGCCTCATCCCCAGCCCTATTTTATGTTTCATTTTATTTAGAGACAGGGTCTCACTGAGTTGCTTAGCGCCTCGCCATTGCTGAGGCTGGCTTTGAACTCATGATTCTCTGGTCTGAGCCTCCCAAAGTGGTGAGATTACAGGCGTGTGCCACCACGACCGGCTAGTTCTTATTTTCAAAAAACTTAAGCTTTAAAGATAAAACAGACATATAGAAAAATACCTATAGTCAGTGGATAATTAATGCATGGTGCAGACTATGTATATGATAGTATATTTGGAGCTAAGCATTTTGCCTGCTGTATTCCATTAACTCTCAAAATATCGTGTACATCTAGCCAAGAAAAAGATATTAATATGGCTTTTTTTCCCCCACATGCCGGGGATTGAACCCAGGGGCACTTAACACTGAGGTATATCCTCAGTCTTTTTTGTTTTTTATTTTGGGCAGGGTCTCAGTAAGTTGCTTAGGGCCTCGCTAAATTGCTGAGGCTAGCTTTAAACTCACAATCCTCCTGCCTCAGCCTCTAGAGCCACTGGGATAATAATTAGAAAAAGATATAAACTAAAACATTTTTCAGTATGCCACTGTGCCTGGCTCAATATGGCTTAATTGGCCGGTTTGATCTGGCACTTTAAGAGGTAAAATGTCTAATTAGAATTGGGATACGAGGAAGATCCTGATTACTCACACATATAAGTAAAGTTTTTTGGTCTGGTTGGGTCAGAAAAAGTCACTGTAAGATATCTAAAAATAAAGATACGAGAGCTTATTCAAGTATAAGAGGAGCAGGGGGAATACAAGTCTTCCTCTGGTTGCAGCCTTCCAGAAACAATAACAATTTTATTCTGGAGACTGGAGTAGGTAGAGAAACCAGAGTTCACAGAGAAGTCTGAGAAGCTGCCTTGTCAATCTGTTACAACCTCAAAGCGGAATTCATGAAAAGATCTGTGAATGTGCTACATCTGGAGTTCAGGGAGAAGGCTATGAAGCTGTTATATCTGGTTTCCATGACCACCTAAGAATAATGGCTTTCCATTAGCACTTCTTCTGTGTCTCTCATCAGTACCTCCCACTGACAGTCTAACCCAAGTCACGTATGCAAGATCCTAGACATCTCTACATGGCAGAGGTAGGCTGTAGAGGTGATGATTTAGAATCTAAGGGTTCATACAAAATATCAGGTGAGCTAGATATGAAGAACCAAAGTTTACAGTGAGAAAAGAACATTCTAACTGGAGGGAATAGCACGTTATGGTACATATGAAGGTATGAAAATATGAATTATTCGGGGAAATGCAAGAATCTTCTATGTCTACAACAGAGTTCACAGGGTAAAAAATGACTGAAGAGATAGACAGGGACCAAACAATGAAATATTTTGAGCATGGATATAATATAATAAAAATTATGGTTCATTAAGATAGCTCTGACATTGATGGAGGATGGATTGATGACAGGAAAACAAGTGGATACGTTTTTAGAGCTGTAACAAATTGAAGGCCTAAACAAATATGATTGCAAAAGGAATATAGAGTAGTGAGTAAGTTTAACATTTTCCTCCATACTGAGAAAGGCACCCAGGGCTTTGTGCATGATGTTAAGCAAGTGTTCTACATCCCCATCCTTTTAACATATCTTTCTAAGGAGTATAGTGATAAGCAGAGAGGTCTATGAAGGCTCTCTTGGTACCTGGCTAAAGTATCTTACAAGCATCCGAAAACAGCAAATGGAGTAGTCCCTACAAAGAAAAGTGAGTTCAATTGTGGGAAATAACTTTCATAAATTCAGAATGTTTCCAATATCTTGGTAATATCCATTTCTGCTTATATTACAGTGTGATTTAGAAGGAATCATGCCAAATGTCACCATCAGCTTGAGCCTCCCTACCAATGGATCTCCACTTCAAGATATTTTAGTTCATCCTTGTGTGACTTCTCTTGATTCTGCCATTTTGACTTCTAGCAGCATTGATGCAGTAGATGATTCTGCATTTAGCGGGCCTTATAAATTTCCATTCACTCCACCTTTAGAGTCATTCAGTTTATGCTACTATACTTCCCAGGTAAACAATTTTGCAAAAGTCGAGATTTTCCTGATCTTTATAAATATTATTGATAAACAAACCATTTGTACACTTGGTCCAAACAAGAATTTTTCATGAGTTACTTACCAGACAATAATTGAGAGACGAAGATGAAGATTAATTTCTTTAAATAGGCTACCTGTTAATCTCTGGTGTCTGTAACAACATTAAATAGTTTTCAAAGTCAACGATTTTTTTTTTTATTCTAATTAGTTATACATGACAATACAATGCATTTTGACACACATGAATGGAGTATAACTGCTCATTCTTATGGTTGTACATGATATGGAATTAACACCGGTCACGTAGTCATATATGCACATAGGGTAATTCCAATTCATTCTACTACCCTTCCTACTCCCATATCTCCCTCCCCTCCCTTCACTCCCCTCTATTCTTTGCTAGCAACCCCACCCCCACCCCATTGTGAATTACCATCTGCATATCAGAGAAAACATTCAGCCTTTGGTTTTTTGGGATTGGCTTAATTTCACTTAGCATGTATTCTCCAGCTTTGTCCATTTACCTGCAAATGCCATAATTTCACTCTTTAAGGGCTGAATAATATTCCATTGTATATATATAACACATTTTTGTCCATTCTTTATCCATTCATCTGTTGACAGGTGATCTTTTTTTTTTTTATTCCTAAGACTAAGTCCACAGTCACAGAATAGATCTTTATATGGTTTAGTCATGTTTTTAACTATAAACATCAAATAACACTAATCCCAGGTAGTCTTATTTACAAATACATAATTGGGGGTAGGAGTTTACTGGGGATTGAACCCAGAGCTTTTCATGTGAGCACTCTACCCTGAGCTACATTCCTAGCCCTTTTTATTTTATTTTGAAATAAGGTCTTGCCATGTCACCCAGGCTGGTCCTGAATTTGTGAACCTCATGCCTCAACCTCCCCAGTGGCTGGGGCTGGCTTGCACCTCGGTACCCCACTGTATATTATTAATAGCTGTTTATTGGTTATTACTGAGTTTGGTGTGTCAGACATTGTCCTCAGCATTTTGCATTTATTTAGTTTTTTTAACCAACCTTAGGGTAGATATTCCTAGCTGCATTTCATATGTAAGGAGAGGTTAAATGACTTAGAAAAGTTCATATAACTGATAAATGGCAGAACTTTAATTTTCCAGATTTTCCAGAATCCCAAAGTCTATCCTGTTTTCTACTATACTATGCCATTTATTTCTTGCTTCTGTCATCAACCAGTATATACTCAAGCCAGCTTAGGTAGGAAAAATTATTTTGAGAAGGCAGTAGGCAGTCTTCATTGTCATTCAAGAAAAGAATTAGACCCAGACCATATTGGATATGAAAAATTAAAATCACTTTATACCAAAGGTCCACATTGTCTTATCTCTGCTTCTGTCTCCTTTCAACTGGCTTTCTAACCTTGCACATGATCTTACAGTTCTAAGATATACACTGTATAAGCAGAGTCTCTGTATGTCTTCAGATGTACTTATAGGAATGACTGGCTTATCCCAGGCTACAAATTATTTCCCGTTTGGTCAATCATTGACGACCAATCAAGTAAGCCTCTTCTGAGTTACTCCTGAATTGAGGAAAGTGGGAAGAATGGAGCCACAGAATACTGATGGAGCATCAGGAACTATGGGCAGGGCAGCAGTTATCAGTAAGCAGTTATCAGTTAACAGTACATGTCCTGTGCACCAGATCAAATAATTTGGAAGAGGACAATATGGAAACACAAGAGGAGGAAGAATATATTGTATGCCTTTGTAAGGCATCTTTTCTTGTTGCTGAGAATAGAAAGAAATAGAAGAATCTCTGTCCTTAGAATGAATATAGATCTATTATTGAAATTTTCAAAACACCTTGGAGTAGCTCACTACATATTAAAGACAGATCTGTATGTAATGATTATATTTGTGTATATGTGTGTATGTATGCACACTCACATAATGTAATATGTATAATACATACAAGAACCACCCCCCCATTACCATTAGTGTTTTAGACCCATTACCCTGAGAATTTTGTAAAAATTTATGTTTGTTTTCAGGTGCCTGTCCCACCAATACTGGGTTTCTATCAAATGAAAGGAGAAGAAGCACAACTAAAAATAAAAGTTAATTTAAAACTTCATGAAAGTGTGAAAAATAATTTTGAATTCTGTGAAGCTCATATACCTTTTTACAATAGGTAAGAATAAATAATATGATATCACGATGTCTGCCTTCCATAGTAGATTCCCCCTTCCCCATAATAAATTGTGTTTACTTTTTACCTTATTTAAACTAAATAATTTTATGTTACTCAAATGAATGCTGATTCTAAACCAAAACAATCATAAAAATAATCTATATACCTGTAAATGTATCTTTTTTTTCTGGTCTTTACTTTTGTGTCTTTACTTTTGTGTTTAAATTTGCTAGTAAATTATAAACAAACCAATTAAGCTCCTTGAAGATTATTTACTACTGGCTTTATTTCTAGCAAATTCATTGTACTTTTCATACAAGTCAATAGCAATGAAATGTATATCATAAATGTTTACGTAGTTTCTAGTATTTTCTGAGCTAGTCATTATTCTGTTCTACAAACTTGAATACATATCTACCTTTTTGCTGTCCTTGTATTAAGTAACAGTAACAAGATTTGACTTAAAGCTGTTATATTTGTGATCTTTTTTTTTCTATTTTCTCTTTGTAAAGAGGTCCAATTACACAGTTGGAATACAAAGTTAGTTTTGGCCAGCTTGAAGTATTTCGAGAGAAAGGCTTACTGATCTGGATTATTGGTAAGCATGATTTTGTTTGTTGATTTTTTTTTTCCCTTTCATTTGCTGTAGGCTCTGCTTTTTTTAGAATAGTTGATTTGTGTTTTTAGGCCAGAAGTTCCCCAAGTCAATGGAAATTAGTCTTTCTGCAACTGTAACTTTTGGAGTCAAGAGCCATGATAAGCAGCTTTTTGATCAGATTTGTATTGGAGATACAGCATATGTAAAGGTAAATATGTTTGTATGGCTCACTACATTAGAACGTCTTCCTTTGTTTCTAAATTGTATTTACCTAGTTGATTTTTAGTGTTTTACATCAAATTGTTTTTAATTCTGTGCTTTTAAACTGCCTAAGTGCTTTTTCAGATTCTGTTTAATACTTTTTGGTTAGTATTAGTCATTTTTCTATTTTAGTCAATATAAATTTTAAGGAAGATCATTAAATATACTTTAAAACCCCAAATTAATTGAGATTATTGAATATACCTAAACACCCCAACTTAATCTACCCAGCATTTAATTGTCAAATTGGAAACTTATTTATGTAAAATGTAAAATGTAGTCCTTACTCTCTATGGATTTTTCATTAATGCACATCAATTAACTGCTTTTGGTGTTTGAAGGAAAGAGTGAGCACTCTAGCCAAGGTGGTCAAGGGAAGATGGAGATAAAGCAAACTCTGAGGCCTAGATATGCATGAATAAGAAGCCTTGAAGATTGACTGTATTTATTTAATTTAAAAAGATGACTTAAAGAATAAACAAGACACACTTAGGATCGAGTGCTAAAAAGTTGCATACTGTATAAGTCTGGATGCATATGTAGGTTTGCAATATAGAAGGTTTGAATCTTTTATTACTTTGGAGATGTATTTTTTTGAATAGGGGAGTGATCTTTACAGAGTGATACCTTGTGAATATTAATCTGCAATGGATGTGAAGGAAATGAGTGGGAAAAAACTAAGGACACCAAAGATATTTTATAGCTATATTAATATGCCAAATGAAAGGTACTGTGTTGATGCTGAGCTAGTGTTATATCAGCAGAAAGAAAAAGAATGGGCCTCTGTGAGCCATACTGATTATAAAATCTCAGTCACTGATATAGAGACAAAAAGAGTAACAAGTCAAAAATGGTGTTATTCAAAAAAATATGTAATTTTAAAAGACTTGAACCTTCAAGAGGGCAGAGACTATAGGACTCTCATTCATCCATTGTTTTATCCCTAAGACCTAGTCCATTATCTACCAATAAATATTCCTGAATGGGTAAATATACATGAATGAAAGTATGGATATTGAAAACGGGAAGGAGTTAGCTTCTTAAATATGATATTGGGTATTAGCAACGTATCTTGATTCAAGTGTCCAGTGGGTAGCTAAAAACCTAAAACTTGATTTCTTAAGGAAGAGATCAGCTGCATATAAGGATTTAGGAGTTACCCACAAAGAAGAAACAGTTAAAGCAGTAAAAATGAAAAAGATCAGAAATAATAAGAAAAATAGGAAAGATTCAGAAAACCATTGAGGAAAATTAAAGGGGTGATCAAAAAGGTAACAAGAAAGTATAATGCTGTCAAAGGAGATTGAAATCTATCCATAAAGGCATTTAGGGGAATTGATGATGAAATCAGAAATACATTGGCAATAATTCGTTGTTTTTTTTTTCTCATGTTGGCTTCAACTGTAGCTACTAGCATAGTTTCAAAGATTATTATAAAAAGTCCTAGTTTTTCAGGAAAAAAAATGTGGGGTATGTTCTTCAAAGGTAAGTATTATGATTTTTCTGTTCATTTCCATCACTTGAGTTTCCATTTCATCAAAAGCATCATACATATTTGTGTTCAGTGTGTTATGTATGTTACTTCATACATAACTTTCACCATTCAGAATTACACTGAAGAAGTAAGCATAAGCCCCTTACTATCAAAAATTATTTGAGTTGCAACAGGAATAATTTGTTAAGATTTAAAATAACATGCTATGCATGTGGTAGTGAGTTTAGCAATTAAAGAAGAAATTTGCAAAATGGGAGAATTTTACAGGGAAGAAAGGAAAAAAAATTAATATAAAGCTGGGAATGTAGTGTCGGTGGTAGAGCTCTTGCCTATCATACATGAGATCCTGGGCTTGATCCCCAGCACTGCCAAAAAAAAAGGATAGAAAAGATAACATGGTATGGTATTGCAAAATCAGGATCATGTAGCAGCAGATATAATGAGAACCATAGCAAAAGGAGACTGGAATCCTGTAAGATATAGACCTTTTCCTGTAAATGTCATTGTGACTCAGGCGCCCTATCTTCAGAGAAGCTACTGCCTCACTTCATTACAGTACAGTATAATAATTGGCATTTACAGTGATAACCCCACATTATCAATGAAATTAGGAAATACCGATTACATTTTTAAAAAGCTTTTTATATGAGAGAAGGGATAATTTCTGTAAATTGTACAGCTCAATTCTGTAAAAGTTTAATTTATTAGAAAATTAAGTAGAGCAGCCCATTATCTTCAAACACCAGATAAACTAATGTTTCTGTTTTAGTAATTACATTCTTATTTCACTAAAAGTTGTATATATTCCTGCCTATAAAAGAATTATGCTCTAAAATATATCACAATTGCATAGCCCTTGGGAAAGAAGAGAGTATATAGTTTATTAGACAACACAGCAGAAGGAACACCTGCTTTTGTAGTCAGCCAAGTCTGAGATCAGACCAGTTCCACTGCTTGCATACTGGGATATTAATGTTTTTCATCTCTGAACTTCAGTTCCCTTATTTGTAAAATGATACTGTATGGATTAGAATCTGCATTGGTGAAGTGCCTGGTTTGTGTTAAGCACTTCATAATGGAAGCCTTACAAAGAAATGGTCCCAGTGCAAAGGAAAGAGAGTATGTATGTACATATTTGTACATATGTATACTCATAATTGAAGTTTAATATTTTATGGTTTTTATTTTGTGACCTGTGTGACATGAATTTTCTAAAGGTATGTCAAAAGAAAAAAATGTGACCATCATTTTTAGCAACTAATTATTTCAATTTAGTACATTTCTCTTCCTAGCTTCATTTTAGCATTTTAGATTACACACTCACTGGATGTTATGCGGATCAACATTCAGTTCAAGTTTTCACATCAGGAAAACCAAAAATAAGTGCACGTAAGTTGTACAGATTCAAACTAACTTAATGGGATTTAAATGGGTGGTATGTTGTTATTACCTAAGGTAAAATTAAAATACAACGGAATTTAGAAATTGGAGAATAATCTCAATTTATAAAAATTCTAACCTTAGCCACCCCGCATAACACTTTGTGAACTTTGGCCCTCAGCCTTCTCCTGTTTAAAATAGGATCTGGATGAGCAAGGATTAATAAGGGATAGGCTTGGGACTGGGGATATAGCTAAGTTGGTAGAGTGCTTGCCTCACATGCACAAGGCCCTGGGTTCAATCCCCAGCAACACACACATGCATACACAAAGATGGGATAGGCATTAGTATAAAATTGGACTTGCTTTGTTCAGGTTATAAACTCTCATTCAGAGGTGATTCACAAGGGCTTTGGTATTGAACAAGGTTTTGAGTATGGCTCCAACATTTTACCGCTTGTGTTGCTTCAGTGAACTTCCTAAAGTTTTAGTTTCCTCATCTTTAAAGTGGAAATAATAGTATTATTACCTTAGGATTGTTATGAGCTTTAAGTAAGATTATGTTGATCAAGCACTTAGCATATAGTATAGATTAAATGGATGGTAAATATGATTATTACTTAAAAATTTAAATAATTTTTAGCAAATATTATAATCAATAAACATTATTTCACACCTTCTCTAGTCTACCAGTAGGCAAGTTGTAAAGATGATTTCCTATCTTCAGTAGGTTTATTGGTTATAATATACATATATATACACACGCACACACATACATACATATATATACTTTATATGAAAACATAGCTAGACAAAAAGCGATTTATAAATGAATTCAAAATTATTTCAGATCAAATACATATGGCTGACATAGAAAAGTAGCTAGAATGAGGTGTAGTTAGATAAAGTTAAGGAGAAACTTTTGGCCTTATAGATTGAAGAAAATAAAGCTATAGTATATATATATTTAGATAAGAATGATGTTAATTTATAAAAATTATTTCTAGCCAGGCATGGTGGTGCAAGCCTGTAATCCCAGCACTTAAGGGGCTGAGACAGGAGAATCGCAAGTTCAAAGCCACCCTCAGCAACAGCAAGGCGCTAAGCAACTCAGTGAGACCCTGTCTCTACATAAAACACAAAATAGGGCTGGGGATGTGGCTCAGTGGTTGAGTACGCATAGGTTCGATCTCCAGTACCAAAAAAATAAATAAAAAATTATTTCTATATTTAAATAAACATTTCTTAAACTAAAGATTAGGGTCCCTAAAATAGATAGGGCAAAACTCTGTATTTAATATTTCAAAAGAATTAGAGAACTTAGAACTATGGAATTCTAAGCAATTTCTTGTGAATTTCAGAAATATATTCTATGTATTAAAACCAGAAAAGGCTGACATTTCTCACCTCCTTAGGCTTTCCCTCATTTTCTCATCAGTTTTGTTGTTTATATTTTTTAAATGAATTCATAGAAGAGTATTCATAGTGCACTTGTGTTTTTATGAAAGTATAATATTGGACAACCAATGGCTTTGTCTAAATACAAACAGACCGATGTTTTAAAATATTTATGGGAAATATATTGTCTTTTAGTAACTAGAATATTTTAAGTATTTTATTAGTATTAACTAAACATGTAATTTTCAGAACACATAATGCAGAATAAGTTTCAGTAATACACCTGCTTCTTAATGCAAAATATTGAAAGAGCTTATTTTAAATGGATCATTGTAACTAGTCTTTGTTTCCTAACTGGTTATTTTAGACAATGACTGCCAGTTTGCACAGCCATGTGAAACCTTTATTTTGCCACCATCTTGGCAATAAAGTCTATATTCACAATTACAGCTTCATTCTGAAAATAGTGTAGTAATAATGCTAATTTCAGTAATAGCTAATGTTTGTTTTTTCCTAGGTCCTCAGCATAGTTTCTATTTTATGTGTACTAACTCATTACTTCTTAAAACATCCTATATGGAGTTGTCTCCATTTTACAGATAAGGACACTGATGGAACAGAAGGTCATGTAGCTAGTAAAAATGGTAGAACTGAAGATCAAACTCAAGTAGTCATTTTGCCTCTGGAGCCTATTCACTTAACAGCATGCTATGTTGCCTCTCAGTGTTACTAGGTTCTCAAACATGTAAACTAACAAATAAAGGACAAAGTAATATATTTAATATTCTTTGCATTATTAAGAAGAAAGGTAGAAAAGGCTGAATTGGATATTTACAGATATACAAACACAATAATAATAATTTACCTGTAATAATCCAAAGAAGTATTACTATCTTAATTTCTACATATCAGAAAAGTTTAGTTCAGAGAAATTGCTATTTGACTAATGTTGCAAAGCTATTAAAACAACATTTACATTTGATCAGAACTATAATGAAAACCCAGCAAAGCCACTTTTTCATGTTGCTAGAAAGTTGAGTGTTGATTTATATCTTTGACACTTTGAATGAATAAAAAATAGCATGACCAGAATCAGTACAGTGGTGAAGAAGTTACAGAAGGGAAACCAACAAAAAATTAAGTATTTTTACAATTAAAGTAATGATTCACAAGAAATAGTATTTAGGAGAAATGTAAGGAAAACATTTACAGACTTGGTGTCAATAAGAGATATTTCATATAAGCTCAAAGATGTATTGTTCAAAGAGTTAAAGAGCTCACATTTTTTAAGTGGTAAAAGTTAATAATAAAGCCTTGATAAAGTGAAATTAAAATGAATATTTCAAAGGATTGCCATGAAACGATTATACTGCACAATTTCAAAATATCATGACTTTGCTTTCCTGTTGATTTTTTGCTGAGATAAAATAGTTTTATCTTTTTTTCTTTTCCTTTTTTAGACCGGAAATTAGTATCTTCTGATTATTACATCTGGAATTCTAAAGCCCCTGCTCCAGTAACCTATGGATCATTATTACTGTGATTTTTTTCATATTTAATAGGATTTATACAATAGTAACACAGCATAAATGAAATCATAGTTTTTATATCTATTGTGTATTCATATAACCTGTGAGTGAAAAAAATCTGAATGATTTTAATTATAAAATATTCATACTTAATGTTTTTTAATCTGATGTAGTTTTAAAGACTATCATAATGTTATGTCATGTTATGTCATATATAACATTATTACAATATATTGCATTAGTATAAGTTATATATGATAGCATTAATATATAATTATATAATGTATGTATAGTGTATCATTATTGTTATATAATATTATAAAGGCTAATATCTCCTGTGTTTGTTACCCTTTCATTTTCTGTCACTGTGATTCAGAATATAGAGAATTTATGACTCACTCTGGCTTATTTTAGACTCATCCTGGATCAACATGCCATACATGTTTCTTCCTGCCCCTCTAGCAGACATTGCTAATCAATCACAACCCTTTTTCTACTGTGAGCCTTCCTGGGTAAGAGCCCAGACTTCTCAGTGCAGAGCTTCTGGCAGCCATTACAGTGGTTTGTAGCTGACATGCAAGATAACTATTTGTTCTTTCAAACCTAAATACTAAACCAGGCATGGTGGGGCTCGCCTATAATCCCAGCAACTCAAGAGACAGAGGCAGGAGGATCATGAGTTTGAGGCCAGTCTTGGCAATCTAGAGAGACTCTGTTTCAAAATAAAAAGGAATGGGCATGTAGCTTAGTGGTAGAGTGTCCCTGGGTTCAATCTTCAGTAAAAAAAAAAAAAAAAAAACTAAGTACTTATCTACCAGTACATGGTGCTGGTACAGAATATCAGCAACCAAGCTAGAAACAAGTATAAATCTCTTGAAAAATCAGCCAACAGAGACAAAGGAAACTTGCTTAAATAGTAACCTGTTCTTAATCAAAACTATCCCATTGACTAATAAAGAATCTGCATAATTCTATTTATACCTATTCTAGAGTTAATTTTTAAGTAAGCTTGTTAATCTGCCACAATAACATTTTGCTTAGGGTGTCTATAAGCATATTTAAAAAAATAGGTGGGATACCTGCAGCAGATGAACATAGTGTTTTGCAATTATTTAATGTCTTCCGCCAATTTCTGAAGGTAAAGGCAGATATAATATTACTTTTTCCTTGTTTTACTAAATAAGATCCGTTAATGTAAAAACTCAAAAACCTTTCTATGGGTGGAGTATTATTTACTCTTAGTCTTATATAACAGCATATTTAAATTTGTCTTTCTTATTTTCTTACTACAATTTTCTTGATTTCTTTAGAAACCATTAATCATATTCTTTACTCTCTGTTTCTACAATTAGATGTCATATTCTGTTTTCAGAGCAGTTCATTGTCAAGTTGGACTTCTGGTGACCAAGAAAAAAAGTAATCTCAAAACCCTCAGAACTTAATTCATGTCAAAGTTCTTTTTACAGAACAGAATTTAAAAGCATTATGAAAAATATGCATTACAGATTAATATTCAATTCAACTATATTCTGGGTTCTATTTTTTAATGAGTCTCCTCAGAAAAAGCTTAGAAAAAGCTGCTAACTCCTCAAAAGAGAGCTATAATAATTTGAAGAGATAGTGCATATGAATTTAGGATTTGAAGTATGATTTTTTAATTAAGGTCAATCCCACTCATTATAATTCCTCATTTTCTGCAAAGCATTATCATAGCATAAAGTTTTATGTTCAAAATTATCCCAAGTAACAAAGAAGAATAACTGTCTGACCAGGACTTTAACTTGTTATTGTAGCTTAATCATAGATAATCAGTAGTAAAAACTTTCCTTTTGAAAGAACATTTCCCATAAGTTATTTATGTCTCTTTGACTCAAAGCTTAATGTTGTACTTGTGTTAATAGAGCCATTTGGAAATTTCGATTATACAAATGTTTATTAGCAAAGTACACAGGTAGGCAAGAGACATTTATGTAGCAAGTAGGCAGAGATTCAACATAGTAATTCCTTAAGCAAAACTTTCTTCATAAACAATTTAGAAAAACAGTGGACTTTGATTTGATACTTCTAGAAAACTGAGGAAAATCTGAGGAGTGCTGGATAAGTATAGAGATGATGGAGAACCCCATGCCATCTGTTGCCATTCCATTCCAGCAACACTATAGAACGAAACCAACTCATGTTTTCATCTCTTCAAGATCAGCTGGGCACACTATGATGCTTTTGATTTTGTCTAGGAACCTGTCACTTCAGGATCATTTCTGAAGACAAAGTCTGTTTCCCGTTTGGTAGGTGACCTGTTTAATGTTTTCCCTGTGTCTGGGAACTCCTTAGTGTAATTAGCGACCTTTGAACTCCACAACTAATCCTGAGCTATTTTGTATTCCTTACTCATCTTTAAGGCTGGACCTTTCTTTTCTTCAGAGTCCTCTGCCACAATTAAAGAAGAAACAGCTGCATTTCAAAGGGATTCCGATTCCAGAAGCTTAATCGTGATTGACATGTTCTTATTCTAAGCTATAAGACACTCTAAGAGTCCTTTCTTGGGTTAAAACTTCAATCATTTTCTAAAAAATTATCTCACTACGGATTTTATTCATTTTCTTTGATAACTATTCTTTGCATTTTTTAACTCGAAAGATGCTTTGCATTTGCAGTGAATATGAGCAACTACTTCTAGTGAAAGATTTGGATGGTGTCAGACCTGCTCTAGATGCAAAATTTCTAAATTCCCTTTTAGTGCCAAAATATGATTATAAAATCTGATGTATATCATATGGGTAATTATTCTTCCCTAAATCCCAAAGGCAAAAGTAAAAATAGCTAACTTTCTGAAAATGAACTCCAGAAAAGACAGTTCATGATTTTTGTAAAACATTTCTTAACTAAACAATATTTTTAACACTTTTTAAATTCAGCAATATTGTAGTTAGGCAATATCCTGGTGGTATTTTATACTTTTAAAATAATCAACTCAGTATCAGGTTTGAAGTAAATAGCCTCATCAGGAATTCTTATGAGAATTTTTTTATTTTTATTAAAAATTCTGCCTAATAAAATATTTTCAATGTTTCATGCCAATTCAATACTTCTACTGTGTTTAAATTATTATGGTTTTATACATTGTGTGATTTAAGATTTTTAACAGCAGACATTTTGTGCATAGTAAGAAGTGCTAATATTTGTCTTCTCATTTTTGTTATAGTGTTTCTAAATGCTTCATATACATTCATAGATTTCTATACTACCCCTGGGAGGTAGGTAGGTGGAATTATCATCCAAAACCTTCAGGGACTGCTGCCACAGCAGAATAGTTGTTCCTAAGACAAAGGTCAAAAAAGGGATGTTAATAAACAGTCCTCAGGTTTAAGGGACTTTTTTAGGATTACATCTTAAATTCCAACAAATCAGATTTAGGAGTTACTGAAAGTGAAATTGATCCATCCCTCATCCAAACTTTGCAATACTTTCCTGTTCTGACATCATTTAGATAGTTAGCTGTATTATCAGATTAGAAACCATTGTACCAGGCTGCTGAAAGGAAAAGGAGGCAAAAAGCTAAACATGGGATGAATTCTGAACCTTTTAACCTGGCTGAAGTACGTTGGTCCCTGTTATGCAAATACCTTCAATCCTCTGCTAAGTTCAGTGGAAATAATTTTCTTGAATGACAGGTTTATTCAGCAAGGATTCAGTTGGTGATTAATCCCCCTTTGATCTAGGGTATTTCACTTAACTACCAGTTACCTCGTTCTGACAAAGTGCAACTGAGATTAGGGAGATCACTAGAACACTACTAGGGTGTGCATTTATTCTCTATAACCTTTTAAAGCAAGGGCCAAGAATGCAATTTATTTTCAGTATTTGAAGATGTAAAGTCCTGTCTGCTAAGTTAGAAAGTCAATTGAATACCAAATGAAGTTTATTTCTGACGTAATAGAACAAACATTTCTTTTTGCTTTACCTAACAATGATACTAGGAAACATAGGCTTTGAAGAAAGAAGAAACAAAGACTACATTCCAAGTATAGCTTCTTGTTTTGTTTCATGTACTAGAGTGTATACTTACTGGCCCTGAGATAACTTAAAAATCAAAGGAGTGGCTACAACTTCAGTTGAGAAAATGCTTCTTTTTCCTTAAACTGCATAGTTTCTCACCCCTCCCACCACCTCCACCACCACTAGAAAATGTCATGGTATGTTGTGAAGAAATCCAGTTGGGGAAAACATGTTGTACACAGATCCATCTTAAGACTGCTGATTTTAAAGCTATCGTTGTTAACTTTGCCTTCCTTTAGGAGAGTTTGTTATATCCTCATTAAAAAAAATTGCATTCATTTTCAGAATGATTTTTTAAAAAACAAAGGTAAATAATATTGCCAAAATACTACATATTAATTATTTTAAATGTTTTCTTTTTCTCATTTTTCTTCTCTCATAAATGTAAACTTTGAAATATTCTCTGAAATTTGAGAAAAAAATGTCAGATGTTTCATGCTGTGTCTCAAAGAATTCACTTTTTAAAATTATTATCATTATTAATGTTACAATTTATTTTGCAAGATGTTAGAGGATTTATTTAAGTATATTACAAGATGTTTAAAATGTATGTATGTATTTTATAACAAATTTATATTTAAAGATTAAATTTTTACTAATGATGAATTTTATTTTTATAGACAAAGCAATTTTAGAAATGTTTTATGATTGTTCATCATCCTAGTAGCAATTTTCAATACATGTTGTGTTCAGACCACTTCTTAACATTTTTTTTGGTTTAAACTTTTTTGGTCTAATTTACAAATAGAAATGATGCAAAAAAAATGTATACCTATGTTTATGCCAAACCAACCTCTGCTAGTTTCAATTTAATAACCAGTTTTTAAATACCTTGGTAGCAAGTTATTGAATCACAACAGAATTGGGGGTCAGAAAAAAAAACATAATAAGATGGTATTAGGAATATAGGATCCTATGGCCTTGTTTCTGAGAAATAAGTGTTTTTAATAATTAACTATTTCATGCAGTCAATATCTAGTTAATAAAACATTGCAGTGTATCTTAAAATATGCCATCATAGAATATAATTATGTACAATGTATATGTATGAGTATACGTATTTATGTAGTGCACACAATGCTAGTGTGTCTGAGTTGGCAGGTTTCCCTATGAAACATTCCAGTGTCATGTCAGAGGAAGAAGAATATTCTAAAGTAAAATATCCAAATGTCTTCACTCCAAACACAATGTTAATTAACGAAGGGATTCATTAAAATGAAAATTGCCAAGGATCTCGTGAGATTAGTCTTACAAAATGGTTAAAACTCTTAAGAGCTAAAAGCTTTTTCAACTAGCTTCTAATTTTCCTCACCAACTGTTTTATAGATTTAACATTATTGTCCATATATTGCCTGGAGGAACAAAACGGCATAAATATCTCACTGGTGTCCTGCCTTGTAAGCAAGTTACTCTGGGGTCCAGGTTGATTTCTCTAAGGACCTGGCTAATCTATGTAATTGACGTCAGTGTAGTGGCAGAGCATATGCACAAGCATTTACAAATTGATGAATGTGCATGAATGGAAACTACCTGCTGCTGTTTTTCCATTAGGAAGTGAAGATCTGAATGTTGAATAATGCATTAAACATTTAAAGTCAAACTATGCTTCCTTTATATGCCCCTCTTTTAAATGATAGTTTCTCTAAAAAATTATTTAGTAATACATAATAATGATGAAATTTTTTAAATTATTATCCCTCTTAAAATTTTTACCTTTTCCTTCAAGGGACTTGAGTGCCCTCTGCAGGTTATTAAGAAATAATTAATGACTATATCTATTTGAGCCTGTGATTTTTCCTTTCAAAATTGTAGAGCCCATTTATGTCTAATCTCAAATAAAGCATGATCCAATTTATATTGTTAACTCTATTAATTTTCCAGTGATTGGAGTAGAAGTTTCTTTTCTGTACATGTTTTATTGTGTTTAGTGTAAATATAATGCTTGTTAGCTTTCCATATCACTTAACTAGGGCCCTTTTAATATTGGATCTATTATTAGATCCAAAGGAACACATGTTCCCTCACTTCCCAATCTCCTACAAAGGAGATTGGTAAAACATTTAAGTACTTTGAAATGTTTTAAAGATTTTGAGACTGGTTTATTTCCTGTTGCATTTGGAATAGTATACATTGAAATAAGCCTTGCTTTGTCCACATGCATCATGTAAAATTACATAAGGAAAAAAATTTTTTAATTATGTGAGACTTCTGTTTCTTGATTGGGTCTGTGAGTGATGATTGCATTCAAACATAAAAATAGTTTCTTTAAATGTCTTACTGTTTAAAAAGGATTGAGTAGATAGCACTTTAGTATTATTGTTGATATTATTGTCCACCAACTAGAAAGAATATTTCTATTTGAAGAGCAAAAAGCAACATTTTCATCCCCATAGTGTGGAAATACATGAGTCATTCATGTCGGTGAAACCCATACTTTCTCAATGGGAGTAGCAGATTTTTTTCTAAAGGATATAGAAATTCATTTATATATAAAACTAGAACTAGAGTGGTGATGGCACTTCTGATGCAATTAACTTAGTTGGTGAAGCTGCCAGGGAAATTAAATATGATGAGAACAAGAGGAATGACTGGATCAAATTAATAGAAATAGATCTTTTTGCAAGCAGTGTAATGATTCTGATCATCAACCTTGAAAAGTAAATTAGAACAAGCAAATTACTGTTGAAAAATTCTTTCAGCACTCTGCTGTTGCTACTTAGCTAGTCATGGCTCAGCCTGGGGCAGGGGAAAAATGCACTCAGTTTTGGTTGACAAAGGAAACATTATTAAAGTGAATGTTTACATTGTGTTTATTGAAGTGTTCAAAGAATATTTGTTGCATCTTCAAGCAACCTGCTGCTCTCCAGACTATTTCTGTGTTTGAATAATAATAAAAATGAGTCACTTGTACATTTTAGATAAATAAGTGTCTTAAATTTGGTTTTTTTCAACTATCTCCAAAATTTTAAGTTTCAACCTAAATAGTGCTTTGTCTTAAAGATTCTTTTTCCTCTAGAAAAATTATCCAATGTTTCAAAAACATTCATTTCTTTGAATTTTACTTTCCAGTTACTTCTACATCCTTTGTGTAACTTTCCTCCCAGGATCTACAATGTATAAGAAATAATCCTGTTTCTTAACATGCTAAAAGTCACAAAAACTAAAAGCAATTGTGAAATTACTGACAAGTGTCCAGTTGAGTATATAAATAGGTGCATTGAATAGATACCTGATTAGGGTGATAACTTTTGAGAGCTACAATTATCTTGATATACCTCCAAAAGATTAAATTGAAAGGAAAAGATAGTTACTAACAAGCATGCCCATCTGAAATTTAAAAGTTTAATAGATCTGTAATATTTATACAGGGAAAATGGGAAAGTTAGTAATTAAAAATCTAGGAAGAATTTTTATCTTTCTAAAATGATCAATTTAAGTCATTTGTATATTTTAGAAATAGTAGAAGCATAGTACTTAATAGGTATTAAAGTACTTTATTTTTGTTGACCAGCAACCCCCAGTACAAAAAAAAAAAAAAATTGATCTCTTAGGTATCATTGAATACAAGTTAAGCATTCTGCAACCCCTTAGGAACTGATTTTTTTTTTATTTAAATGCATTTCAAGTCATAGTACATAACCAGATCTCTGTTTTTCCATTTCTCTGATTGCAAACCAAATAAAGTCACAACATTAGAGTCTTCATAGATGTGCCGGGGGTAGTAAAGACCATCTCAAATAACCATCATTACTATGCCCATTTCCCTTACCTTCCTCCCCCCTCCCCTTATATTCACCAACAAAACAAGTTGTCAATCCTCTCCTTTATTTCAACTATTTATCAGTTACCAAAGATTAGTCCATACTATAAGTTCTTGATCACTTCCTGGTCATTATTTGCCATTTCTATAATATAGTTTTGAGGCATCTTATATTTATTATTTTGATGTCCAGAATCAATCAAAATTATTTCTTTATCCATAATCCTCTAAGAAAAGTCTTTTGAATCTAAAAGTACATATCAGTCTCTGCTTTTGCTAAGGCAATAACTTTGAGGGCGGGAGCTGGCAGGAGAGTGCTGAGAATCAAACCCAGGGCCTTGCACATGCTAATCATGTGCTCTACCACTGAGCTATACTCCCAGCCCAAATAATTTTTTGATAATTTATTACTAGCCTTATGCCATTAATACATTGTTCCCTTATGCATATTTAAAGAGCACATGCCACTTATAGTACTTAATATTGAAGGCCCAAACACAAAGATAAGTAATGGCTTAGAATTCAAACTGCTGATCTGGTTGAAATGGAGGTCTTAATTTGGTTATTAAAAATTCATAATGTTAAACTTTTGTTGTGCTACTATTATATGCCACTCCAGAACTAGACACAAAGACAAACAGTCCCAAGTTTTGAACCATACAGCATCACTTCTGCAGTGTATTGGCATTGTAATATGGAAGACTACTTCATTAATACACAAGCTGTCAAAAGAGGGGATGATTGAAGCGTACCAAGTAGACAAAGGAAGGACATCTCAGGGGCATCATCTCTCTGTAGATCTAACGCTGACAATCTCAGAAAGCTGAACATCTGATGTAACTGAAAAACAAGAGGTTATATTTATGCAAAACCTTTTTGCCTCCAAATATTTGGACATATAAGATGAATATATATATTTCTAAGGAAAGCAATTATATATTTAATTTACTGACAAATACAAAAATATTCCTACATAGTGACTATGTGTTCTCCTATTATTTCCACTATTTATCTTCCCTGCTAATTCTGAGTGAACTTTGAGTGTTCACATGTGCTAGTATATTTAACTCTGCATTATCAATGAAGAAAATATGGTGTATATGTATGACTATAAGGGAAATATATATGAGGAAATGTTAATATAATCCATTGATATGCTAATGTGTATTGTATTTAATTGACATGCTAAATTTTTCATTAAGGTGTTCACATCCACTAGAACATCTCCCTTCGAACATATTCTTTGCCTGTTTCCTTTGACTATAGATAGACACACTTAGACATATCCGTGTGTGTGTAAGAAAACAAGAAAAATGCAAGCTCTAGAGTACCAGCCTCACATGGATTCATATTAGTATGCAAATCTTTTCCCTATTTCTCATCCAAAATTTTGAACTTGACTGTTAGAGTCATCTTCACATTTTTTTATTCCCAGAGCCACCAGTGTTGATTTAATGAAGCAGCAAAGTGTTAGGTACATAACAAAACAGATTATCCTCCCACCTAAAACAAATCAATAATGTTTAAGTGATTTTGGTTTTTGCATGTGTGTATAAAATTTCATTGCTCAAATAGTGGTTTGATCTGCATTCTGCACCAGTGAAATCTGCCCTGCAATTGCCATCTCTAGGACTATTCAGAGAATTTCTTGCCATTGTGACTGCTTTTCAGACACACTAGACAGCCTTGGCCCAAAATGTTAAACTGCAGCTGCTGGGGCTGCCCATCCCAGGACACGTTGCTTCCAATCATGCTTCAGCGAACCTTAAAACATTTGGCACTCCCATCTTAGAAATGTCCTTCTGGGACTCGATGTACAACAGCTTTCTAGGCTCCCCATTATTTACCAGAGTAAAATTGTTTGGGTTTGGTATCATATGACCTGATAGGCTATGATTCCCTTCATCCAATAAAGCACAGCTTTCCTCGAGCCCCATATACTGATGAAATGGATTGGGTTTGCCAGCATCTATGAAGTCCAAGTGATTGATTGTTGCAGGGCTGGGGAAAGAACCTAGGGCCTCACACATGCTAGACAAGCACTCCACCATTGAACTATACTCCCAGCCTCCAAGTGATTATTTTGAACATTTCCATTAACCATAGAAGCAGAGTGGTAAAGAGAAAATATTAGTCTTTGAAGTTCACACAGGCCTGTTTTCAAATCCCAGCTCTCTGTTTACAAACTGGGTGGTCTTAGAGAAGTTACTTAACCTCTGTGGTCTTTGGTTTCCTCCCAGTTCCTTGGGATTACTATGAGTATTGAAAGATACCAATTTCTAAGTGCAAAGATATTCAGTGTCCATTCCTTTCTATGTTGAAAGTTTATAATGGCCTTTTTGTTGAACTGACTATAATTAGGTGGCTATACCTTTAGATTTCAAAATTACATTAATTGCTCATTTGCCCTTGGTTTTGAATATTCAGCTGTAATATTACAGAAACACCTTCCTACTCAGTTGCTTCCATGGGTCCTTGGAGTTAATAAAATGACTGTAGAATAGAGTGGGCAAAGATGTTATAAAGTTTGCTGAAGTTTAACATTTCATTATTCATGGGGAGACATTGACTCAAAATTCACATATAAGAAAAATAGTCATATTCTACCAAAATAGGGTGGAGTGAAAGTAAAACTTGTCCATGGTAACACTGAACAAATCTAGGAATAACCCACAAACTATTAAAGCTCAATAAACCACAAACTATTAACTTCTGGAGATCTTTACGTTGTTCAAGATAAGGCCTGTGAGTGTGGAAGTCATTTGTTCTTAAGATGAATTACCAATTAAACCTGAGTTGGATATCTAGTAAAAAGATGAGATAAATAAATTCAGAAAATGTAGGGGAAAAAAATGTAAGATTAGGTAGGCTAAGTGCTTGCTTTCCCAGAATTTACAATCTAAAAGATAGAAATGCTTTAACATACCAGCTATTACCTTTTGGGTTTTCTTCCTTCTTTATAAAAATTAATTTTTAAATTATTTGACATTTTTTCAAAATGTTAGATTGCTTGATTTATTGATTTAATGGAACATTAGGGCTGCCATAATGCGAAGTTTCTGTTGTTTGAATGTGGAAAAGTGTGTGATGTGATATTGTGGCTTAACTGTGACCCTTGGGAACTGCTACTGCAAACCTCTCCCTTCCACCCAAAGAGCTTCCTGACTTTCAGGTCTGACATAGAAGGTCCCCCTGTCCACTCCCCTGCTGCCCTAGAATGCACAGTTGGTGCCTAAGAGCTTCATAGGAGCTGTGTATACTCATATTTTTTGATAATTATTTCTGTTCATATTTTCTTTTTCTCTCTGGCAGACACACTGGCTTTTTATTTTAATAATAATATGAAATCTTGGCGCTAGGGTTGTGGCTTAGTGGTAGAGTGCTTGCCTAGCATGTGTGAGGCACTGGGTTCGATCCTCAGCAGCACATAAAAATAAATGTCTTGTGTCCATCTACAACTAAAAAATTTTTTTTAAATAATAATAATATGAAATCTCTAAATTTTAAGTTAAGATGATTTCGTGTAAAGAAAAAATATTGAGTAAATAATAATTCACATGTTAAATGGCTGATACAAAGGTTGAAAATCAGAGTGCACAAAAGTAATCTTGGGCTTTCATGAAAATCAAAGTTTGATGTTCAGAGAATTTAAAAGAGAACTCTTCAATATGCTACTTAAGATAGTTTTCAGGAAACCCTAGGAGGAGTTAGTAGTGTTGTCATTGGAGAATATACTGTGGCTTAATGGTTAGGCATATCACAGTCCAAATGCCATTTCTTTTTAAGGAGACCTTGTATCCAGAATCCTCATTTGTAAATAGGAGTAAGATTGGTGCCTGAATTAAATGAGCTAGCATATCAAGTGAATTGAACAAAATTAGCACTAGTTCATTGTTTGATCTTGACTATCAATATTAGCTGTTTCTATTTTCTTAATGCTTTATGAGCTGAACATAGGTTACAAGTTTGCACATCCATTTTTTTTTTTTTTTTGGTAATGTTCTCGTAAACTAGGGGAAAACCAAGGATTAAATATCCATGTTTACTGCTGCAAAAACAAATCAAAAGTTTGTGTCAATAGCAAAGTCAGGTTTAGATTTTCATCTAGGTAAGCTAACCAGCACTTAGAATTCACATACGTACATTTCCTTCTAACATAATTTTCCTCTCTTTTTTAGCAACTAGGAAACTGAAAGCTGAAATTCATTTATTAAAGCTGTACAGAGCTTTTTTATATACTTGTTTGTTTAATAAATTGGCTTTGCTTTTATTTTACTATTCTTATTTTTCTCTTGCCTCAATCTATTTTATGCTATTGCATCCTACTATACTGTTTATTAATGTTGTACTACTACATCCTTCATTTTTAGTGTCCTTATATTTTTGGAACAAGACTGAAAATAATTATTTTTGCAAAATAGTGCCATTGCATTTCTGAGACAAAATTTAAGAGAAAAATATTGGAGAAAATGTAGTATGATCCTAAAACTGACTATGTAAGCCAGTTCCCTGCTGAATTCTAGCTTTAAGTGTTTCATTCTTGCCCTAAAACAGCTGTGTTCTGCCATCTATCGTTGATTTACATCAAAAGCCATTAGAATCTGTTTGACTATTAAGGGGTTGAGGACATAATTAACAGCCCTACCAGTTCGTGTTTTCACATATATGTTGTCTTTCAAATGTGTCTTCTCTAGAGATGATTCCAGTGAAGCTATCAGCTAGAAGAGTATTTAGGGGACTTCTTATGCAAAAGCCAGCAAAGTTGATTTTGAAGCTGCAGAAGAAAAATTAACTTTATAATTTCCTCTTTTTAAATAAAACTATTTTATCTACCTTAATCAATCACCTTATATTCATGAGGCTAAAGAAATCAAATGTTTGGGGCAGAGGGTACAGCTCAGTGTGAGGCCCTGGATTCAATCCCCAGCACTGTAAAAAATACAATATTTGGAAGAATGTGCCACAAGGATTGAAGACCACTAACAAAGAAAGGAATGCCCAGAAAAGATTTGGCACAATGTCAGAATCACTGGCAAACTATGTAGTTAACCAAAGAGACTACTTTGAGGATCAGTTGCAAATTCTGGTTATGTTTATTTTTAAATGAATCTCAACAATAGGCACACCCCATACAGCATAATCCTACATGTTTCTACAAAGCCAAAATATTTTCAATATTAGGATTTATTTGGTTTCTGTTTGTACAAAGCATAAAGATAAATTGTAAAAATAAAAATAATAATTTGAGGGTCTTTTATAGCAAATATCTATTTTGACAGGAAAATTACAGCAATTGTACCTGTAGTACATAGTCTAAGACTGAGACTGCTTAAAGTGAAGAGAGAATAAAAGTGTGTTGTACATGTATTTTCTTATTCTAATTTGACTACTCTATCAAAAGAAACTAAAAATTATATTTTACAGGTCATTGTCATTCTTATGACAATCTCGTGATTATTTGTACTTAATGTTAAATATTTCCTGACATTTTTACTTCATTTTTAGCTATTCACCCACAAATGCAGTACAGCTGACATAATTACCCTCCTTTTAATTCACAAAAGACATGTATTTACCTATTTGTTATAATGCTTCTCATGCTAGCATGCTGTTTCTGTGACAAGACTACTTTGAACACACAGTAGGTAAAATAATATTGTATATTGCACAGCAACCCCAATAACTGAATGTTAATTTAACCAGTAAAGACACAGTAATTACAATAATATGAATTATCTTTTAAAGGAGTTAAAAATGGAACTCAAATTGGTCTTATGTAGCTCATTGGCTTAGTAATCACTAGAAAAATCAACCAGTCAAGGTGCAAAACATTTGCAAAGCTACAAGTAGTTACAGAGATCCTAGCAAATCTCAGGGTACTATCAGGGTATTAGTGGCATACCTAGGATTTTTGACATCTGTCACCTCCACATGACAAAATTATTTTCAGTAGTAATGAAAAGAATGAGTGATGGCCAGGAAAAGATGAGTAGATAGTGAAAATTGCTTTTTATTGAATGTATATGTATGTAATCATAATAATAATGCTATTACAAAAATAAAAAAGGAATGATTTACAGAATAAAGAAAACTGACAATTATTTTAAATTGTATAAATGTATCTTCAGTGGGGGGTTTATACCTAAATATTGGTCTGTTGTAATAATACACAATAACATTACATTAACCAGTAAGTGAGGTTATTTTCCCCCAGTACTGGGGATCAAATCCAGGGCCTAGAACATGCTAGGCAAGTGCACTACCATTGAGCTGCAACCCTAGCTTCTGTTTTTTCTTTTTTAATTTTAATTTCGAGACAGGGTCTCACTAAGTTGCCCTCACTAAGGCTGGTCTCACACTTGGAATCCTCCTGCCTCAGCCTCTCAAGGAGTTGGGATTACAGATGTGCACCACCATGCCCAGCTGTGTATTTTAATAAAACAAAACGTCTTGCAGAATGTAGATACAATTTAGACAAATTATACCACTGATGTGCCATTGTTTTCTTGAGTTATATTTAGTTCAAAGCAAATGATTGACAATAAAGAAGTATTATTCATATTTGGTAAGACTTAATGTTTGAAATAAAATCTGAACTTCTCGAACAAAAACAATGCTCCCTAGAGTTGGCGTGCTGTCTTATCTTTTTAACCAAAAATGCATAGAATAACCTTTATTGAAGCAACTTGGGTTGTTTTTCCTCTTTAAAATCACTGTGCTAAATTGTTAGTTTCAAATATACTGTTTTAAAACAGAACTGTGTAATACAAAGTTTGGAGATAAGAATGGCTTTCAAAGCAAGTTTCAGTGTTTCTCAATTGTTAGTTTTTCCTGAAAGGAGTGGGTACAGTGGAGTTTATAGGTGGAGGATTAACCATACGATTGGGAAGTCTCCAAATTAATATTTATTAAAGGATAAATTATCAAATTGTGCTAACTAAGACTTCCATGTGTTTTATTTCAACTCAACAATAATCAGAGCAATTGTTTAGAGTTTAGATCAACCAGAGATTGTTTAGGGGAGGATTATTTTATCACTAACATTGTTTAGAATTGTTGGTGCATAGTGGCAGTAAAAAGCAGCCAAATTTGGTTAGTATTGTTATTGTGTTTAACTGCTCTATAGTATGTCCCCTACATCAGGAGGAGACTCTCCTTCCCTCAACACATTACTGAATATGCTCATTTCATCTTGCCCATAAAACATGCTTTGTAGCCAGGCGCAGTGGCGCATGCCCTAATCCCTGCACTTTGGGAGGCCAAGACAGGAGAATTGTGAGTTCAAACCCAGCCTCAGCAATGGCGAGGTGCTAAGTAACTCAATGAGACCCTGTCTCTAAATAAAACACAAAATAGGGCTGGGGGTGTTGCTCAGTGGTCAAGTACCCCTGATTGCAATCCTCAGTACCCTCTACCCCCGGAAAACAATATGCTTTGTACCATGTTATATACAACATGTGCCAGGTACACCCAACTGCAGAAGATATTCAGAGAAATGCTGCACCAATCTGAAAGCTTATGTTTTCATAAATAATCACAGAAGGAGATCCAAGAGTGCTATTAGTAAATTAGTAATTGTTGAATAACTGCATGTCAGCCATATGCTTCCCAGTGCCTTCATACATGATTAGTTCTGCGTTGTATCCCACCATTAACACTATAAAGGCTTTTTTAGCTCGTTTTAGCTCATATGGAGAAAACTCGGAGCTGGCCTTAAGTGTTCAGTTGACCCTCAGCATTTTTGCTTCTTCTTAAGTACACTCCTAGAATCTCCTTTGCCATTTCCCCAGTCCCAGATGCTCAGTGCTTCTGTGCCCCTGGATTTCTGGGATCCCTTCAAAGTCTCTGTGTCCCCACTAAAGTATTAGGAACCTTTTGTGTTCCAACTTTCAGAGGATTTGCTTTTCAAATAGGATTGCAGAGTGAGTAAAGCTTAGCACAAAAGCCAATGGTGTTGTTTCTGATATTGGGAATATTCTATATTGTGGGTTATAGGGTCTCCGTACTACCTCTCAAAACACAGTAAGTTCATCACCATCCTACTCAGGGTGGTCCACCCTGATACAATGACATAGCCAAAATCATTGCTTGTGGTTGCAAACAGGAATATAGGGCTCACAAGCTTTGGGGAGTTTCTATGCTGATGAGGACAGGTTATCAAATCTTTGTATAAAGTCACAGGACTTTTCTATCTTAAAACAAAACCCTCCAGATTCAGATAATGAAGGTAGCTGTACAATCACAAGTACATCATCTGCTGTCACTTTCCACATCTGAAAAAATATAGGAGCAGGCAAAATAACTAGATTGTCTCTTTTTTAGTCTCTTTTTTAAAAAGCCAGGCCTCTTTTAGTTGTAGATATCAAATTTTATCATGTGTAGCCATATAATTTTGTAAGAAGAGTTAAATTAATAATAAAAAAGTATTGGTAGTGACGTTGATAGAGCTTATTGTTAGGGAAGTTTGTAGAGTTATAAAAATCCTTCCCATCTATAATTTTGATAATTTGTCATTTAAAAAATATTAAGTTGGATCACTATTTAAATATTTAAGATAAATTCTACCAAGAGATAACTACTGAGAAACTATTAAGAGCCAGGCATTGTTCTGAGTCCTGGGGTTTAGGCAATGAATAAAATAAAAATCCCCTGTTCTCATAGAGCTCTTAACTATAGTTAAGGGAGGGCAGAAAATAAAAACATAAATAAGTAAAATATGTAGTATGTGAATGGGTAATAAATTCTTTGGAATTAACAAAGGGAAGAGGAATAACGGGCTCTGGAAATGGAAATGGGGTGTATTTTTACAACATATGCATAATGGTTACAGAAATTGGGGGGCAGAAGGCATAATGAACCATCTGTAATCAGGAAAGGAACAGCGAGTGCTGTAAAAGGTATCCACACATGGGCTGGGATTGTAGCTCAGTGGTAGAGCGCTTGCCTTGCATGCGTGAGACCCTGGGTTCGATCCTCAGCACCACGTACAAAGCAATAAAATAAAGACATTGTGTACCATCTACAACTAAAAAAATATTTAAAAAAAAAAAAAAGGTATCCACACACTTCATGCAGAAGAGGTGACCCAATGCTTGATTGACACAGGAGAGCACCTATCACAGGACAGGTGAAGACGTAATTAAGAAGTACTTCCATTTCTCAAACCAATATCTTGATACCAATTAAAAGATCATAACTGCTCTACTTTCACAAGCCATTGTAAACTCCCTTCTGAAGCACCAATAAAATCCACAGACAGGAAGGATAATATTTGTTAAAATACTATATCCTAGGTAATACTATTTCTGCATAAGACCAAGTCTGCTATTTGACTTGCTTTTATTTACTTATTTTTAGATTTCTATTAATTAATTAATTTATTTCCAGTAACTCTAACTGGAAGTTGAAAAGTAGAAATGCAATCCAGGAAACCCCTTTGAGAGTGTTTTAAGGGAAGGGAGGGAGAGAGTTCTGGGTTTGTGAGGTGACTGGGATTTGAACCAGTCCTGATTCCGGTGAACCAGTGCGCTGGAGGTTATGGGGTACAATACAGAAAAGGATGCCCAGGAGAGCTGCACCTTTGGTCAAATTCATCTCCAAGGAAGAGGAGTAGAGCTTCTGAGAACTACTTTGTCCTGCCCAGAGAAGGGGACAGGAGAACATTCACTTTTCAACAGTGACTCCATGCGGCAATCAGAAGCAACAGCAGTAGTGCACTGGACCTCAGGATTCCACTTGATTTTGTGGAAAAGTTGGACCAAACAAAAGTCCTTTGTGCTTTTGATAATGGAGTATGTGTGAGTAGGGAGAGGGATTCACTAGTTGCTGGTATTTATCCATTTATTTATGGACAATTTGTAGAGCAGTTCAGATGTATTAAATTTCCAAATTGCATAAATATGCTTCCTTGAGAAGAAACCAAGTGAACTATTTATTCACTACCACCTAAGTAAAGTTTGAATCATGGTATCCAGAAAGAAATTTTGATAGTACACAATTTCACACAAAAATTTACTTATGCTATACAAATCCACATTCTACGCTGATTATGAACAAAATAATAACTAACATTTGTTAAGCACTATTGATGAATCCCTATGCATTTTCTCTTTTAATGCTCCCAATAATCCATGAAAATTTGCTTTATTAGCACCTCCATTTTGCAAAGGAGAAAAATTGAGACTTGGAGAGATTAAATGGGAGAGCTAGAATCTGAGTCTAGGGCAGCTAGGCTGGACTTCCTTTTTTTCTTTCCAATACAACACCTTCCAGGAAGCTAACCTGCTTCTCTTCGCCCTTTGCAAATTGAAGGCTCACATCTCTCTTTTTCTTTCAGTGGTCTTCTTCCTAATATAGGTAACACTGAAACTAAATTACTGACATTTATCCAAGTCCATCTTTTCCCTAATTAGGTTGTATGAACATTTCTCTGCAGATCTTTCCTCTTTCTTAACCCTTCCTTTTATAGACAGGGGCATTCAGATGACCTGTGCTCTCGGCAAGCCTGCCAATGTGATGCTTTGCGGTCACCCGTGAAATAAACTTTTCACCTTTACTTCCTCCATTTCCACAAGCAAATGACTCACTCAAATTTCATAGGCAAGAGGTGAGAAAAATGTAAATGTGATTCTTTGAAATGTCTCCTTCTGGTACAGGGACCTTACATTGTAGGGGTTAATTGTCAGAAAGTTTAATTGTTACCCTGCAACTCAAGCTTCCCTCGTGTGCTGGGGCACACCATAGGTGCTAATAGTGAGAAAATTTTACTGTGACTCTGCCATGCTCTCTTCATTAAGCTAATGGAACATTTTCCTCTCATTTTCTCCCTAGGGAGGCTGTAGGAGTACAACCTTATAATTGTTGCTCTTACTGTAATTGGAGGTAGTAGGAGTATATATAATCTTATTGTCTTTTCTATGTGGTTGTAGTTTATTTATGACCTATTGATAATTCCCAGCCAGCAGCAGAAAACTCAGTGAGTATTACATTAGCATTGCCTCCTAGGAGAGTGACTACTAAACAAAGACTATTATTAACTAGAAAGAACACCTACTAGGGATGGCCCATCATACCAAATATAAACTTCATTACTGCAAAGATTGACCCCTCTGGATATCATGGGTGTTTTATTTTTTGCACTGGAATTTAAAAAGTCTTAATCTGTACCTTTGTTTAGACATGGGGTCTGTGTTTCATGAACCATTTGGGGAGGCTCTCAAAGACCACCACACACCTTCTTCAAATCAGTGGAGCATCCTATTTAGCCACTGAAGTTGTTGGAGTGCAATAGGGCAGGAGGAAAACATCAAAAGTAAGCCTTCACCTACTGGGTCAGGGCCACCAACAAGATCCTCCCCTCAAAAAAGACACTGAGATGCCCTTGGAAGCTGTTGTTAACGCAAACACAGGTACTCACGCCCATATTGCCAAACCTTGACCTCCTGCAGTATATCTTGAGCTAACCCTTTGCCACCATCTATAAGACGTAACATTATTTAGGACATTGAGTGTTCTCTGAAATTTTTCCACAATTCATGTGTTGCTTTTGGTCTTCATTGAACTATAATGGAAGAAAATTTGTACATTGGATGTTCTGCTGCTTAAAATAGTTCCAAATACTGCCTTATTTTTTGATAGAAAATCTTTTCTAAGGCAAGAATTCAGAGTTCACAAATGTAAAAAAATAAGGTGGCATTCATAAGAATCCTCGGCCTTACAGGACATTGAACATTTTAATGCTACAGTGCACGGTCAAACATCTGAACTGTTAAAGCTTACGAATTGCAATTTGGCATTGATCCAGTATCTATTATGTGGCAAGAACAGTGTCAAGAACTTTCATAGATATTTAATTTTATACCCCTAGGGTAGGCAAAATAATGGTCTCCCACAGATGTCCATGTTCTAATTGCCAAAACTTATGCTACCTTCAATGTCAAGGACCTTGTAGATATTATTAAAATGATCTTGATATGGAAAGATTAGTCTGGATTATCTTCCATCTATCCAAGTCATTATGAGGGAGGTAGAAAGGTTCGATTCGGAAAAGCCATGACCATGGAAGTAGAAGTCAGTGAGCCCGGGAGCTAATAACTAGAAAGAGCAAGAAAATAAATTCTCCCTTAGAGATTCTAGGACTAACAAAGTTCTGTCCACCCATTTTGGACATCTGACCTGCATAATTGTAGATAATAAATTCGTGTTGTTTTATATCACTAAGTTTGTGGTAATTTGGTATAGCAGCAGTTGTATACTGTCTTACTCCTTTCGGATTGCTATAATAAAATACCATAAGTTGGGTGGCTTATAAATAGCTCAGATTTATTTCTAGAAGTTCTAGAGGCTGTGAAGTCCAGGATCAAGGTGCCAGTGCTGCTGTTTGGTGAGAGTCTACTTTCTAGTTTTTAGAATTTAACAGTCTTTGAACTATCACTTCACCTGGCAGAATGGGAAGGAAGCTTCCTGGAGTCCCTTTTTTTTTTTTTTTTTAAAATATTTTTTAGTTGTTGATGAACACAATGTCTTTATTTTATTGCTTTGTATGTGGTGCTGAGGACTGAACTCAGGGCCTCACGCATGCAAGGCAAGCACTCTACCGCTGAGCTATAATCCCAGCCCCCTGGAGTCCCTTTTATAAGGGAATTAATTCCATTCATGAAGACTCTGCCATCATTATCTAAACACATCTAATGACCCCATCTCTCAACACCATGACACCGGGGGTCAAAATTTCAATGTATGAATTTGGGAGGGGAAGAGCATAATTATTTTGTCTCTAGTAGATAATATGCAACTTCCAACAATTTTTTAAAATGAAGCTCTCATCTCCATTTTATAAATGGGGAAATTAATATTTGGAAGGATTGCAGGGGCTTGTTTCACCCTGCTTCTTTTCACAATGCATAATAAGGTAGAGCTGTTTGTACCTGCATTCTCTCCTGAAGCATGATGAATTCTCCCCAGGTTCTGAAAAAGCTACAAGATGCACAAGTTAGCTAACTCGCTAATTGGACACCCACGTTTTGTCTTCAGTCATTGGGTTAAATGACTTTATTTTGAACTTCACTGAGTTTATCTTCTTGTAAAAATTTGTCAGGTTTATGAAGATTAGTTCAGTATTTCTGAAACTGAAGCGTCCCGCTTTGTTCCTTCTTTTTGCACACATTTTCTTTTGTCTCATCAGTTTAGTCTAGACTTTTAAATTATTTTATACCAAGAGGAAATAAGCAGTCTCTTAGGGAAAGGGGCTTGATGTATTTCTAGTTTTATAAAACAGCAACTTCATAGGGAGTTCTAGAAAAAGATGTCCTATTCTAGTGTCAGCTTTCCAACCCATGTAAATGGAGAGCATAATTTTGGGTAGTTGATGGTCATTTTCCATGTCCCTAGCACCTTGAAGTACACTGAACTCTGTAGTAGGTCTAGATAAAAAGTGTCTGAGTCACAGAGATTTAGAAGATTTGTTGGAATTTTGAAAACATTTGATTTTATAGTAGATAATGTGTTGATTACCATCAGCCCTAGCTTGAGGGACTACCCCTCCCCTTTCTGTATGGTACAAATGAGGACAACCTCAACATTTCCATATGACCTAGACTTAGCCAGTCAGAGTATTCTACCCCTGACCAGAGTGATCGGTTCAGGGATCAGGGATGGGTATGTAATGCAAGACAGTGGATGAGTCCTTCTTGGGACTTCCCTGCCAGAGAAGAAAATATGTTTTCTTTCTCTTTGGCAAGCTATAGGAATAATGTAAGCCTGTGGTTCATGTAGCTTGTGGCCATTTTTCCAGAACCTTGAGGAGCAATCATATGCTGCAAGAAGAAATGCAGGTAAGAGCCGAGAGTGGGGAGCAAGAGAGTCCTAATTTACTCAGCCATGTCTTATTCATCTGCCTCTGCCCCTGGACTCTTTCAGCACATAAGCTAACAAAATATCCTTTTCAAACTTACATTAGTTTAATATGGATTTGTGATTAAAATGGAATAAAGTTTTAATTTAATTTTTTGAAAAGATGGCATCATAACTCAAGAAAAACATGTATGGCAAAGACTTATCTCCAGATTATCCTCACCTACACAGTACCTACCCTAGAGGTCATTCTTAAATTTTTTATGTAACCTTAAAATTTTTCTTCATGCATATGCAAGCAAATATAAAAATATGCCTCTATTTTAACACAAAAGGTAACATATTAAATATATTGTACTTCGGTTTGTTTTTAGCAACAATGTATCTTTAGCAGTTTTCTTTCTTCCTTTTTAAGGTTGAGAAACTGCATAAAAATAGTGTTGCTCCATGGCCAAGAGCACACAGAATTTATAGACCCATTTTCCAGTAGATCTAAATCTCCTTTCTTGCATCTGAACAAGCTTAATATTCCCCAGAGATAAATGTTAACCTCAGGGACTGTTTTTGCCATAACAATTATGAATGACCCAGTACAATCTTGAAATATGAACCAGGGTAAATAGGGCTTTATGGCATGGGGTATAAAATGGACACTGCAACTCAATTTGGTTCACAAATATGTTTTCCTTGGCCTGTATAGTATTTATCATTTTAAACTATTTGTCCATGTTTAAAAATTTTTCAATGGCTTCATATTAATATTTTAATGTTTCATTTTAATATCATTGTATAATTTCACACTGAAAGCATCTTTCTAGTTTCTCTTAACAACTTGTATTGCTCATTTCCACAAGTTACTAACAGGTTAAAGTTCATTAGCAAGAAACTACTGTAAATAAAGCATTCATCTTCAAGTTATTCATAGTTTCTTCATGTTTTCTGTGGTACCCCAAACTCTAAGGTCAAAGGCCTTTTGCCATATATAATATTTCATGCACTATTGGTTCTTTTTTTTTATACCCCTGTGGCTCCTATGGGTACACATTTGCTTGTGTAACCTTCAGATTATTATTATTGAATCCTTGAGGATTTTAAGGCCTCTTCAAAGAAGAGTTATTTTCCCAAGACTATATTAGAAGTGCTCGGCAAAAAGGAAAAGTTTCTCTTTTTTCTACTTCATTAATTTTCTTTGGTCTAACAGTGAAAGAAAAGAAGAAAAATATCACTGGCTATATACATAGAGCACTTTACCAGAAGTTTTCCTTACTCATTCAGACTGACACAGTGGTTAGATCAATCAGCATCCTTTCATCTCTCAATCATAAAAATGATGGAGCAACTTGCTTACTCAGTTCTTGCTAGGGTCAACTCTAGATTTCACATTAAAGCTGAGACATGACAATGATTCCTTTGCATGACCCAAGAGAATATCTTATCTCCATTTTTCTACTCAATTTCCCTAACAATGACAAGTTAAACACTTCATTTCTTCCCACACCTTACTAACACACACACACACACACACACATATACACACAAACAATAAGAAAGGGTTTTCAAAAAAGAGGCATAGAATATTAAAGACAAAGACAGTGAGAGGGGAGGTAATAACACAGCATGTTGACAGATGGAAGTGGGACAGCTGGCATCTCAGCCGGTATACAGGACAAAGGTCCTGAAGTGACAGGGAGGGGATAGCATGATTCTAGGGATTGAATCCTAAAGTCTCAGGGATTGATGGTCCTATATTTATGATATGAAGACAATGTCGAGACAAGGAGGAATGGTAGAAAGCTCATTGAAGGTGTAATTGGACTTCCATCACTTTCCTACCTGGGGGAATACTGGGGCCCTATTCTTGTGGAGAAGTAATAAGAGGACATGTGGACTAGAGCAGGGATAGATTGGGGTGGCAGCGGGGTTGGGGGTTTTAGAAACAGGTCATTGTGTGGACATTTGTCTTGAAATGAAGATTAAGCTAAATATGCTCACATTAAACACTGAAGCCACTGCCAACACTCTCCCTCCACTTTGCTCCCCTAAAGCAGATGGTGAGATCTACATCTGCCCCCACCAAAGTGATAGTTTCATCTTTGAAAATCAGGCTAGCTAAGAGAAAAGATCTAGAAAAACTAATGAGGGGAAAGAATTCCCATAAACACCAGCCCAATCACTCTACTCTGAGACCCACAGTCAGCAAGCCTCCCATTCGAAGCATAGAATTTTCCCTGAATTTTTTGTGATGCACTCACTTTTTTTTTTTTCTTGTGTGGTAGTGGGTATTGAACCCAAGGTACTCCACCACTGAGCTACATTTTGTTGTTGTTGTTGTTGGGGGGGGGTACTGGAGATTGAACTCAGGGGCGCTCGACCACTGAGCCCCAGCCCCAGCCCTATTTTGTGTTTTATGTAGAGACAGGGTCTCAGTGAGTTGCTTAGCCCCTTGCCGTTGCTGAGGCTGGCTTTGAACTCGCGATTCTCTTGTCTCAGCCTCCCTAAGTGCTGGGATTACAGGCTTGTGCCACTGTGCCCACCTCCCAGCACTTTTTTGAGACAGGATCTCACTAAGTTGTTCAGGCTGGCCATAAATGTGTGATCCTCCTGCTTCAACCTCCTGAGCTGCTGGGATCACAAATGTGGGCCACTGTATCCAGCAATCCACTCTTACTTATTATGAACAAGGTAAGAATCCCTAGATATCTAAAGGAAAAGCTCCAACATAAACAAAAGGTCAAAACAAACTATAGAAAAAACAAATAAGTTGCAGCTTGTAGGAAACAAAAGACTAGAGGGAGATGAAAATATAAAAAAAGAAAAAAGCTATCATCAAAACCTTTAGAGGGGCTGAGATTATAGCTCAGCGGTAGAGCGCTTGCCTCGCATGCGTGAGGCCCTGGGTTCGATCCTCAGCACCACGTACAAAGCAATTAAATAAAGACATTGTATCCATCTACAGCTAAAAAAATAAAAAAAAGATTAAAAAAAAAAACCTTTAGAGAAATAAGTTTCCTGAAATGGGAGATTCTATTAAAAATGAGCATCCAGAAAAATATAAAAATAAAGAATTTTTGGAAATTAAAAGCATGAGAACTGAAAAGGAGAAATTCAGTAATAGATTAGCAGATAAATTGATAAACTATCCTAAAATTGTATTAAAGGATAAATAGAGGCCTAGGGTTGTAGTTCAGTGGTAAAGCGCTTGCCTAGCACATGTGAGGCACTGGGTTCAATCTTCAGAACCACTTAAAAATAAATAAACACAATAAAGTTATTGTGTCCATACAACTAAAAATATATACAAAAAAGGATAAATAGAAAATATAAGAGTAGTTACTTAAAAATTAGAGGAGAAACACAGAAGAACCAAATTGTATGTCAGGGAAAATGGAGGAGTGGAAGTCAACAACAAAACCATTTATGACAACTCAGTGAGACCCTGTCTCTACATAAAACACAAAATCGGGCTGGGGATGTGGCTCAGTGGTCGAGTGCCCCTGAGTTCAATCCCTGGTACCAAAAAAAAAAAAACCATTTATGAGAATTTTCCACAACAAAACGAAGAATATAAGTTTCCACATTTAAAGGGCCTAGGATGTGTCCAGTACAATAAATAAAAATAGACTTATACAAGTTTCATAATTATGACATTTCAGAAAACTCAGAAGACAATGAGAAGATCTATAAAGCTTTCAAAGGGAGAAAACAGATTAGATACAAAAAAATCAAGATTCAGAACTGAATCAGACTGGTTGGTCATAGTGGCCCACATCTGTAATCCCAGCAACTTGGGAGGCTGAGGCAGGAGGGTTGCAATTTCAAGGCCAGCCTCAACAACTTATGGAGACCATATCTAAAAACAGAATAAAAAATAAGCCGGTGATGTAGCTCAGTGGTAAAACACCCATGGGTTTCATCAGACTTCTTAAAACAGAGAACAAGAAGCTGGAAGAAAGTGGAGTGATGCCTACAAGCTTCTGAGGGAAGGTAATTTACATTTTGGAATTCTAGACCCAAAATATCACTTCAGTCAGACATTTAGAGATTCGAGGTTTCCAAAATTTATTTATGTATACCTTTTTATTAAAATAATGAAGAAGGTCCTTCATTGTTTTCCTCCAGGCCCTAGAAAGGGAGGGGAAGCCAATTAGAAAGAACAAAATCCAGAGGACTGGGGATTCTACCCAGTGGAGAGGCAAAGGGAGTCCCAGAACAGTTCTTAAAAGATGTCACTCCAGGTTACGTTAGAACCACAGTGCCAGCTGATGCTTCATATGATCAGGCACATGTCACACTAACCATTAGCTACATACATAACATGAACTTCCAACCTGAAGTTGACATCGTGATTACTAATATCAGAAAGGTGGAATGCTTTTCCTCTTTCCCCACCCACAACTTCTTCCCCAAACGATTAGACCAATGTAACAGAGATGGATCTTAAGTACCCTTTCTTTAAAAAAAAAAAATTAACTTTTAATTTTAGAGTAGTTTTAGACTTACTGAAAAGTTGTAAAAGTTAAGGACAGGGTCTCCTTATACCCACCACCATTCTCCTGGTTCCTTTCTCACAATTAGGGAACCAATAGGGGACATTACTATTAACTAAATTCCTCAGTTCATTCTGTTTTACTGTTTTTCCCAGTTCCAGGATTATATTGCAGAATATCACGTTGCAATTAGTCATGAAGTCTCCTTTACCTCCTCCGCTCATGACGATTTCTCAGATTCTCCTGTTTTCCAGGACTTGGGTTGCTCTGAGGAGGGCTGGGCAGGTATTTCATAAAACGTTCTTCAATGTGGGTTCGTCTGATGCTTCTCACCATGGTTCAACTATCTATTTGGGAGTAAGACATGCCATCAACATGACTTTTTACTAATTTTATTAATGCTGCTCACAGATGGTGTTGTCCACATTTCTCCACCATAGAGTTATTTACTTCCTCTTTCCACACTCTGCTCATCAGAAGTCAGTCATTAAGTGCAGCTCACCCTCGAGGGATGGGGAGCAAAGCTCTACCACCTTTAGGGGTATCTACATAAATTATTTGGAATTCTTCCATATGGAAGATTTCGTTCTTCTCCCTATTAGTTTATTTATTCAACCATGAACTCATGAATGTTGATTTTATACTTTGGGATATAATTTAATACCACTTTATTTGTTTTGTCACTCAAATTGTCCAGGTTTGTCCATTGGCAGCTTTTAGGATGGCTCCTATGTCCCTTTCCAGGCTTCATTTGCCTGTTTGTTTTTGTGTTTTTGAGTACTTCCTCACTCTCGGGCACTACCAGAGGCTCTAGATGCAGCTTGTATATTCCCAGCCTCAGCCCTGCAATGAGCCATCTTTCTGAGGAGCCTCTTTCCTTTTATTGAAAAATACCATGTGCCTTTTCTTTACTGGCATAAATATTCTTCTCCTCCTTCTTTTTAATTTTTAAGGACTCTACCCCCTGTCAAGTTAAGAGCTATTTGGAATATCAAGGAAATACATTGATAATTTTCCTCATAATTAACATTTTATTAACACTTTAGCTTTGTGCAAGACTGATACCATATTAGTTGTCCCATATCCTAGGAAAACATTACCAGCAATTGGAATTTCAGTCTCGATCATGTACCCTTAGACATATTAACTGATGTCTTACCGTCCATTTGAAGAATGCTAAACAGGTATTATAAGTATTAGATTCCATTATAAGAATGCTAAACAGGTACTAAGTATGTAAAAGTAGGAGTCACCCCAATATATAGGATAATTAATATTATTAGTCCTTGCATTTTTATTAGGAATGTCTACAGATTTTATAGATCCGATATCCTGAGTCATTTAGCATGTGCATAAGTATCTTTTTTGAATCTTAAAAAAGTTTTTTTGCTCTACACATAAAATGAATAATACTAGATGTTAAAAATTAATTCAGAAAAGAGTGGTTGAGATGAATTAACCCGAAATCTATGCTATATAAATGTGAATCCAAAGTTAATTATATTTTGCTTCCAAAGAGCTACATTTGCACTTAAAGGCAAAGGGCTCAACTCAACTGTTCTGTGTCGAATGGTAATAGATGGTTATAAAACTTACAAAGAAGTCAACATTTTGGTGACAGGGGAGCAATAAAATATTCTTTTGTTTAAATTAAGGATTTATGTATTCCTTTGGGCCTCAAAGTTCTACTTTTCAACATGAGAGAGTCTTGAACATAATATCTTTGCTTCAAAGACTTTTGCTTTCAAATCTAACTTTTACTTTGAAACTAACTGAAAAGAAACTAAGTGTGTCAGAACCATACCTAATCCCCTAGGAGTCAGCATTGCATCAAGTTTATTAAAATTAAACACTTCCCTTTTTTTCTCTCCTCCTCAAATAGGCACCTGGTAATAAAAGGCAAATGAGCTGGGTTAGGATAAAACAAGCAATGTTTTTTCTTCACTAGTTCATTTGGAAAAGTCGCTTTGCTAATTGAGAAAAATTTAATGAATTTTACTTGAATTAAAATAAGGGTAATTGCTTCACGGCAACAATGTACTCATTTGAGAAAGTCATTACATTTATGTATTGTGTTTTCATGTAAATACTTTTGCCAAAATGTATTAGCAAGGAATATAATATTATGGTTCATGGTTCATGTAGTATCTGAAAAGAATAATTGTATAAGTAATCAGTGAAAACAAAGCAAATGTTCCTCTTGGGTTTGTACAATAAAAATGGAATTAAAATTATTCAGGCTCAAAAATGCAAATATAATGCATCTCCACTAGCTGAAAAATAAAATTTTGAAGGCAAGGTTTAAATATTCAAGTTTGACTCCAGAATCAAAAAAATTAACATCATGCATTTTTTGAAGTGATCAAATATTTATTGTTTTCAAAACAATAAAATCATCATTTATTTTCTCAAACAAGTTCACTGATATTCAGAACACATTCTGAGGGAAATTCATGCAGTGCAGCAGCAACCAAAATCACACTTTCTTGTATTAAACAGTAACAGATTAAATTCACAGTAAACTTAAGAGCAAATAACCAATATCAATTTAAACAGATTAAATCTTGAGAAAGGGCAAAGTTTAGGAACTGATCTAAAGCGATAACCAAAGTCTGAAAACAATAGGCTGTTGTATTAGACAACAGCACCCCCTACTGGAATCTTGAGGTTGCCTGGACAAGCATTCTTGGAGGCTGCCGGGAAGGATGTAGGGGGAAGGGAATCTGTGAGGATGCACAGACCCCCACCGGTAAGTGGGCCCGCCATGGGATTCAAAGGCATCATCAGTTCCAGAATCATTTTTTTTCTATTGTGTAATCACAAACTTAAGGTTCTAGAATAGTTATTATTCTTCAACTATAAGCAAACAAGAAATCGATTCAGAAGGTTTTATTAAATAAATATTTGGAGTGTCTTTTTATTTAAGAAAGCTAAAATTTTGTGATACTATGTGATGTGAGAAAGGGATATGGTTATGCAATTACTTTAATTACACTTCCTTGGAATTGCCCAGTGCCCAAAATTGTTTCTAACCATAACAGAGAATATGTTTCTGAAGGTGTTTTGATCTGATACCCCAACAAGCATACATGACAGCTGTACTTATACATTTATATACAAATATTATACTCAAACACACAAACACACACATAAACACACATACCACATGTACACATGACAATAACATAAATCTACGATTCAAAGCAAAACCCAGTAGCCTAGAAGTCTTAGTAAGATGTAAAGTCTGCATCTACAGTTTGTTCCCCTGTGTTCATGTTTGTGGTTTTTTTTCTGTTATTCTTTGGGTAAGTAAACATCCTTAACAATCACAGACAGGAAGAAACATGAAAACCTCTTAGGAGTGATGAAAGGCAATAATTTGACTAACAGCCATCTATAAAATATTCTCTTATAAACATTATTGGAAAATGCCAAAAAGTATTTTACATGCAGTAATTTAAATAAATCAAATGTTTAATAATCTTGCCTATGTCCTATCTCATAGGAAAGCACAGTCAAACTAACTTGCTAAATGTATAAAATGCCATAAGCAATAAGTACAGTGCTCATAAAAACAACTTAAAGGAAAAATCAGGAGGGATGATTTTAACAAGTGTGGCAGATACATAGAGAAAATGGGGGGTTGGAATAGAAGTAAGCATGAAAATCAGGCAAGTCTTGAAAATAAGTCCAGGTTTCTATGGGAAAAAAAAGATGAAAATGGCTCTTAGCTTTACATCTTACTTCATGGACACCCACCTCACCATCTCCAGCACCAAATGCTTTAGTTTCATGACTCACATATGAATGGTTTTTATAAAAACCCACAAGGAAGGACCATTACCTGAGCAAGTGGATCCCATTTCAGAAGCAAAGTTCACCCTCACAGCCTGGTGAGGGGAGAAGTTCATCTTCTCCTTCCTTGGCATTTATGAAGTACATGGCAGCCAAGGAAAGCCAAATTGGAGGCACTCTTTTTAACTCCCCAGCCCTGAAATACACAGGAGAGACAATTCAGAAGTGGGTTAAATATATACTTGGAGCTGTCTGCAGGTGGAAGTGTTCCCTTCCTAAGATTAGAAGCAAACAAAATGCTTTCCTCAAAGAAATAGGATCAAAAGTATTTACATTTTCAGGTGCTTGAGAAAGTAGATAAAGCACCAGATCAGGACACAGGAGCTCAAGATGCATCCCAGCTGGCCCAGCAATGTGCTCCTGGGTGCCACTGAACTTGTTTGTGCCTGAGTTTCTTCATCTGTAAAAATGGGGACATTTGACTATTGTTTTGGTTTTTTGTTTTGTTTTGTTTTCAGCTGAACCTTTGATGGCAAAGAATTTTTGATGAGGATTTTGTGTTTAGACAAGATACGATCAACAGCACTTTATAGAATAATCATTGCACAAGAAGGGAATGGGTTCAGAGAGTGAGATATCTTCCCTGAATTCACTCATTCATTTATTTATCCTTCAGTTGGTGTTGATTAGGACCTAGTGGATATTAGACTCAAAACAGGCAACGGAATTCACATTTGAATAAGACTCAAATCTCTTCCCTCAAAGAACTTGCAACTTAGTGAGGAAGTGTGACAAATGATCTGTAATCACAAGACAGGGCTGCAAGTCCTCTGCTAGCACAGTGGTGTTGCAGGAGTGCACATATCCAGGGAATTTAATGTGAAAGGTGTCATCAAAGAATACCTGGAGCAGGGCGCAGTGGCGCAAGCCTGTAATCCCAGCACTTAGGGAGGCTGAGAAAGGAGAATTGTGAGTTCAAAGCCAGCCTCAGCAAGGGCGAGGCACTAAGCCACTCAGTGAGATCCTGTCTCTACATAAAACAAAATAGGGCTGGGGATGTGGCTCAGTGGTCGAGTGCCCCTGAGTTCAATTTCCAGTACCAAAAAAAAGAATACTTGGAAAAGGCCACACTCAAGTCCAATTTTCCAACATAAACAGGAAAAAAAAGAAGAGAGCTTTTAGGCAAAAGGAGCAGCCTTTGAGCTCAAGCCTGGAACAGGAAGAGAATGGAAAGATTCTGGCAGTAGCAAGCTGGAGGACAGAGGTGCATCCAGGGAAGTGGCTGCAGGGGGAGCAGGAGCGGACCCCTGAAGTGCAAAGGGAAAAGTCTCTTCTATCCAGGGGGGATGTGAGGGGATGGGGAGAGATTGGACAGAACAGACTGGAGATTTTTAAGAAAGGAGACAAGAAGACAAGTGAAGAGCTTGTGGTGAAAGTCTGTACCAAGACCAAGACATTGGAAATTGAGGGAAGAAATTTGCCAATGTTTATAAGGTATAACTAATGGGATTCAGTAATTGTGTTTAGGCTGAGGCAGAAGGAGTTGTGGAGGACAACTTGCCTCCAGATGTTTGGTTTAGATGGCCAGCACACTGACAGCAACGCGGAATGGAGATCAGGTTGGGTAGGGGAAGATGATGACCTCCATCTGGGCCAGAGATCAATGAAGTATTCAGATGGAGGTGTCTGTGGGGTTTCTGAAGGACAAAGGAGAGTTTAGAATCAAGAATACAGATTTGGAAAGGTGGTGGAATATGATGGCCATCATAGCCCTAACTTTACGTGTGACTGCATATATGTTGTGCTTCTATACAACTTATAACTAGAGAATTGATATGTTATCCTCTATCTATATACAATGAATCAAATTGCACTCTATCATGTAAGCCCAAATAGAACAAATAAATAAATTAAATATGAAAAAAAGAATACAGATTTGGAAGTGTTGGGGTATAGAAAACAATACTCTAAAATATGCCACATTGACCTTAAAATTAGGAGTACCTGGGGAGAAGCAAGTAAAGCAGGAAGCCTCCTCTAATGTTTCCTACAGACTAAATCTACCCAAGAAGAACAGTTTCTTCCAGTTCTTTTACTGAAATGTCACTGACCAACGAAGATGAAACTTATATCATAGAGGAAGAGACTAAAAATCAAACGCCACATCTAGAGCCCAAAGGAACTTTGCCCCAGGTCACTGTCTCTTTTAGGGGTCCACTTTTATCCTATAAAATTCATTTATTCCTCTACCCAAACTGTCTGCACCCCCCATTTTCCTCTCCCCCAAGAAGATGGTATTTAAGCTTCAATCATCCGGCCTTTCTTTGAGTTTCATATTTGTGTGGCTCCCATGCATATAGATATTGTTATGGTTTAGATATGAAGTGTCCCCCAAAAGCTCATGTGTAAGACAATGCAAGAAATTTCACAGGTGAAATGATTGCGTTATGAGAGCCTTAACCTAATCAGTACATTAATCCCCTGGTAGGGATTACCTGGGTGGTAACTACAGGAAGGTAGGTTATGGCTGGAGGAGGTGGGTCACTAAGGATGTGCCTTTAGGGGTGATATTTTGTCAGTGCTAAGGGGAGTACTCTCTCTGCTTCCTTATTGTCATTTCCTGAGCCACTTTCCTCTGTCATCCCCTTCCACCTTGATGTTCTGCCTCACCTTGGGCCCAGAACAATGAAATCAGTCATCTATGAATAGAAACTTCCAAAGCTGTGAGCCCCAAATAAATTTTTTCTCCTCTAAAGTTGTTCTTGTCAGGTCTTTGGTCATAGCAATGAAAAAACTAAGGCATATTAATAAATTTGTATGCCTTTTCTCCTGTTAGTCTGCCTATTGTCAGACTGTCAGTTTGTTTTGGCAGACTCAGTTACTGAGCCTTCAAAAGGAAAGCTTGGCCTCAAGAGATATCTGGAGCAATGCTCCAGGATCATATTCTCACACTTCAGTCCCTGGAGAGGCAATCCTTTCCACCACCCATTTCCCAACCAAATATTGAAAACTCCTATGGAGGAATTCTGATTGGCTTGGATAATACATCAATCTCTGAGGCCAAGAGGATTCACAGCCTCTTATAGAACCATTTACTTTGAAGGATTATTTCTCAAAAGGTATAAGAGTGCTTATCTTATGAATAAGGACTCATACTCATGCCCAAATCCTAAAAATTTCTAATGCTAGAACTCCTTTACTATTCTTGAAAAAATTTCACTCTCTAGTCACAGCCTTCTTTCATCTTACATCTGATTCTACCACTCCCACTCTCATACTCCCACTTAACCTAATCTTTTGATTCATCCAGGACTTCAGTCTACAAACTACCCATGTTCCCAGTTTATCAGCCTCTTCCCAGCTTTACTTCCTTCCCTGTTCAATCTGGACCACATGAGTAACCTTTCCTGGTCTAGTTTTGGGACCACTTAGGAGCACAAGAAACTGACAGAAGGAACATGACCAGGCTGAGGGTGGGCCATGACTATCCTGACTAGTCTTAGATTCAGACCCAAACATTCACGTGCTCCCTGAGTTACCTTCCAGGAAACCCTTGTTCACATGATACTCAGCTAACCTCCACATAATTATGTCTGCATAGTCCCAAACCAAATATCTCTTAAAGTGGCTCAAAGTTGAGTTTCTGAGCCAAGTCTTCTCCTTAAGAAATCTAGAAAATGCCAGTGAAGATCACAATAGCTTTAAAATGGCAGTTCTAATGGCTTAGAGAAATCTCACAGTCCTGGGGCTTGATGAGTTACTCCATTTATTTTTTAGTAACTAATCAAATATTTATTAAGCAAATGATATCTTCAAGTTATGCCTGTAGTGTTTAACATTTTATTCTGTAAACTTTTAACAAAACAGACTGAAACCTTTTAATTCTATCTGTGGAAATGTTCAATCTAACCGAGACCATTGAAGAACATGGTGTTAAAGAGAAACAAGCTGGCTTCGTTACCCCTAGAGTTAAAGTAGTGACATCAACAAATAATGAACATGAACAGCCATTTGAGGAAATAAGTCAAGAACTTGTCTATAAATATGTGATTTAAACCTCCACAATTGGGACCTCCCACAATTGTGTTTAGGAAGGGAAAACATATGTAGTTAATTATATGGTACCAAGACTAGATAGTCTGCATGAACTGTCTAGGAAAGACAATGACCCATCTGGTTGACATACACATTTAAATCCTGATTCTGTTTGTTAGTAACCTCATTTTCTTTTTGGTAGTTGTTGTTTAACAACAAAAAGAGGACATACTGCTTCCATTGATGGAAATGCACCATCTTCCTGGCAGTTATATTTCTTATTGCCACAATTAATAAATGTCTGTAAATTAGCCATCTCTGTGGGGTTTAGTTATATAAGTTGGCATCTCTAAATTTTGACTAAGTAGTTGGATGCATGTTCCTTAAACTCTAATAGTTTTCCTATGAAAGTCTCAGAAAAGTTAAGTGCCGCCTTCTGAACTCCTTTGGCAGGCTTGCTCTCCCTTTCAGTGATACGCTTGAATGTGACCCCTGCCAGGCAACTTCTGTAATATTTGAACAGCAATCCCAATGGATAAGTCAGCAAATAATTATCAACTATGTCACACTTATGTGTGGTTGTTAATGATCAAGATAATTCCTGTTTGTCAGGTAACTACAATGTATCAGGGATAGCTAGGTATTTTATAACAGAAAGTATGTTTACAGGACCATGAGTCTTTTTTAGCATCTGCTTTGTTCTTTTATGCATTTACAATTTTTTTCTACAGTGAACATGTGCTTTGTAATTGTGAAGTTTTTATTCATTGTTAATCCACAAAAACAAGCTCAAAATTATTGTTAAATCTTTGGAATTTTCTTTAAGATTTCATTTCAGTAAAATGTGAGAATTTTTATAAAGATGAGGCTGAATTTAGATGAAGTACAATTAGACTGTCCCTTTGATTTACCAAAGACTTGATTTGCCATTCTACGTGCACATATTTTGTCCTTCATTCAAAACAGACTCATAAAGCACGATCAGCCCAATTTTGCTTTATTACCATAGCAACATAATAGTGACAAAGGCGCCCGGCTCCTTCCTTCCTTCACCCACACATGCCTGCTACTCTTTCACTTGCCATTCATCGCCATCTTCCTGCATCCATTTTTTTTCATTCTTTCTTATAGGCTGCTTTCCTTTTCTCCCCAAAATTTCATATGCAGCTAAACAAGGCATATATACGAATAATCAAAACACCTTAAATTCCAAATACCAATTTGTTTTTTCTGTTTTATACTTTTCAGGATTCTTCCTAGTTGATCATAGGTAAGGAACAGTTACACTTTTCCTGGGAAACTTATCAATTCAATACTTTTGAATACAAAAAAAAATTCACTATTCCAGAACTTAATCCAAAAGAAATAGGAGAGAATTTATCATGGGGAAGCCACTAGCAGTAACTGGGTTTGGGGGCAGGAGGAGGCTTTGTCTCACTCCCCTTTCCTCATCTTCTCAATATGCACAGAATATATCCATTATTAATTTCAGCAGTTGTGGAGATGTGGGATTTATAATAAGAGCAGCACAGGTAAACATTTCATTTTCACTCGATGAAATCAAGACCTGGACAATGCTATACTCCATACAAAGTGAGTACAGGTAAGCTTGCCCAACAAATCTATTCTGGACCCCTCTTTTTGCTATACCCTTTCCTTCTTCCTAAGAATTCTGATTTCATACATGTATCTGCCTTACTGGGAAACCAAGTCCTTCAGGAGAGGATAGTCCAACTCTAGCAGGTGAGTCTGGATAGAAGTTACTATGGCAGCACCCTTTCTTTACTAGGATTGGTCTGGGCATGGTTGGTAATACTCTTCTGGCCATAAGGCATAAGAGGAAATTTGCTGTCGGCTTCTGGGGACACACACACACGCACACAATGGAATATTAATCATAAAGAAGAATGAAATTATGGCATTTGCCAGTAAATGGATGGAACTGGAAACTATCGTGCTAAGTGAAATAAACCAGTCCCCCCAAAATTCAAAGGCTAAATGTTCTCTCTGATATATGGATGCTAACCCACAAAAAGGGAGGTTGGAGAAGGGAAGAATAGAAGTTCACTGGATTAGACAATGGGGAATGAAGGGAAGAGTGAGGGGATAAGAATAGGAAAGACAGGAGAATGAATTGGGTATAAGATTCCTTTGCTCATATATGAGCACATGACCAGTTTAACTCCACATTATGTACAAGAATGAGATCCTAATTGGAATGGGTTGTACTCCATGTATGTATAATATGTCAAAATACACTCTGCTATCATGTATATCTAAAAACAACAAATAAAAAAATGTTTTTTAAAAAATTGTCCTGTGGGAAGAAAGAGAAGAAACAAAGCAGAACAGAGCTTCAGGGATCTGAGGGGCAATATACCAAATCACATACACATATTGGAGTCTCTAAAGGAGAGGAGGAAATGATGGGTGAGGAAAAATTACTTGAAAAGTTCCCAGATTTGGAGAAAGAGATACATTTACAGACTCAAGAAGCTCAGTGAATACTAAATAGAATAAATTCAAACAAATCATGTCCAGACATAATCAGATTGTTGAAAACCAAAAGGTAAAGATAGCTGAAGAGGCCATGAGGGAAAGGGATTTCAATGGCTGATATTGGTGTCTAAACAGAGGGATGGTGTCCCTTGGTGGATTTGGAAGAACATCTAGAATCTGTGCAAGGTAACTTCATCCTCCACCGTGAATGAAATTCAGTGCAAACTGTAAAGCTCATTTGTGCTTTGTAGTGTGGCTCCACCTCTGAAATAGGGCAGAATCCAGAGTCCTACGTCAGCCTTGGGGAGGACAAGACAGAGGCTGTACTATGTCTGGCCATTTCTAGGAACTCCTTCCTGGTCTCAACTTGCTGCTGCTGCTGCTCACTTTCTGGCCTTTCTCTAGCTCGGAACTGAATGACTTTTCTGCAGGATAGCCATTTTAGGAAAAGCGCAAATGTGAAACGCATTTGAAAACACTATGTTTTAGATCAAAAATATAACACCTAAAACCAAACTTAGGTATTTAAACTGTTCCCCTTTCACTAAAGAATCAGCTTTTCTTTCTTCCTTTTTTTCCCCTTCCTTTCCCCCTCTCTTTCTTCCCTCCTACTCTTCTTCTTTCTTTATTCTGTTGTTTTTGTTTGGGGCAGGGGGTGCACTAAATAACAAGTGCACACCAAAATCTCTGATTTTCAATTTCTTTTTTAAACAAATTTTGTTGTTAAATTGCTCTGGCCCCTTTTTGGTTTTTACTTTCCTTAAATTCACCTTCTAATCTATTTTATTGCATGTATCAGATTTCTCACCAGACCTCTTAAACCGTGTTCCTTAAAACAAGTTTTTTCCCTCCATTTTAACAAGACAAATAGTAATCTCTGTAACACCCAAAAGTATTCCTCAATTTACTTTTTTGAAATCATTACTATCATCAGTTATTTTTCTGTGTTGATAGCGCCACAGCAAGGGCTTCCATTTTAGTTATACACCACATCCAGCCAATCTGGCCTCACAACCAGCAAAATAAGTAAGTGAAATGAAATAAAATAAAATCCCATCCCATTTTCTTCTGTTTACCAGGAGAGCATAGAGATCCTTGCTTGTTCAGTGCAGGAGGCAGGCCTACTTGGGTTTTATAATCCTTTGACTTCTTGTCTCCCATCTGTAAATCTTAACAGTTTCTGAGAATACATGAAAGGCCATGACTCAAAGCTAAGCACTATGGCCTCACTTTTTTTTTTTTTTTTAATATTTTTTAGTTGTCAATGGACCTTTATTTTATTTGTATGTGGTGCTCAGAATCGAACCCAGTGCCTCGCACATGCTAGGCAAGCGCTCTGCCACTGAGCCACAACCCCAGCCCCTATGGCCTCACTCTGGATGTGAATGGCAAACAATACAAAAAGGAATAAAAAGAGAACAATACAGGACAAGGCAGAAGAGGACGGGGTCATCTTTGCAGCAAAATGCTCACGTACCTCAGAGAGGAGGTGCCCCCCCCCCGAAAAAAGTGAGAAGCCCAGGCTGTGCTGTGGGAAGCTGACATCCTGATAATTGCAGCTCAGAAGACTCATTCCTTTTCAAGATATAGTCTTTGGGTGCTTCCCAGTAATCAGTCCTATGTGCTGCTTTTATCAAGCTCACACAATGGGGCTAAACATAAAATCAAGGCCAGGCATGGTGCTGCACATGAAGGTTGAAGCAGAAGGATCACAAGTTGGAGGCCGGCCTCAGCAACTTAGTGAGACCCTGTCTCAAAATAAAACTTAAAGAAAACGCTGAGGATGTATCTCAGTAGTAAAGCACTTATCCGGCATGTATGAGACACAGGTTTCAATCCCCAGAACTGCCAAAGAAGAAACCTAATAAAATCAAAATGTTTTCAAATGTTTTAACATGTAAACATTATTGGGTTTTGCACCTTTGCTGTTTGTATTGCTTTAAAAATAATCATTTTAAGCCAGGTGCGGTGGTGCATGGCTGTAATCCCAGCACTTAGGGAGGCTGAGACAGGAGCATCGTAAGTTCAAAGCCAGCCTCAGCAACAGCGAGGCACTAAGCAACTCAGTGAGGCCCTGTCTCTCTATAAAACACAAAATAGGGCTGAGGATGTGGCTCAGTGGTCGAGTGCCCCTGAGTTCATTCCCCAGTACCAAAAAAAACAAAAAATAAAAAAATAAAAATAATCATTTTATCTACAGTATAGCAATTCAAAAAATTCTGACATTTAAATAATTCATGTTCCTTTACAATTCCTTATTTGTAAGGCATTATTCTATTGAAAGTACAAAACATTTTCTGTAAACACCAAGTATAATTTTTAGAAGTATAATCATCTCAAATGATACCTGTCCAAACTATCATTAAATTGCATACCCATGATATAGGCATGTACATGCAGATATTTGAAATATTTATAAATTTCAAATATAGAAGACTGAAGATTATCAAAATTTTTGAAAAGATTATCTTCAATCTGATACAGTTTGAAAAGTTATAGCCTTGCGTCTAGCAGAAATGTCTGTCCTAACTTACTAAAATAGGCAGAAAATGTTCACAAGCAAATAAAAATAAAGATTCTTCCAGGCAAGAATCAAAACTGAAAAAGAATAGACTCTGTTTAAAACCTCTACTTATGTGTTCACGCTGACAAACTCTAACAAAGTAGTTGAAATGTTTGTTGTGATCAAGAAATTGCGTGTACATGAAAAGCCAGGAAGGTAAATGGAGATGGCTTAGCTGCACTACAATAGGAAGAAGCAGCTTTGGATCCTGTGCAAAGAGGCGTCGTGCAGGGCAGGAGGGCAGGAAGCCCAAGGGAGGGTGCACTCAGGAACACTGAGTTGTCACCTCGGAGAAACATCCATCTCCCTTATTACCCCATGGTGCTTTTCTGCCACACATCAAACACCAGATGGACAGCCAGCTGTCAGAAAACATTGTCTGCTCGCCTCCTCGATGGCAGTATAGTGTGTAGAAGGTACCGTTTTAGAGACTTGTACTTTCATGTGAGAAGTGCTTGTAAGGCAGCAGGAGCTCAGGGCAGGGGTTGCGTTTTGCAAAAATGTCCGGAAACATCAAACGCTATGCTCTCTGCAGAAAGGTAGGCTCCGGCTTTAGCTGCTGATTCTTTTGGCTCAAGCTGAGTCAAACAGTACACAAAGAATAGACAAAAGCCTGCACACAACTGGCAGTCACCATGGGGGACACCAAACCAATGCCCACTCACTCCAGACATTGTTCTCGCCTGTAGAAGAGCAGCCGCAATCTCGGCCAGTTGAAGCTTGGCCATGTCTCCTCCTCCAGACTTCTGGAAAACTCTCCACTGCAGGAAGACAGGGCTCTCTGCTCATAGAAGGCCCCTATTTCTGTACATGTTTGGTACTTATTCATATGAAGATTTGTATCCCTTGGTCTTCAATGATTTTAATCTTGAAAATCTTTTAAAATGAACTATGAAATGAGGCATGATGCAACTGTCAAAAATAACTTCTCTTTCAATGACTCAGTCAAGTGCAATTTCTCTTTTTTGAGAGATTATGGAATTAGCCACATGTCTCTAATATTAGCACTTATGTCACCACCCCCATCCTTGGGAACCTCACACTAATCACTCTTTTCAATTATCCATTCAAATTCTCACAGATGACTTTCTTTTTTTTTTTTTTTTTTGGTACCAGGGATTGAACTCAGGGGCACTCGACCACTGAGCCACATCCCCAGCCCTATTTTGTGTTTTATGTAGAGACAGGGTCTCACTGAGTTGCTTAGCACCTCGCCATTGTGGAGGCTGGCTTTGAACTCGCGATTCTCCTTTCTCAGCCTCCCTAAGTGCTGGGATTACAGCCGTGCACCACCACGCCCAGCACAGATGACTTTCTTGAGTGTCTTCTGCTAGTTGTCATGGTATATCAGCATTTTCAAAATAATTACTTTTTCCTTCAAGGAAAAAAAAAATAAAAAGCATTTTCTTTCATTTGAAATCACGTGTGTGACTAATACTACCTTTACAGCATTTAAGAACTGTCTGCCTACGGGGCACAGTGGTGTACTCCTGTAATCCTAGCAGCTTGGGAGGCTGAGGCAGGAGGATCACAAGTTCAAAGCCAGCCTCAGCAATTTAACGAGGTGCTAAGCAACTCAGTAAGATCTTGTCTCTAAATAAAATATAAAAAAGGGCTGGGATGTGGCTCAGTGATTGGGTGCCCCTGAGTTCAATCCTTGGTACCAAAAAAAAAAGAATCATCTGCCCCATAGGGTTCATATCTTTAGTGAATATTTCTTAAACATATACAAAACATCCTATTATGGAATCTATTATTCATTCCATTATATAGAAAAGGAAATTAAGATCAGCTGCTTGATTCCTGCAGCGTTCTACCATGCAGTGCGGACATGAGAAATTTTAGGAATACCACCAAATAAAATTTTTTAACCACAATTATGTCGTCATTCACCAGTTCAGGAACAGCATCAAGAAATCTGCATATTTCAGTCCTTTGGGGATGCAAAGCTGGGGAAAGAAAAATACTTTTCTCAACACAACGGTAGGGTAGGATTGCTGACCAGTGTCTGCAGCTTCAGTGGGATTCCCTGAGCAGGAGATGTTTAGGGATGGCTAAAGGCCTGGGCACACTGAAGAAAAGACAGATATGAAGATAACTGGTGTCTTGTTCTGGGCTTTCTTTTCTATTTAGAGTTATGTGGTTGAAAAAAATCCTTATTTTGGTCAATTATCTATCTACTTTCACACAAGGACAGGCCTATTTTTATGTTCACAAAACAGTCTCTTCAAAAGTTGACCTTCAAATATCCTTGAAGGTAGAAAGGCAAACAAACATGCCATTGTTCCCCCGGAGATGACACAGGGCACCTCCCACGTGTTGGCTCTAATCTGCTAATACCCTGTAGCAGGAAAAAACAGTAAAGAGAATTCCCACAAGAACCATTTTCTCCATTGAACAAGATGGGAATGGCACTGGATTAAGTTCAAATATCGTCTGTGACTGTAGCATATAAAGACATTAAAGAAGTTTACAGTACTGTGACGACTACTCTTACAACTATTACTACCTCTTAAAATTCATCCTTGTAGCCTTTCCCCACAACTTAAGAAAATACAGTGTGACAGGGTCAACAACATAGTTATTTCACAGTAGATTTAGTAATCCACATGTTTTAGTAATTCATTTTAGAGTCCAATTTTTAAAAATTAAGCAGGCAAAAATAACGCTATGCTCATTTAACTCATAGTCAATCACATAAATCCCCCGGTATGAACCATCCATCCACAAGGGAAACAAAAATCTCTGGAAGATACAAGTCATCACTTGCTGCAAGTAATTTCTATGGAAATTCACAACTGGATGATTTTCACAGAAGATGACTTCAAGAATACAGTAGAAGATAATCTGATTTTTGAGTATGACTAATCAACTAATTATATAAATAGAGAACGCACAAGTCTTGCACAACAGAAGCCAGTACTGATGGGATTATAAATTTTTATGATTTGTATGGCCAGACGGGCTGAAAGATTTCACATAGATTTTTTTTATAAAACCAGTAATTTTGATGTAACTGATACTTCTGTTTGTATAAAAACATCACAAAAATAAATTAGATTTGGCAGAGAGGCAAAGGAAAAAGTTAAATGAAGAAGCACTAAAAAAAGACACGTTATCATCTCGGAAAGTCTCTGGTTTCATGTAAACTAATGAAAATAATTCATTTTAATGACAATGCAGAAGATAGTGTTTGTTTTCAGGATGTTTCTAAGCTAGCTGCAAATAGTTTCTATGCTAGCTGCAAATAAGCTTGTGTGCTTATGCATTTATAGCAACTTCAACCAATGAATAGTTGAACAAAACCTAAAAAAGAAATTCCAATATATAAAAATATAGAAAGAAAAAGAACAAGAAAAAAAACACATCAATATTTTGTAAATTGTCATTGGGAAAAAATTGTGTAAATTTTTTTACCACAATTTACAAAATATTGTGGTAAAAAAAAATTACCATGCATTTAATGACTTAAAAGAAGACATGTATTTTCTTACAGTTTCTATGGTCAGGAATATGGGCACAGCTTTTCTGTATCCTCAGATCAGGGTTTCACAAGCCTGCAATTTATGTATCAGCTGGGCTGTATTCTCTTCTGAGGCTCAACTGGTAGAAAATCCACTTCCAAACTTGTTCAGATTGTTGGCAGAATTCATTTTTGTTTCATCTGAGTGACTGAAAACCCCAGCTTCTTACCTCCTCTCAAGTAGAGGCCTCTCTGAATCCTAGAGGCCACACATAGGGATTTACCACAGCCTCTCACAGGCTCACTCACAATATGGCAGCTAATTTTCTCAAGGCCAATGGGAGAATCTCTGTCACTGGCCTGCTGAGACTTATATATTGAAGCAGTTGCATCTCATCATCTAGCCAAAGGAATGCCACCCACGTGCTCTCGCTTAGGAGCAAGTCCCAGATTCCTGCATACACTCAAGAGGGGATTATGCAAAGGTGAGACTCTCGGGGGTCAAAGGGTGTATATCCTTAGTACGAGCATTATCCTAAGCACCTCCTTTCTGCGAGGGAGCATGGCCGCTAGACGATGATCTCTGTACCATTCTCGGGACTAAATGTAAAATTTATAAGATCGTCTACTTCTGAAGGAAGAAAATACCAGTTTAATTAATTAATCACTATTTTGCATTTCAATGTTGCTAAATGTGGCTGTGTTTTAATAATTAGTAGTTGGGGCTGAGGATGTAGCTCAATGATAGATCAAATGCTTAGCATGCACAAGACCCTGGGCTCAATCCCCAGTGTGTGTGCCTGAGTGCACATACACACACACACACACACACAAAGAATAGTTAGATCCCAGAACATGAGAGAGATGCTTCACATTGCACTTGTCCATGTTGAAGTGAGAAAAGGACATACATATTCAAAGAAGGAGAATCTTTGAAGTGAATGTGGTGAAGGACATCCAAGAATAGAAAATAAAGCTCAAAGAAATAAGGATATTTGAAAGAAATGTCCAGAAGAAGTTTAACCTTGTAAAATAGAATATGAAGAATTTCAAAAGGATTTCAAAATGTCCTTACAAATTTAAGAAAAACTGAAGCAAAACAAAAGAGCTGATATTCATAAACTTTTTCTTTTTTTGAGTACTGGAGATTGAATTCAGGGGCACTTGACCACTGAGCCACATCCCCAGCCCTATTTTGTGTTTTATGTAGAGACAGGGTCTCACTGAGTTGCTTAGCGCCTTGACCTCACTGAAGCGGGCTTTGAACTTGCGATTCTCCTGTCTTAGCCTCCCTAAGTGCTGGGATTACAGGCTTGCGCCACTGCGCCTGGCTTGGTGTTCATAAACTTTTAAAGATGGAAGTTAGAGAATATGTGTAATACCAAACCAAAAAAAAAAAAACTTGACTAAAACCAACATAAATTTCCAGGTTTAGAAAGAAATACCATTTCAAGAAAGAAGAGTGTAAAAAAATTTTAGAAAATATATTCGGAGTCTGGTAGTCAAGAATTTGACGCCTAAGGATGTGCCTTTGTCATCTAGGAAGATATTAAGTGACTTTATTTAATAGGAAAAGGAAAAGAAAGAGAAAACAAAAGAATCTTAATCATGAGGTCAAAGATTTCTTAAAGCAGCAGTATGCCAGCAAACAGAACATGAAAGTGGAGACAGTGAAATTAAAGATTAGAAAATAAGGCTAGGATTGTGGCTCAGTGGTAGTGCGCTTGCCTCACATGTGTGAGGCACTGGGTTCGATCCTCAGCACTACATATAAATAAATGAATGAATAAAGGACCATCAGCAACTAAAAAAAAATTTTAAAAAAAGCAACATTGGAAAACCACAGGTTAAAAAAAAACTTGATAGAAACTGAAAGTGATAGGAGAAAAAAAAACCTGATAGAAGACATCTGTGGATATCTGGTTCATTTTTCTTCAGTGGAAAGAGAGGTTTAATTCTGTGAACTTATGTAAGGTACAAAATAATTCATTATGCAAAAATTGACAGCAGAACCCCCTCACCTGTAATCCTAGCAGTTTGGGAGGCTGAGACAGGAGGATCATGAATTCAAAAGCCAGCCTCAGCAAAAAGCAAGGCACTAAGCAACTCAGTGAGACTCTGTCTCTAAATAAAATACAAAATAGGGCTGGGGATGTGGCTCAGTGGTCAAGTGCCCCTGAATTCAATCCCCAGGACCAAAAAATTAAAAAAATTGACAGCAGGGCATGGTGGCAGTTGCCAGTAATCCCAGCGACTGGGGAGGCAGGATGATTGCAAATTCAAGGCCAGCCTGGGCAATTTAGGAAGACTACGTCTCAAAATTAAAATAAAAATAGAAAAGGGCTGGGTTGTAACTCAGTAGTAAAGCACCCTTGGTTTCAATCCCCAGTACCCCCCCCCAAAAAAAACCCCAATAGAATAATATAATAAATAGGAGAACACTTGGAAAAACAAAAAGAACTATAACTGCAAGGTATATTACCATATTTCACATTGATTAAGATGTTTGTCTTGTTATTAATTGTATTGTCCATAATCATGTGATGATGTGGGGTATTGAAATAATAAGGTAGGTATATCTAAATATATGTTTACAGCTGGATGCGATAGTGCACACCTATAATCTCAGTGGCTCAGGAGGCTGAGGCAAGAGCATCAAAGCCAGCCTCAGCAAAATCAAGGTGCTAAGCAACTCAGTGAGACCCTGTCTCTAAATAAAATACAAAATATGACTGGAGATGTGGCTCAGTGGTCGAGTGATCCTAAATTCAATCCCTGGTACCAAAAGAGAAAAAGAAAAAAATGTTTACCACTTGTATTAAAGTCAATATAAATGACTTAATTCAGTATTTAAATTCAGTATTTAAAAATTCAGCTAACCAGGTTTACCTGAGAAATACACAGATTTTTCCTTTGTTTTGTTTTTGTTTGTTTGTTTGTTGTTTTTAATTTTTGGAGTCAATGTCATTATGTGTTCACCTCTTAGAGAGTCCATGATTTTTTCACCATGCCATTTCTCTAAACAATTAAAATATAAAAAGGATTCTATATATTAATATATCTTAAGTTTCTTATTTTGACTCCACACTAAACCTCCATCTTATCATTTTAAAAAAGTTTATGAAAATACAGAGACCATACTACCAAAATATACTATTTCAACACATTTACACATGCTTTTATTTCCAGGTGAGAAATGAAACAGTATTGCTGAGAAAATTATTAGAAATATGAACCACATCTCAGTTGTGATTGCCTTAAAATCAATATCCTTTTATTTGAACAAGCAGCAGCAAAAATCATTAAGATAGGACCCTGGCAATTCAAGTTAAATTACAGCTCAATCATGAATTTGTTAGATCATTTGGACAAATTGTTTCAACAATTTCCATTTCTGCCTCTTATAAGTATAATAAGCATAATCATCCTTGCTGGATGCTATGATTTTGAAGAACATGTTTTTGGAAAAACTTTCAAGATTTTTAGGTATCTAATATGAGAAGAAAGATACTATTTCTAAGAGGTAAGTTTCTCATTATATATATATTTGAAACCATGTCCTCATTTATTCCTATCTGAGGAGCATGCATATTCACATACAACTGCAGAGCAACTTCATGAAATAAAATCCAGATCTGGCTTTTAAAAATAATCACGAGCCAAAGGAATAAAATAGGTGAATGAGTTTAAATGGCTGAATCTTGAGAACTCTTTTCATTCATTCCACATAGCATCCAAAACATGTCAATGCCATAGATTCTTTTGTTGATGCTAAAAAACATTTTTTTTTTCCTATGTGAAAAACATACCAAAGAAGCAAAATTCAATTTAGAACTGGCTATAGAGAGAGCCATGGACGTGACCGGTCATGTTAAAACTCCAGTCAGCTTCCACCTGCGCACTGGGGCCATCCAACTGACTGCCTGCCCCTCGTGGCACCCAGTTGTCCTGGGGACGGTGTTTCCATGGCTATCATCTGCCACTTCTCTGTTCCTGCAGCATGTTAGACAAAAACCCTCTGCTAGTTCTGACTAATAGAGTGCTTACAGAGTCATATAATTATCTTTCATAGCTCTGATTTCCAGGGATTTGACCACCAGCTAAAACAGCCATGTACCTAACCGTTTTCATATTTTTCCATTTTATCATTTCTAATGGCTTTTCATATTATTACAGCTGTCACCTCTTCCTCCACAATGCACGTCCTATTCCCATTAGCTTTTATCTAAGTCTCTCTTAAATCTCAGCTAACAAGATCTCCAATATATAACCAGCCATTCCTTTTCTTCAAATGTTCTTTAAGACAGATGAACCCCTGCGAAGGCACACAGCTGGCTAAAAGTACACCATCATGTGATCATACCACAGGCAGCAATTGCTGAGAAATACCAGAGGTTAAAAGGAAATTCTGCTTTTCAGAACCAATAAGATAGGCAGTATCTTAAGACAGCACAGAATTAGCAGATGGTAAGCTTGTGGTTATGCTGGAGGATGGATTCCAAATCAGAGACCTGACGAGCTCATCAAGTTTGCCAGAATATCTTGGTCTTTCCATTCTGACTGGTGCATCCCCAAGAAAAGGAATTCACTGAAGTTTAGGTTTGGAACTAAAAGAAATTTGTTTATTCACAACACTTTTCCTGTGTTTACTAGCTTTCAAAGATAAGTTTCCTTTAGTTCTAAACATTTTTATTCTGAGTGTTCATCAAAGTTAAATATGTCTTTTTTAAAAATCAGTTTTTCTTTTTAAAAGGGCAACATGAAGTTTGTTAATTATTATTATCATTTCTAAAATTAAAATATTTCTTCTTTTTATGTATTTTAAGTATTAAAAACTAATGATTTTAAATGCATACCTTTAGCTCTTCCTGTTGCACTAGTTTAAACTGCATTAGTAAGTCATTTCTACTTTCCAGGTATTATAAACTGTCCATGCCCCTAACAGACTATTTTTATGTCACAGAAAATGAAATTTCCAATTTGCCATAAGTAGCTTCTTTTCTCAAGCCCAGAGTCAAATCCTGCTTAAAAGATGTGTAAGGACTTCTTCAGTCATGTTGGATTATGCATTGACATAAATAATATTAGAGGGTGAGCAATAACATTTCCTGATTTATGTAATATTCTCTTAATATTTCTGGAGGATAAAACTACTTTTGAGAGGAGGAGTAGTGAGACACAATTTACCTAGAAGCAAGTGACTCAATTAATAATATACCACAATCCAGATATATCATGAGTATCTGCTAAGTGTTGTTATTCTACCTTCTTTTAAGTTTCCTGATGAGGAGGGAACGAAAATTCAGACTTACTGATGTGCTTGCTGGACATCACTGGATACTTTATGAAGTCGATTGGTACATATGTTTTAAGTGCCTATTATATACCAGGCATTGTGTTAAGGTCTAGGAACAGAGCAGTAAACTAAATATTAATTTAATTCTTTTAACAACCCTGTAATGTAGATATTATTAATTCACACATGACAAAATGGTGCTATCCAAGTGTTTTAAAACTTGTATTAAAAATTTAGTGTTTCTGGCCGGGCGTAGTGGCCCACGCCTATAATCCCTGCACTTTGGGAGGCTGAGACAAGAGAATCTCAAGTTCAAAGCCAGCCTCAGCAAAGGCAAGGTGCTAAGCAACTCAGTGAGACCCTGTCTCTACATAAAACACAAAATAGGGCTGAGGATGTGGCTCAGTGGTCAAATAACCCTGAATTCATTACCCGGTACCCTCCCCTCCCCAAAATTAATGTTTCTTACTGTATGTTTAGAAAACAGAAGTCTAGCAGTATATCTTTTTCTATGATAGAAAAAAAGAAAATTTGGACATTTTCCCTATTAAAAATCTGATAGTAGTTATCCTTTATTTTTAAGTATTGGTAGTCTATGGATCTGGATTTTGACAAACTTACATACAAATCAATCAAAAGGCAATAATATTAGTAAAAAATTGGCAAAGAATTTGGATTGACATTTCAAAGAACATATACTAATGACACGAAAAATCCTCAATATTAGTCTCTCATCATCAGGGAAATCAAAGTAAAAATGAGATATTTGTTGACATCCACCAGGATTTCTGTTATAAAAGAGATAGAAGGCAGGTGCAGTGGCTCACACTTGTACTCCTAGCACTTAGGGAGGCTGAGACAGGAGAATCGCGAGTTCAAAGCCAGCCTCAGCAACAGCGAGGCGCTAAGCAACTCATTGAGACCCTGTCTCTACATAAAACACAAAATAGGGCTGGGGATGTGGCTCAGTGGTCGAGGGCCCTTGAGTTCAATCCCTGGTACCAAAAAAAAAAAAAAAAGAGATAGATAATAGCAAGTGTCCATGAAGATGCAGAGAATGTGAAAACTTCAGACATTGCTGGTGTGAAATAAGAAGTGCAGTCCTTGTGGAAGGCAGTTTAGCAGTTCCCCAAAAATAAACATAGAATTGCCATATAACCCAGCAATTTCACTTGTAGGTACATACCCCACAGAACTGAAAACAGGTACTCAAATAAATACTTGTATAGGAATATTCACAGCAGCACTTTCAAAATAGCCAAGAGGTGGTAACATATCCATCAATGGGTGAGTGGATAAGAAAGATGTGGTAGACCCATGCAAGGAAGTATGACTTGGCCTTAGAAGAAAAAAGTACTGATACCTTACAATATGAAAGAGCCTTGAAAATATTATCCTTAGCAAAAGAAGCCAGCCACCAAAGGCCCATGTTGTTATGATTCTACTTACATGTTGTATGATTCTGAAATATCTGGAACAGGCAATTCTGTATAGATAGAAAGTTGATTCATTGTTGCAAGGGGCAGGGGAGAGGGGAAAAGTGACTGCTAATGGATATAGCATTTATTATTTGGGTGATAAAAATGTTTTAGAATTAGTGGTAATGGTGGCACAACACAATATTCTAAAATCCACTGAGTTGTATACAGTAAAATGGTGAATTAGATGTGAATTACATGTCAATTTTTAAAAGGAAAAAAATAGAGGACAGAATAGTTGTCTGATAAAAACCTTAAAGAGAGATAATATGGTTCCTGTTCCTCTTGATCCCAAACATGTCACACACTATTGGCCTCAGGTGAATAAGGAAAGGTGACAGCATGTGTAGCTTTGCAATGACCCAGCTTGCTTGAGAAATTATTTCAGGGTGAAGTTGAGTTTGAAATTTTGAACAAAGGCAGAGAAATACAGGAATTTGATCGTGCAACCACCCTGTGGTTTGAACTTATGGATCTCTTGGAAATAGCAACTAGTATGACTTAATAACAGCTTATATGTAGGTACTTTATATTTTGTATGCCTGTTCTTACAGATAAAAATTAAATTAGCTGTTCAAAAATGGCTACCCTTTTGCAGATGAGTAAAAGTATTGCTCAAGATAGTTTCACACAAGTCAAATGAGAAATGTCTTGCAATTTCAGTTTTATTCCAAAACTGTGGGTATGTGAGTGTGCACACAGGCATAATAGAGAGAATTAGAATTTCTTAAGGCTTCACTGGGCTTCCAGTGAATTTTAAGTAAAATTTTAAGTGAACATCCCCAAGCCAATCTCTAGTATATTTGGCATTTTACAGAATCGAGTCCTGTGTAAAGTGAATTTCAAAGGGGATAATTTTTTGACATTTCTTCATTAGCAGTTATCAAATCATCTTTGACTTATAATAAGCTCTCAAGTCTCCTGGAGTAAGGAATTGGGTTAGGAATTAGTGCAGAGATCCTACAGATGAACCAGTTTTTGAAACCCGCAGGACTTTGTGTCATCTACAAACATCTCTGCCTCTGTGCCCTAGAATTCTTTATCATTCCCAGCTGTCTGCTTATGTCTTAGAGCAATTCAAGGGAAAATTCAGAAATCTTATGTGAAAGTCATGTCTTTTATTGATCCGGCTCAACTGAAAATAGTCCTTGGACTTGTATCCTATTAAGAAATTTGAAGCTGGGAGTGATGGCAGATGCCTATGGTTTCTGTTACTCAGGATGCTGAGGTGAGAGGATCACTTGAGCCCAGGAGTTCCAGACTAGCCTGGGTGGGAAACATAATGAGATCCAGTCCCAAGAAAAATAAAATAATACATAAAATGAAAAAAAAATTGAAGCCAAGTATAGTTCTCCCAGGAAATACGTGTGGTTTGAAACAAACTGTCAAGATAATTCTTTGTAGTTCTGAACTCAAAGTGAGACACTTCATCCTCCCTTTCTCATATATTCAAAACAAAAAGAAAAGAAAAGAATGCTTGAATTACTATTGAATTCTGCTCTCCTCTTTGTAAACCTGTGGTCCTCTATGAAGCTCAATGGCTATATACCTGGAAAAATCCTCAAGACAAGAAAAACCCAGACTCTTTGATCAGTGGTATATCCCTGCTCCCTTCCCTCCTATCCTGTTTGAAGCCACTCAAAGACTAAACAGAGTGGGGATGCAAATTGCTATTCCTAGAACACAGTGGCTTAGCGTGTTGGGGTTTTGCTTCTTGTTTTGCCAGATATCAAAAACTTCTTAACGTTCTGAGACCTTCATCCGGGGGGAAAGCTAAGGAACTATTGGTACTTCTGGGATGTCAGTCATCATGATATTTGTGGTCTAACTGATGATGACACTGTGTCCCAGATTTGTCTTCAGAATCCTTTCATTGTAATACTATGAGCAGCCACTCATTTTCAGCTGGATTTCCCCTAAGAGACAAAGCCCATCGAATGTAGTCTGTTTAAGGGAGAGAAGAGTGGGGGAGTGGGACAGAATGACTCTTTAAGGAAAGTGCTGAGGCTGAGGCAGGAGGAGCCCTGCAGTCACAAAGAATGCTAAATGTAAAAAGAACAAAGAGTTTATCAAATCCAGTGGCCTCCTTCCTTTCATAGGTATATACCCTACACTGTATATGGCTTGCTCAAGAATGTGTGAGGGTCGAGAGTGTAGCTCAGTGGTAGAGCCCAGTGGTAAGAGTGGGAAGACACAAGGCCCTGGGCTCAATTCCTGGCAAACACATACACACACACAAAAGTAAGTATTGTTATGATGAAAAAATACAATAGAGTTGAACTCAGGGAACTGGATGCTATTCCTCCTTTACCTCAATCAATCATCTTTGGTACTTGCAAGTTTTCAAACATGTATTCATTATATTTTTTAAAATATATGTCTGTGTACATGTGTGTGTTCCTGCTAATAAAGAAACTTGTTCTTATTTTGAAAGTCCCTCTATTATTAAAATACACAATGGAGATAATAAGTAATTATCTCCTATCATACCTCTGCTAGAGAAATGACTACTCAGTGATCAGTGTCTCTGCCTTCATGTTTTTTCATGCATACTTAGTTTAGTCTTTTAACCAATTGTATAATATTCTTTTGTCCAAATGCATCACATTTTATTTAACCAGTCTCTTACTGATGGAAATTTAAGTTGGGGACAGTACTATTCCATTATAAGTAGTGATGCAGTAACATCCTAACATATATGTTTTTGACATCCCAAGAAGTGAAATGCTAACATGAGAAGCATGCACATCTAAAATGTTAATAAAAATTGGGGGCTGGAGGTATAGCTCAGTGGTAGAGCACTGGCCTAGCATGTGCCAGGCCCTTCCTAAACTTGATCCCCAGCTCTACAAAATAAAAAAGGTTTTAATAAAAATTAAATTGCCCTCCAAATATATCATCAACTTTTACTCTTACCAGTAATATACTTAGACTGCATATGCCTGGTTTGTTTTTTCAAAGGAAAACAAAAACAATGAGACAAGTTTGAAGATTAGGCTCATATAGTCTTAGGTCCCAGTACATAATAGGCAGAAAAAAAATTATGTATCCAAGGGAAGCAAAATTACAGGTATTGGTTGTTAGGACATCACAACTGAAAACAAATATCACACATATATTCTCCTGTATGTTTTATTGATTTCTAATATTCCTCAGTATTATTAGAATGGAAAACTAGAACACTCTATGGCTTCACATTAGAGTATGAAAGGAGAAAGTTAAAATGTGTTGTTAATTCTATTATTATAACTTGCTTCATTTTCTGTTCCAATATTTTTGTCTCAAGATCAGGAAGCACAGAATAATGAAATATAGAAAATGATATTTTTCACAAGTGACAGTCTTTTTTTCTTCAAATATTAGTGTCTGGAAAAACTGATTCAATAACAAATTTAGCTGGAAACTCGTGTGCCTTTTAAAAGTCACTCTTGAGTTGGGGATACAGGTCAGTGCTAAAGGACTTGCCTGGCATGTGTGAGGTCCTGGGTTTAGTCCCCAGCACGGCACAAAAACAAAAAAAGCAAAAAATAAAAATAACTTAAAAAAATAAAAATTGTTTCTTGTTTAAACACAACACAGCCCAGCTTTATGTAATTTTTGTACTAAACAGTGAGCCAGTGCAGCTTAGTGGACAAGACAATAATTAATAACTAGTACTAATAATTGCTACCATTTGTAAACACTAACATAGGCACTGTTACATGCTTTATATTATCTCATGTAATCTTCATTATTTATTGTGAAATCTTCATTTCATCCAACATGGAGTTTTTTCCTGGTCAAACACTGTAAGCACAGTTACCAATATAGATGTTTCAGATAAGTCATTGATGATGCTGAAAAGTGCCTTTAAGCTCATCTTCCTATATGACTCATTTTTCCCTGAGAAGAGGATATTGATTGATTATACCTTTACTCTTCCTGCCTTCCGTATTGTGAGGATTACACATTTGCACACAAATAATGTGATCTGTTATGGATTTACTTGAGAATAAAGAGGAGAATTCTAAACATGGTAGTGGATCCATTCAGCTGGGTTGAGCAGGACTCTGATCCAGCCTTGGAAGCTGGAATCCCACCCATAAGGTGGACTTCCTTCACATCCTGGCTAATACCTAGGTGGGCAGAACATGCTCTGCTCTTCAAAAGTTTTCTCAACACAGGAGAGGGTTTCATGCCAGCCCCAAACAAACAGTAGGAATAGCTCCTTGGTGCTCTAGGATAAACCATCATGAGGGCAATTTACCTTGCTGATGAACTACTGTTGAACAATTGATGAGTTGCATTGTAATGTGAGAGTGAGGGAGAAGAAAGCCCCAATGTGCAGTAAAATCAAAATTACATTTGGCAGGGAAGGGATCCATGTAGAAAAGGAAGCCTGCAAATCTTAGTAGGTACATGCTGGGCACAGCATGGGCGATAACTTTTGAGGTTTGTAGAAGAAAAAAATGGCATCACTGAGACAAAGGAAGAAAAGAGAGAAATTGATGTGAATGCACAAAGGGGGATTAACTTCATTCCACTTCAATACAAAAGTATATTGTGTTTGTATTGAAATATCAATTCCAAACAATACTTTCTCTGCATCCTCGTCTATTTGTAATAAAGATGTCCTCCTTGAAGCATATTTAAGAAATCTCAGAAAGTTAGCACTTAGAGGGAAGGTGAGAATAAATCAATTCTGATGAAACTTGATCAGAAATAAGGAAATAGGGTTGTTCTTTGTACATGAAAGCTTTAAGGAAGGAGTACCAGTTATTACTGCTACCTTTGGAATTAATGAATTTACAAATTATAATCCCATCTATGTCTGCCATTCTTCATCTCCTTGAATATTTTTAGTTTATTAAAATCCATTCCTTAAAAAAAAAAAACTTTTAAGAGTGCCCAGTCATGCTTTATTCTGAGAAAAGATTCCCTGAGAAAGAAATATTTTGGAAATGAATCTCTGAGCTTTAAGTTTCAAACTATTATCCCTTTCAAGGCCTTTAATTGCTTTCTGTCAAACTGGGAAGTTAATCTGGAACATTTTCAGGATGCTCAAGTTCTTGCAAGCTTTATTTCTAAAGCAGATTCACAGCTGTGCAGAGAACAACCTTTGAAGTTACCATGCTTTTCTAGTCTCTCAAATGTTTTGCTTTGATCTGAAGGTACTACTTTTTTTCCAGGAAATTTTCTTGTGCTTGTTGTATTTTCTGTCACTGACCATTTTTATTCTATAATGCCCATATTTCTTATGAACCAAGGTTGACACATAAGGGCAAATACTTTGCCAGTTGTGTTTGCTTTGATGAAATAGAGGGAAGAGAAGCAATATCACTGAGTTCTTTTACATTCACATTACGATTTATTTTGATTAAATAGTAATTTTATATTTCCTTTAATGTTTACATGATGGTATTTGGGAAAAAAAGGATGAAGTCATTTGTCTGCAAAATGAGAAAGAGAAAAAAATCAAATCAATTCCTTGATGAGGTTTATTTATTTTTTAGTTGTTACAGGTAGGGGTTTTCAGAAGTTTTATATAGCCGGGCACGGTGGCACACGCCTGTAATCCTAGCACTTTGGGAGGCTGAGACAGGAGAATCGCGAGTTCAAAGCCAGCCTCAGCAATGGCAAGGTGCTAAGCAACTCAGTAAGACCCTGTCTCTACATAAAACACAAAATAGGGCTGGGGGATGTGGCTCAGTGGTCGAGTACCCCTGAATTCAATCCCTGATACCAAAAAAAAAAAAAAAAAGAAGTTTTATATAAAATATCTAACAACTATTTAGTATATAATTAATACTTAATGAACTATTTATGAATTATATAGCATTCAAAGTTGTAACTGTAAAATGTGATGGGAAGAGAGAGGAAAAGAGATATGAAAAAAAGAAAAAAGGAAGAAAATTAAAATGGAAGCAAAAGGAAGATCCACTAGAATTGAAATAGAACAGGAAAGGAAGTAGATCAAAGAGAAGAAGGGAAGCAAAAAGGAAAAAAAGAGGTCAAACATGAAGTGATTATTTTCTACAAATCATACTACAGTTGTTGATCTCTATATATCGCCACTTCTTTAAATAAATGCCTTTATTCCCTGCGTACACATAGCACAAAGAAAATGTAGTCTCAAATGCCTTTCTTTCCTGTTACTCTATTTTAAGAAAAAGAGGCTTTTTAAAAGTGATCTTCACTTCTCAATGTTCTTCTGTGCGAGAATAATATAGCACGGTTATTATTTATGGTTAGAAAAAGCATTACTTGTGTAGCTTTTCCACCCTGATGTTTGCTGCTACAGTGTTCATATGTTCATTTATTTTAAAAGATAATTCAATGCCTATGGGATACCTTAGCTCTCGACAATGAAAGGTGCCGACAATATGGAGTAAATAAATTAACTGTAGAGTCATGTCTATAAAAGCTATTTCCATCTTGAAGTCAAATTGCTCTCTGAAAACTCTCTTCCAGAGAGTAAATGCTACAATGTATAACATCACATTAAGAAAATGTAAGATTATTTGGAGTCTTTATCTCGATAAAAAACACTTTTAGTTAGTTTTTACCTTTTGAACTCAACTTTGCTGCCAGGACCACCTGGCAACTCTCAATGCTCTTTTATCAGTTGGTGCTCAGCCTGCTGCTTTCCCTTCTGCTCTTTGTGGTCTGTTGTATACCATGAGCACACACTTGTGCTTTAATGTGTAACAAGTACCATGTTGGACACTGCACATGGAGTACTTTCAAAGCAACTATTAGCACTGGGATTTGGATTTGAACATTATTTGCCTTCTCAAGGTTTCTTCTTTGTAGGAAGGTGGTGTTTTGAGTTATCAGCTGGCTACCTGCATCACTAGGCATTCAGGCTAACCCACCTGCTTATAATGCTTTGCTTCTTGTTCCCTACCTGTATCTTCGTACATTGTATTATGTTCGTGCAGGAGAGGTAGCTAAGGATCAGGCCAGCTGGCTATATGGTATTGAGAGTCAGTTGTAGTTTTAGTCAGCTTTTATGTGAACAAAAGACGGGACAAGAACAACTTATCTATTTATCACAGCACAATTTGCAATAGCCAAACTATGGAACTAGCCTAGGTGTCCATCAATAAATGAATTGAAAATGTGGCATATATACACAATGGAGATTTATTCAGCCATAAAGATGAAATTATGTCATTGCAGGAAAATGGATGGAACTAGAGACCATTATGTTAAGCGAAATAAGCCAAACTCATAAGGTTAAGGGCCATATGTTTTCTCTCATATGTGGAAGCTAGAGAGGAAAAAGGAAAATGAAGTTGTGTGTGGGGCAAGGATCTCATGAAAACCAAAGGGAGATCAGTAGAGGAAAGGTACCAGGAAATGGGAAGAGGAGCAGTAGAAGGGAATTGCTAGAGAGTGATATTGGCCAAATTATATTGTTATATTGTGTGCGTGTATGAATATGTAACAACAAATCCCATTCTTATGTACAGCTATCATGCACCAATAAAAAACTAAAAAAGAAAACTTAAAAGTGGAAAAGCTGATTTGGGGCTCAGTTTCAGAGGTTCAGTCCGTGCTCAGCCAACTCCACAGCCTGCACCCAAGATGATGCAGAACATCATGGAGGAAGAGTACGCACAGGAAAGTAGATCAGGAGATGGTAATCAGGAAGTAGAGACTCTCCTCTCCAAAGACAAAATATATACTCCAAAGGCACACCCCTAGTGACCTACCTTCTCCAACCATACCCTACCTCCTTACAGTTACCACCGTGTTAATCCCTATCAGGTTAAGGCTTTCATAATCTCATAATTTCATCTCTGAATATTCTTGCATTTTCTCACGTGTGAACTTTTAGGAGACACCTTATATCAAAACCATAACAATTACTGAAAAAGATGAAGCCAACTAGTTCTTTTTTCTGTAAAGAAGAGCCAAGGAGACTCTGAACTTATTCCAGGATCTCAAGAGAAACAATCCCAGAGAGGAACACTGCTCAGTCTTAAGAATATGGCTGACACAGAACACGTACCTAGCTCTCTTCTCTACAGAGCAGAAAACAGGACATTTTGAAATGTGCACCACCCCTGATCCTAAGTACAATGGTACCTTTCATCTATTTCTGGTGACTTTTATTTTCTTTTGTTGCTGGATCCCCTACATAATTGTAAGCATATCGCAGGCAAGCACAATGGTAAACTGCGGGTGGACGCTTCCTCCGCAGATGCAGACAATATCTGCCTGGCTGGCACTGCTTAATTCAGCCATTAACCTACTTTTATACGCTCTTGTAAGCAAAAGGTGCAGAAAAGCTCTTAAGAACTTAAAGGAGAAGATGTTTTTCAAATTTAATTTTCTGGTTCAAGATGTTTTGGTGAGTCAGTCTGAAAATACTAAGGAAAAAAAGCAGAAAATCCTTCCCGAGAGTGATAAACAACCCCAGGTCTCCTTTGGAGCGAGCAATACACATAACCTTTGGCAATGTGCAACTCTGAGACTCATAAAGCAACCCAGTCAGATGGAGAAACATAAGAGTCTGTTTCAAGCAATTTCTCTGATGAGGAGGAAAGATCCAGCTGGATTGTGGGAATTTGGAAATCACAAGCAAGCAGCCTTTTCCTACGCAGGTGGTAGAGGGTCTGAGAATGAGTGCAGATGCCCTTAACCCATGGTCTTTAGAAGTTCAAGGTTTGCTGCTTGACCTCTCTGAAACAGCTACAATAGTTCTTTCTGCTTTTCCTGCTTCCACTGGTTTCCCTATCCAATCCATCCTCCAAATGGCTGCAGAATAGTCTCTTTAAGACATTAATGATAGTACTGAGCCCTCTCTGAATGCTTCAGTTGCTGCTTATTCCCTGGAGAGCAGCTGGGTGGACGCAAGACTCTCTCCCACAGCTCCCTCATTTGCAACACACTTGCAGAATTGGACAAAGTACTTGATGTTTTCTGGACATGCTGTGTACATCCTACTGATAAGTCTTTATTCACCTTATTCTCTTTTCTTATGATGCCTACCCATTCTCTTCTACTGAAATAATCCCCATCATTGTTATGGGTTGAATTGTATCCCTTCAAAGATAATGTTCAAGTCTTAACTCACAAAATGTATGAATGTACTTAATTGAAAATAGGGTCTTTGATGATAAAGTCATTAGAGTTCATTGAAATCTAATATGACTAGTATCCTTATACAGAGGGAGACAGTAGACACAGGCACTCTTATGGTTTGGGTGTTATTTGTACCCTGCAAAGGTTCATGCATTAGAGGCTTGTTCCTCAGAGTAGTGGTGGAAGGTGGTGGACCTTTAAGAAACAGAGCCTAGTGGGAGATATTTAGATTATTAGGGAAGTGTCCTGGGAAGAGACTATATGACCTCAGTCTCTCTGGCTTGGGACCCTGTAACCTCTCCCTCCCACATATACACCTGCCGTTGTGACACCATTGGCCAGGAGGTTCTCACCACATCAGAGCCAGTGTAAGCATCTTGCCCATAAATCCTCAAAACTAAACATTCAAAGATCTTCTTATCTTTACCTCAAGTATTTGAGGTATTTCATCATGGTAACAAAACATGGATTTCACCTCTTCTAGCTGAAGAATGTATAACATAATTTATATTATACATATGCTTTTATATCATGATTGTTTTGTAATGATATGTGAGAAACCAATAATTGTATTTATCTTTGAGAGGAAGACTGGCAATCTTTGATAAGAGAAAGATTACTTTTAGCTATTCAATAATTTATACTGTTGGAAATTTTACCAGATATACATATATAAATATTTTTTATTTTAAAATTTAATAAAATTTTTTGAAAAGAAGGTAATATGAAATAAGTACATAAAATATTACTTGTGATATTAATTTGATTCATTTTTCTAATTACAATAAATGATCCATCTAACATGATTTAATTAACTTGGAGTTAATTTTTATAGTAGTCCCGCCTTATCTGCAGAGAGATATGTATTTTCCTATATATACATACCTGTGATAAAGTTTGATTTATAAATTAGCACAGAGATTAAGAGATTGATGACTCATTATAAAATAGAACAATTGCAACACATTTCTATTCATTCCTCCCCACACCAAATTTAATGCTTTTTCCATCTTAATTAAGTACTTATCAAACACTGTGGCCATTACTTTTGCAATTTGAGGTATGACATGAAACTAGCATGAATTTCTTTTCCTTCTTCACAATTTCATGGATAGATAATTCATTCTTGCTGCAGATTTTAGCAACCTCAGCATACCTTTTTTTTCTTCCCTTAATTAAGTCAAGAACTTTCACCTTTTACTTAAGGAAAGTACTTGGATTTTCTCTCTGGTGTATTGCCAGCATTGTTGCTCTTGTGCTTTGGAGCTATTGTTAAGTAAAATTAGGGTTACTTGAACACAAGCACTGATACAAGGTCAGTCATTCTGATAACTGAGATGTCTACTAAATGACTAAGGAACAGGTAGCATATACAGTGTGGACACACTGGACAAAGGGATGATTCAAGACCTAGACCAGGCAGACAGAGGGAGTATAAGAGATTTCATCATGTTGTTCAGCATGTTGAGTAGTTTAAAATTTGTAAATTATTTCTGGAATTTTCTATTTAATATTTTCAGACTGTGCATTGACTTGGTAACTGAACCTGTGGAAAGAAAACGACAGATAAGATGGGAACACTGCATACCTGTTGAACTTTGTAATATGCAAGTGCACTTTGAGAGGCTGAGACTGGAGAATGGCAAGTTCAAAGCCAGCCTCAGCAATGGTGAGGTGCTAAGCAACTCAGTGAGACCCTGAGTTCAATCCTCGGCACCAAAAAAAAGAAAGAAAGAAAGAAAAAAAGAAAGTGCCTGTTTTAGGATCAGACATTTAAACAACAACAACAAAAAACTTTTACAATTTTATTACAAAAGCAATAACCACTGAAGAAAAGTTAGAAAACAAAGACAAAAATAAAAAGTTACCACTTTTCAACTACTAAATAAAAATCCAAGTTTGATCATATGTCACAAATTATCATGGAAAAATTCAATGAATATCTTTCCAAGACTTTTTCTATTTTAAAATACGTAAGTACAAAAACTTACATGTAATTACAATTTTAACTGATAATATATCACTGACATATTGTTATGTTTATGTACAGAATTAGATTTTTAGAGCTAGAAGAAATCTTAAAAATGCTTTATAACAGGATAACCAAAATATGGCACTCCTTCCTAAGAGTGTCCTTGACAAATAGGGCTTAGCAACCACAGCACCTGGTTATAGAGCTCAGATGCAGCCTCAAAATTCTCCTCAACACAGAGATACACAAACCCGTAAACAAAAGAATAATGTCATGCAAGTTGGAACTGATTATTTTTGATTAATGTAAACCAATAATGAGGAGTTGAATATTTCTGGGCCAAAGTCACATAACTAGCAATGGACCCAAAGTGGAAATGTTCAGTCCACAATGTCCATCAGATGTCTTGGGAATTATCCTGCCATAGATCTATGAATTCTGACCCCAGGATGGCCAGTTAGGCAAATGGTGAGCCTTTTCCTTATTGAGGACAATAAATATCACCTTGTAGGTATGACTTGAAATAGCTTTCTTTAAACATTTTTTTAAAATATTTTTAGTTGTAGAGGGACACAATACCTTTATTTTGTTTATTTAGTTTTTTTATGTGGTGCTGAAGATAAAACCCACTGCCTCATGCATGCTAGGTAAGTGCTCTACCACTGAGCCACAGCCACAGCCCCTAAAAATATTTTTATTTGTTTAGTTATACATGATAGTAGAATGTATTTTGACACATTATACATGGAGTATAGTTTTTCATTTTTGTGGCTGTACATGATATAGAGTTACACTGGTCATGTACTCATACAGGAACATAGGAATCTTATATCTGATTCATTCTACTGTCTTTCCCATTCCCATCCCGGCTCCCTTCCCTCCACTCCCCCCTGCTTTTTGTGAGTCAGCATGTGCATATCAGAGAGAACATCTGGCCTTTGGCTTTTTGAGATTGGCTTATTTCCCTTAGCATGATAGTCTCCGGTTTCATCCATTTACCAGCAAATGCCATAATTTCATTCTTCTTTATGGCTGAGTAATATTCCGTTGTGTGTATGTACCACATTTTCTTCATCCTTTCATCTGTTGAAGGGCACCTAGGTGGGTCCCATACCTTAGCTATTTTGAATTCAGCTGCTATAAAGATTGATGTGGCTGTGTCACCACAGAGTAAAGATTTTAAATCCTTTGGGTATATAACAAAGAGTGGGAGAACTGTGTCAAATTGTGGTTCCATTCCAAGTTTTCTGAGGAATCTCCATACTGCTTTCCAAAGTGGTTGCACCAATTTGCAGTCCCACCAACAAATATGAGAGAGAGTACCTTTCCCCCAACATTCTCGCCAACATTTATTGTTACTTGTATTTTTGAAAATTGCCATTCTGATGAATGAGATGGAATCTCCGTGTAGTTTTATTTACATTTCTCTAATTGAGGTTGAACATTTTTTCATATATTTGTTGATTGATTATATGTCTTCTTCTGTGAAATGTCTGTTCAGTTCCTTTGCCCATTTATTGATTGTGTTATTTGTTTTTTGTGTTTTTTTTTGGTGTTAAGTTTTTTGAGTTCTTTTATATATCCTGGAAATTAATGCTCTAAGGTGCAGATGGGAAAGATTTTCTCCCATTCTATAGTCTCTCTCTTCACATTCTTGACTGCTTCTTTGGCTGTGAAGAAGCTTTTTAGTTTGATACCATCCCAGTTATTGATTCTTGATTTTACTTCTTGCACTTTAGGAGTCTTGTTGAGGAATTCGGTTCCTAAGCCTATATGATGGAGAGTTGGACCTACTTTTTCTTCTAGTAGATGCAGGGTCTCTGGTCTAATGTCTAGGTCCTTGATCCACTTTGAGTTGAGTTTTGTGCAGGGTGAGAGAGGGATCTAATTTCAGTTTGTTACATATGGATTTCCAGTTTTCCCAGCACCATTTGTTGAAGAGGCTATATGTTCTCCAATGTATGTTTATGCTGCCCTTGTCTAATATGAGATAACTGTATTTATGTGGGTTTATTTCTGTATCTTCTATTCTGTACCATTCATCTTCATATCTGTTTTGGTGCCAATACTATGCCATTTTCATTACTATAGCTCTGTAATATAATTTAAGGTCTGTATTATGACACCTCTTGCTTCACTTTCTCACTGAGGATTGATTTGGCTATTCTAGGTCTTACTTTCCAAATGAATTCCATGACTGCTTTTTATATTTCTATGAAGAACATTACTGGAAACTTACTAGGAATTGCACTAAATCCCTATAGCACTTTTGGTAGTATGACCATTTTTTAAAAAAATATTTTTTTAGTTGTAGTTGGACACAATATCTTTATTTATTTATTTGTATGTGGTGCTGAGGATCGAACTCAGTGCCTCATGCATGCGAGGCAAGCACTCTACCACTGAGCTACAATCCCAGCCTGGTAGTATGACCATTTTGGCAACATTAATTCTGCCTGTCCAAGAACATGGGAGGTCTTTCCATTTTTTGAGGTCTTCTTCAATTTCTTTCTTTAGAGTTCTGTAGTTTTCATAGTAGAATTCTTTCACCTCTTTTGTTAGATTGATGGATTCCAAAAAAATTTTTTGAGGCTATTATGAATGGGATAGTTTTCCTTATTTCTCTTTCAGTTTATTCATCATTGGTGTATAGGAATGCAATTCACTTATGGGTGTTAATTTTATATCCTGCTACTTTGCTGAATTCATTTATGAGTTCTAGAGATTTTCTAGTGGAGTTTTTTGGGTCTTCTAAATATAGAATCATGTTATTGGCAAATAGGGGTATTTGAGTTCTTCTTTTCCTGTTCATATCCCTTTAATTGAAATAGTTTTAACAAGCTGACATACTACATTTTCATAAGTTTTAAAGTATTATTTTATGAAATAAATTTCAAAATAATTTTTTGTGACACAGAGGATTGAATCCAGATGTGCTAGACCACTAAACGACATCCCTAGACCTTTTTCTTTTTTCTTTTGAGACAAGGTCTTGCTAAGTTGCCCAGACTGCCCTCAAATTTGCCATCCTCCTGCCTCAGCTTCCTAAATAGTTGGAATTACAGGTGTGTACCTCTGTGTCTAGCTTAAAATGTCAATTTTTAAATGCTGAAACTTGATTGATACATGAGTTTTTAGACGAAAGTATGAAGTGATTAAATTAGCTAAACATATTCTTTGTATTTATCCACATGTATACAACACAGCAATCCTACTTCTGCTCTAGGCTGTTATCTTAGGTCCACAAATACTTTTCTACTTAATGTCATGAAAAACTGCTATTGCCACAACTGAAGGGCTCTTCTGGACCTTGTTTATGAAAATTATGCAGGATTCAGGGGTTCTGTGAAGCCCAAGGTGCATCACTGAGAAATGTGACAGAGAGGAAGATTATCTCTACTTCTGTTTAGGGGACTCTGGGAGAAGAAATCCATTCATGCACTATTCATATCTTTGAATCCTTGAACACTTAAAGCAGGCTGGTATCTATGACCTTCCCCATATGGTGTCTAATGGTGTCTTTTGGACAGGCCAACTTGATGTATTACATGAGCAAACCTTTGGAACCTGAATACATCTCGTAGAACTGAGTTCTGCCAATAATAGCAATTCAAGATAATAAAAACTACTCAATAGAGGCAGCAATATGTAACAAGCATTTATTGAGCACTTATTTAGTGCAAAGCACTGTGTTAGGTTCTAAGACCGCAAGACCAGGCAGACACAGTTCCCAGCCTGAGGGTCCTTGCAGTGAATGGGGAGAGACCATCATAAACAAGATCATTTTTTGTTCACTTTATAAAAAAGAGCTACATGTATAAAAAAGTTAATATTTACAAGAGGTAATATTTACAAATCAAATCTTGCAGTCTAAGTTATAGTCTATATTTTCTTAATATTTTAACAAATAGAGTGAAAGAGCAAGTTGTACAACAGTTTTTAGAATAATAGTCATGTTATTTGATTATGTCATTTACTTATTGTTTATTTTTATGACTTCGATAAAATACGGATTCATTAACATGACTATTTCAGAGAAGACATCATGTGCAACTGGGCAGAGTGGAAAATTTTCATATTTATATTCTCTTTGCTTTTCTTTGAATTTTAAGTGAAAATATATTATTTTATAATTTTAAATAAAGTATCTGTAAACAATTTCCATTATTTCAAGAATAATGGTACATTTTCTTAAGATTTTTTAAAATCATAAAGCAAACTTTTTAGGAGGTTTAGCTAATACTGAATTAATGCTAATCTTTTATTTTTTTCTTATACATCACTCCCCACTCCCAAGGAATATAGCACAATAAGCATGCTTTGTGGTGATGAAAATATTTCTAGAGGGCCACTAGTTGTTAGAAGAAGAAAAGGGTGGTACATGTTTCTAATAAATTTGTAAGACTGTGTTCTTATACTGGCAGGCCTCTCTTTAATCCTTCAGCTTCTTTGTGAAGCTTATTCTATCCCAGTCTTCTTCTTGAGTTCCACCAGAGCCCAGGTCATCTTGAATGGGCCCAAAGCTAGATGAAAAGTTGCAATTGCACCTGATAGTGTCCTGACATACTAAAAACAAAAGCTCACTAGAATCACAAAGCCATGTAATCTAATACCAGGTAATACTGAATACATCAAGCCCTCGATATAAATGGAACACCAGAACAAGAAAAGGAATCTGACAGTTAATGATAATGACGATAATGATAATAACACTGTATTACTCACTTGCAGAAAATATTGTGACTGACAGAATAAAACAACTATAAGGTAGCTGGAGAGGGGAAACGATTTGCTATAGAAAGAGAAAATTAAGCAAAATTTTAATGTTTTAGATCTATAGCAGAAACAGCACTGATGTGTTTACAATCCACAAGGCATCAGGCATCTCATAGTGAAAACATCTAGACAGCTGACCATATTTCCCTCAACCCTGCACATAGTCTGTGTGTTTTATTATGGTAAGATATACATGATATAAAATTTGTCGTGTTTACCATCTTCAAGTGCATATTTCAGTGGCATTAGTTACGTTCACAATGTTGTACGACTATCACCATCACCCATTTCCAAAACTTTTCCATCATCTCTAATAGCAACTTTAGCCATAGATGAAAAGTCCTCATTCCCTTCTCTCCTCAGGCCCTGGTCACTACTACTGTAATTTGTCTTCATGAATTTGGCTACTCTATGACCTCATGTAAGTAAAATCATACAATATTTGCCCTTTTGTCTCCAGCTTATTTCACTTAGCCTTTATTTCAAGGTTCATTCATGTTGTAGCATATATTAGAACTTCATTTCTTTTTAATACTGAATAATAGTCCATTGTATGTACACATCACATTTTTAAAAAATATTTTTTAGATGTTGATGGACCTTTATTTTATTCATTTATTCATATGTGGTGCTGAGAATCGAACCCAGTGCCTCACACATACTAGGCAAGTATTCTACCACTAAGCCACAACTCCAGCCCTACACATCACATTTTGTTTATCCATTTATCTGTTCATGGACATTTGGGTTGTTTCTACATTTTGGCTATTGTGAATCATGTTGCTATAAAATTGTATACCACTGATGGGTAGAGCATACATTAACTACCTAATGCTTTATTTTTTTTTTGCCTTGAGTTTGTAGAGGGTACTAGGAACCCACAAATTCAGAGACTTTGCCTATCAATATTAACACATAGTGAAAAGACAGAACTAGTCTAGGCTGAAAGAACTCCTTATATATTACTTGATATGTGGATTAGTTTATTTAAAGAAAGAATCTATCAACAATTGGAAGCAGCTTGTATAAGTATAGAAGAAAGTGGAAGTTGGAGATCCTGATAAGTAGGTTATACCCAATAAGTAAAAACTTGATAAATCAATTATAAAAATTATAGAATGGACACATCCATTATGGAGACAAAGCAATTATTATAGTGTGAGAACACGTGTTTAACTAAACAAAAGGCCAAATTGTAAACTTTTTAAAAATTATTTTTTCATAATCTACTAATGGTCATACCCAATCACTTGCTCTATACCTCCCAGAACTCTTTTTTACTTGAGTTAATAATAGTAGTAAAATTATTTGTTTAATGCTTCTCTTCCTCAAACTCAGTGAGGATAGGGATCATTTGTCTTTTGCAGAGATCATGGTATATATATATGAGTCTCTTGTAAATTTGGTTGGTCTGACCCACTTAGATCAGACATGGAAATTAAATGCCTGAATGAGGAAAGTTGAAATTGGTAGATTTTAGGTAATTCACCAAGTGTTATGGTTTAAACTTATCCCCTAAAATCTCATGTGTGAGACAATGCAAGAATATTCAGAGGTGAAATGATTGGGTTATGAGAGCCTTAACCTGATTGGTGAATTAATCCCCTCGTGGAGATTAACTGAGTGGTAACTGAAGGCAAGTGGGGTGTGGATGGAGGAAGAGGGCATTGGGAATATGCCTTTGGGTATATATTTTATGTCTGGTGAGTGAAGTCTCTATCTGCTTCCTGGTGTGATGTCTTGAGCTGCTTTTCTCCACCACACTCTTCTGCCCTGATATTCAGCTTTGCCTCAAGCCCGAAGGAATGGAGTCAGCAGCCGTCTATGGACTGAGACCTCTGTAACCGTGAGCCCTCAAATAAACTTTTCCTACCCTAAAATTGCTCATCAGGTCTTTTAGTCATAGCAGTGAAATAGCTGACTAAAACACAAAGATAAAATTATATTATAATAAAGTCAAACAGGCAGACTCCTCTAGCAAAAGTCTTCCAGCACCCTGAGCTGCTCTTGGACCCCCAACAGAACTCAGGATTGTTCAAGTACCACAAAAATAAGATAGACATTTTTATTGATATTCCAAAATAATCTTGGTAGAAATGTTCACAAGCACTTAACTTGCTATTATCATTTCTAAGTGGAAACTAAAATATTGATGGACTAATGCAAAGAAAAAGCACAATATAGTTAATAGTTTTTTCTTTTCTATTCTTTTTTCCACTGCTGGAGATTGAACCCAGAGCCTTGTATATACTAGGCAAGTATTCTATTACCAAGCTATACTCCTAGCTCACAATGTAGCTAATAGTTTTCTTAATAACTCATTCATCTTTTCTCACAGATTTTTCAAGAAATTTAGAATCCATCATAATGGGAATGAGAAACTCATCCAAAGAACAAACAGAATGATGGAGACCCCTTTGCCTATTCTCAGAAAGTTGCAATGACAGTGGTAGGAAGGAAACTTGTGTGTCCTGGGTTTCCAATATCAGGGTTTTTCTTTCCCAAAGAGAGACTATTTTATGAATATGAATAGGACATGAAGGAACTATCCTCCCCTGAAAGTCATATTGCATATGGCAGAATGAGCCTTGTTAAAGCAACTTCCTCTATGAAGACACTATCATTTGGCCTTTTGGAAAATCCATATTCTAACTTTACTGTTCAAATAATACCCACCAGTTTGCATCCTGTTAGTAACAATACTGGGCTTTGAGGCCTCTTTAATGAAGAGTTTTGAAAGGATTAAACAAAAGTTCTTTGGAATAACTAAAGATTCCTCATAAAAGAAGAAAGAGGTATGATTTTCTACACAGTGAGCATGAGCAAAACTCTGTTAGCATTCATTAAGTTGCTGTTGCTAATTTCCCATTCTTTCTCCCTAGGAACTTGGGAAAACTATTAGTCAAGTATATAGCTTGAAAAATGGTTATAATCTAAATCTATGTTCTTTTGGGATCTGCTATTTAGGCTCTTCTGCATGTCCAAAAGGATTCTTGCTTACATTGTGTATTGCAATATATGTGCTCTATTTCCTTTAGAGATGTTCTTAGGTTCTCTTGCATAAGAGCAAATACTTATATAGTGCTTACCTTGTACCAGACACTGTCCTAAGCCCTTATATATTCATTGAAGTCTCATGACAATCCTTCTGAAATGGAGTTCATTATTACTACATTACACACACCAGGAAAATAAGATGCAGAGAAATTAAGATACTTGACAAAAGTCCCACAGTTAGTATATGACAGAAACTAAGAATTCAAATTCCAAACAGTTAACTACTGCATTATATTGCTTTTCTAAGTATCAAGTACTTTATCAGAGAACTCTTCGGGCTTCCTTCCATCAGTGTTCTCAGGAAAACACCTACTCTACTTCATGGTTTTTTTTCTCTGCAGTTTGGCACAGAAATAGTTTGAGTTGGGAGAGGACAGTGGGAATGGTAGGTAAGATTGTATGAAAGCTAGCTCTGCATTTGTTTTATGAATGAATTCAAGGTCTGGGAGAATTTGTACATACAAAAATATGTGCAATTATCTTAAACCTCCTATTTATTTATGCTCTTAATTTTCTAGTGAACTAACTATAATTATAGTTCTATATAAGTCTCAGGAAATAAGATAACTAAAATAGCATTCATATTTCCTGATCTAATCACTACAGAGTTCTCTTCCTTTAGCAATTTATTAATTTTTTTTATTTAAAAAATAGTCTCATCCACTGAGGTTTAATGGATTACGTGTCCTCAATTAGAAAAAGAATGAAGCTGTTCTCATTTTGAAAAATATAGTAAATCCACAAGGAAAAAAATATTTTAGGTGTCTCATATATCAGATCTATTCATTGCTTTTCTACAAATTGAAACCAGGAAATATATATAGTAGCCAATGACAAATAGATTTACTTCTTTCTAGGATTAAAAAAAGCACAACTCAAATGCATGCAAAATTCATTGTATGGATGTTAATAGTAAATTTCCTTGCAAAATGACCCTTCTACAACAGTTAATAAAAAGACAATATATATCAACAAGACTTTAAATGTTTTCTATTGAAAAAAAATAGTTGACTAAAAATATTGACTTATTTCTTATCCTATGCAAAGATATTTTATTGCTGTGCAAGATTGCCCTCTTGTGTTTTTTCTAGTTAAGTCATTATAATTTTTATTGATTTAATATTCAGCCTTTAACTTTTCCATCTAAAATTAATTCACTACTAAATGGACTTCAAAGCCATATACCTAAACTACACAAATCATAAATTAATGTTAATACTGTTATGGTTTGTAATATACTGTTTGTATCCTCTCAAATCTCTAAACTTACTTATTTATGAAATACTTATCTAAAGATAAGAAGCAGCAGTCAGGGAGAAATAGATATACAAAGAAAATTTTCACATAATGTAAAGGAATTCTAAAACCCTTATACTAAATTCCTCCATTACCAAGTTATAGAAGATGCAATCAATTAGTCTATGAGGATAGGTCTGCCTTGATGTTCCTATAGTCAGTTTGTCCTTTTTGCTTACTTAGTTACTATGGGTATATAAGAACAACATTGGGGATAGGGTGTGGATCAGTGGTAGAGTGCTCAGCTAGCACACATGAGTCATTAGGTTTGATCCTCAGCACCACATAAGAATGAAAAAAAAAGTATTGTGTCCACCTACAACTTATATATATATATATCAACATACATATATAACAAAAAGTGACATTCTTTAATATTTAAAAATTTATATATATATATAACAACTTATATATATAACAAAAAACATTGACATTCTTTAATATTTAAAAATTTTTTCCTTGTGGTATCAAATTAGCTGAGTTTTCTTTTTAATATTGCCTAATTAAAACAGATACCCTTATGTTGCTAGTGAAAATGTAAATTTGGCACATCACTTTTTGCAAATCAAGTCAAGCAATATGTATTAAGAGCCTTAAAAAAGCATCATTAGGTTTGCTTCTAAGAATTATCTTAAGAGCACAATCATAAGCACTCCCAAAATTTTATACCCAAATTGCTTATCACAACACTGTTTACAGTGCAAACATTGGTGCCACCATAAAATTGTCCTGTATTGCATTAGATGGCAATGTCCTTTGCAGTGCTTAATATTTTTATTGTAAGATTTAAAAAAGCATGCACTTTTTCTATGATGAACTTATGATGTTGAGTTTAGAAAAATCAGGTATAAATTTCTGTGTGTGTGTGTGGGGGGGTGCATTACAGTAACCTGAAAGCAATCCTTCTGGAACTATACACAAAGACTAAAATAGAGGGCAGGGGATGTAGGTCAGTGGTAGAGTGCTTTCCTAGCATTTGTGAAGCCCTGGGTTGGATACCCTGCACTGCAGAAAGAAAAAAGAAAGGTTAAAATGGAATGCTTCAAAATATTAACAATTACTTGGTGGTGACACTACAGTGGTTTTTCATTTGTCTGTATTTCCATATTTTTAGGTCCAAGATGTATTAATGTTTTAATAGGGGAGACCCCCATGTTTCTCATACTGGTAGAACTGAGATACTTCCCCTCTTTATACACATCAGGAATTTTGTGGGCTGTGTAAGCTTAGAAAGCTTTTCTAAAGAGAACTAGGACTTTGGCAACTAGTTCAGTATTCAGCATCTCATTTAGAGAATTTAGAAAATCTGAGGACCTCTGTACCACTAAAAAAAGTGAGGAAGTTTCTTAGGATGGATACTTTTCCTCCTCATACTTTATTCTTTGGAGAAACAGGAAAACAATGTCAAGTGATGAATTCCTTCTCCAGACATAGAAGAGAGCAAACAAATCAAAAACTACTTATTAAGTGCTTAATACATGCTAGGTTGGCTGAATAGGGCCAGAAGCTAAATGTAATAAATGACTTACTGGAATGAAGAATTGTTACAGAACTTCACCTCTAGCCATGTCCTGTATGATTTCCTCAGCTAGGTTGCAGCTGAAGAGCTGGTCTTCCTGCCTAAAAGTTTTGCAACAACCTGTCTTTTTTATCTCTTATATGCACTGTCAATCCCAATCCATTTTCCAGAGTGCACACCAAGAGTGAGATTTTTCAAAGAGCAAATCTTCAACAGATTCCCAGTGCACCTCAAAGTAAATTCTAAACCCTTCTGGTAGCTGACAAGGCCAGTGGTGATCTGTTTCTACTTTTCCACCTCTCTAGGTTTCTTTCCGGCCTCCTCACTTGCCTTCCAGGCATACAGATTTTCACCAGTCTTCACTTCAGGTGTTCTCTTGGATTAAAACAGACCCACCCTTTTTCTTTTGTCTAACTAATTCCTGCTTACACTCCAAATCTCTGACTAAAAGTTGCTTTTGTTGGGAAACTTTAGCTGCCCCTATTGTGTGCACAATTCCTAGTCACCACTTTCCCTATTGCAGTCTTTTTCTGAAGGCTATGGAAGCCTCTAGCTTAATTGTTCTACACCCTATCTACACTGTAGGCTCTACGACAACAGGGACGAAGGGGTCCTATTTGCCTTAGTCCTTATAATGCCTAGCAGGGTGTAACAGATGTTCATGGAAGGAAGAAATAAGTGGATGAGTAATTGAGATAACTTGATAATATCTGACACCGCCCTAAAACTCTAAAGAGGTACCTCCATTGATACTAGTGAATATTAAAATAAAGATGAGCCAGGCGCGGTGGCTCAAGCCTGTAATCCCAGCACTTAGGAAGGCTGAGACAGGAGAATCACGAGTTCAAAGCCAGCCTCAGCAATGGCGAGGTGCTAAGCAACTCAGTGAGACCCTGTCTCTACACAAAATAGGGATGGGGATGTGGCTCAGTGGTCAAGTACCCCTGAGTTCAATCCTCAGTACCCCCAAAAAATAAATAAATAAAATAAAATAAAGATGATAAACATGTATCAATGGTGGTGATCCTGGGGATATTGTGAGTATTCATCTAGCGTGAAGTCCTAAGTCCTTTACTCAGTTCATAGATATGTGTACATAAGTATTTTAAAGAGGTTTTCAAATTAGTTTTTCAAGCCCTCTGTGGAGGAAAAACCCCATTCTAAGACACTAGCTTTTTCTAATCCTTAAAAAACAAAAAAGATATCTTTATCCAACAATAGGGGAGTAAGCAAATTACAATTCATTAAATGTTTATAAATAATCTTTAAAGACATGAGAAAAATATTCACATGATATTGTTTTTAAAGTATACAAATTGCAAATGTAGACTAAGCTGGTCTCTCTCAGATACTTACATAATACAAAGATTGAAGGAAATGCATCAAAATGTAAATTATGGTATCTCTGAGGATCATCATGTATAAAAAGCTTTTCTTCCTTACACTTTTTAGTATTTCTCTGAATAAGCATGTATTACTCTTGTTAAAATACCAAAAAATATTTTAAAGATCTTCATAAGATGAATTCCTTTATATGTAAGCAATTGTTTCAAAGAATGTTTTAAGACTGAAGGACAGACCAGCAGCAATTAGCCAATGGGACAGTACTTGAAGTGGAGAGGCAAAGGGGCTGCATCATCTAATTACTTCTGGAAAGAGTGAGGCCTTAAGTGGCAGTTCAGCCTGAGAAAAGCCCTTCACCTGCACCACCTATCTCAATAAAGCTAGGAAGTTGCTTTTTCTTTTGCTTAACAATAGGTCTCAGTGATAAGCAAGATTGCCCTCCTCCAAAGCTCCCTGAAGTGCAAAAAAGGAAGATCAAAGGAGCCACCAGCCACTCCCTGAACTTCAAAGGTTGTTCCTATGGGAATTCTGAGAAGCAGCTGCATGTTTATACATTACTTAGAGACCTCCATTACTGTGTATAAATATAACATTACAAATATCTTGGTTACTATATCCCTTCTGTTTCCTCACTATGATTGCATTTTAGGTTTGACAGTTTCTTATACATATCAAAATGACTAACAAGTCAAAATATATTAGGAATAGAGACCTCCCCACCCCCAATGAGCACACTGTACTACTATTAGCCTTAGGCTTTTTGTCCTTTCTAAATCTAGTTTTAATGTCTTGTTTCTATATCTCTCATGCAGAAAAAAAAAGATGAAAAAAGTATTTTGTTTCAAATAATTTGTGTTTTAATGCAACATTTGAACAATTGACAGAATCACTTGCCTTTTCTGGATTGGTTTCACAGACTCAGTCCCCATTATGATGAAAAATGTCCCTTCACTAAAACATTTCATGCATGTTAGGGTAACCTAAAGCCAAAATAATTCAGTCAACCAGGTAAACGTAAATTGTTGTGCTGTCATTAAACACATGGCTCCAAGAGCATTCATTTTAATAATAAAAATGCATCTATAAGTGATTATGTTAAGCAACATTATCTTAAGCCCCAAGTATGCCATAAAAGGAGTTATAAGAGGAGTCCTATATAATTAAACCTGGTTAAAGGTATTTACACCAAAAGAGAGATTTATACTCTGAAAGAGTGTAGAGCCAGGTCAATCCTTTATTCATGCCATTATATTATGGATATAGTAGTAGAAAGAATATTACATAATTCCTATCCTTAAGAATTCTGTTGTAGAAGCCACAGACAAGCAAAGAAATGCTGTAAACAAGTACAGTCGCAGAAGTCCGAAACAGAGTAGAGAGATGTTAATTTTTTGAGCACAGAAGGCTAGAAATCATTTGGGTACATTTTGGGAACTGCAAGCAGTTCAGTTTAAAGTTTGTTCATTTATATATACAATAATCATTAATTGAATATTTTGAGTTGAAGTGGAGAATGGCAGGAAATAATAGAAAGCTGACTAAAACACCAAGGGAAGAGTTTCTAGATGGAAAGGCAAGAATAAATGCCACAGAGTAATGAAGTGACAAGAGAACTGAAGAGTCTAATGGTCTAACTCTTGGGCCCTAATGGGTGACTCTTGACATAGTGGTGTTAGAGGAAAGGCTAAGAGAGAAGCTAATCCAAGGGATGAAGAGTGAGCCTGCACAGGATGGAGACAATGGTTTATTATTACAGATTAGCAAGTCATGATGGAAAGGTGTAGAGGGCAAAGATGGTAGTAGGAAAAGTCTCCAATGGGAAACATTTCCAAACTCAGAGGCAGTAGCTAGCAAAAGTAACAGGAAATTCAGGAGAGAAACACAGATGGGACAGATTTCCCAAAATGCTGAGATAGCATCAAACTCACAGCTAGAGAGAAGCATTAGTTGGGATGAACTGGGTGGGCCATCTACCACCCTCTAAGACTAGGGGGAAGGAGGCAAGGATAAATTCAGATATGGATGAATTTATAAGCATGGAGTGGAAAGTAGGGGTATGCACTGATGGAACACTTCACTCCTCTCAGTGAAATGGCAGCAGAGTTAATGCTAAGAAGGAGGTGTGAAGCAAGTTGTGGTAGAGGATAGGTGCTGTTGGATGAAGGTGGCCTAGGAGACAGGTAAAATAATTCTAGAGTAGCTGATAGCTGAGGGCAAAGCTAAAGCGGAGACTGAGAATTCTCAATAGCTGTAATATGAAGAAATAGATTCTCGCCAACACTTCTCACCAGCCCCCATGTGTCTGAGAACGAACATTCCATGTCTTCAGGCAACTAGTATGCAAAGTTTGTATGAAAAGTTAGCAGGAAGCCAGGCACGGTGGCACACGCCTATAATCCCAGCACTTTGGGAGGCTGAGACAGGAGCATGGCAAGTTCAAAGCCAGCCTCAGCCATGGGGAGGCGCTCAGTGAGACCTGTCTCTACATAAAACACAAAATAGGGCTGGGAATGTGGCTCAGTAGTCAAGTACTCCTGAGTTTAATCCAAAACAAAGTTAGCACGAGGTTGAAAGCAATGGAAATGGGAACCATTTAACCATAACCCTCTCTGGTTCTTCATTTTCCATTAACACCTCAGTTCTACAAACAAAATCTGTGTCTACATTTGGAACTGCCAACCACTGTTCTAAAAGGGAGAGAGGATTAATAATAGACTGTTATCCTCCAAATTCAAAGGAAGAACCAAATTGTTAATTAAAATACTTTTACCTAGGAATCATAGAGTGTTTCAGGATTACAGGTAGTAAAACAATATACTAATACTCATCGTTTGATTGAATTCTATAGTCCTCAAATTTGATGTATGCCTTTTATCTAAAATGAAACAAAGTTAAGGACACACACATTCAGGGATTTATGTATAATAAATAGGATTAGTAGGATTAAGAACCACATGATATGTAAAATAAAATGATACAAATATTTATTCATAAATTATACATAGTTCAAAAAACTACATATTTTTGAATGTCATATAATGGTACTTAATATCATCCTGCTGAGTCAAGGAAAATTAAAGTATTCTTTCATTATTAATGTCTTTATTCCCAGATACCATATAGGTATACACGTAGCTAGGTTTCCTCTCTAAATCTAGCCAATAGAAGAAAAATGTCGGGTTTTTCTTTTGTTTGTTTTATTTTGTTTTTTGGTACCAGGGATTGAACCCAGGGGCACTTAACCACTAAGCCACATTCTCAGCCCTTTTTTTTTTAAATTTAAAGACAGGGTCTCCCTGAGCTGCTTAGGGCATTGCTAAATTGCTGAGGCTGGCGTTGAACTCATGATCCTCCTGCCTCAGCCTCCTGAGCTGCTGGGATTACAGGCATGTGCCATTGAACCTGGCAAAATGTCTTTTTGTTAGAAAGAATTAGGAATTTTTCTCTCTCCAAGTTAATTTCAGGAAGTTACTTTAGGACTTTGTTTTGAAACTGCTATGGTCTTTCAAATTGATTTAACCATGAGTTTCTTCTTTAAAAAATTAAGATGTGTCCTTTTGTTGTTCAAAGAGAACAAAAGCAATAGTAGAAACAAATGACCTTTGCATTATTATAAAGCAATGAAAATTTCAGTTACCCATAGAGAAGAGGATCACTGGTTATATTTGCCCCATTCTGAGATCATTTCTTTTCATATGATGTCTTTGTTCATGGAGGTAGCTGACTTTTTAGTTTTATTATAGGCAAATAAACCTCAAGCATCAGAGTGAACTAATCCTATTTCTATGACTAAAATAATTTTATCATCGTATCAAGTAAACACGAGTGGAAAGAGTGTCATAGTATAAAAAGAGATTTCTTAGAGAGGTTGTCTGACTTAGAAGGCCATAATTGGGATTTTAATACCAGGATATAAAGAGAAGTCACTGGAACTTAGATACCAGAAAATTCACTGTCTTATTGATTATCAAGGGGACCAGAATTTATTTCATCATTTTAGGCATTCTGAACTGCTGAATAATAGTGCCAAAAGGCCTAATAAAAGTCCCCTTTTATGTGTTAGTAATGGAAACACAAACTGAGTAACACTCAAGTCCCTGACCTAAAAGAAATATTTACAATTCTCAGCCTTCTGAAATTAACTGAGACAACATCCAGTCAGCCCCTTGAAGTGAGCGATCTCAGTGGCCAAGTTACAATATGGAAAGGACACAAAGACTAGCTGCCACTCTTTCATTCCAGTGGAGTCACATGTATTTTTGGAGGGGTTTATAATCCAAAGTGAATAACTGAGAGACATTTTTCTAAGTAAATTACCCTTAAACATTTCCTTGAGAATCGTGTGGGGCCATTTGGGCCAGTTTTTCGGCCATGATCTGAACAAATCATTGTTTCACTGAACATACAGCTAGTACTTAAACACTATGTATTTTTGAAAAATGTATCTTTAAACAGTGTATGCAGATTTGGGGATGTGGTTTTTCTTTTATGCCTTTTAAAAAACATAAATGGAATCATATTGTATTTATTATACATCTTTTATATTTCCCCCTCCCCTTAAGTATGTAGGAGGAGGTCTTTCAATATAAGTGCCTGTGGGAAATTGTATTTTCAAAAAAAAAAAAAAAATGAGCTCAGCAATGTTTCTGTTCTGTTCCTGCCTTGTCTTTGGGAAACTTATCTCTCCCCATCAAGAGATAGGGTTTGGGCTGGGGTTGTGGCTCAGCAGTAGAGCACTTACCTAGCATGGGTGAGGCACTGCGTTTGATCCTCAGCACCACATACAAATTAATAAATAAAAATAAAGTTATTGTGTCTGCCTATGACTAAAAAAATATTTAAAAAAAAGGAGAGGGTTTATTTCCCTTTCCCTTGAACTAGGATGCAACTTTGTTACTGCCTGTATAAATACAATGCAGCCAACTGACATTCCATGACTTCTAAGGCTAGGCCAGAAAAGGTGAAATGCTTCTGCTTGGTTTTCTCATCTTGGGATACTTGTCCCAGGAACCCAACCAAGAGGTTTCAAAGAAGCTCAAACCATTCCTTAGTAAAAGACCACATGAAGAGGTGTACAAGGATAAAACTGAGACCTTCAGCCTCTGGCCAGTATCAACTATCAACAGCCTTAGAGTGAAAATCTCAGATGATTCTAGTTTCTCAACCTTTGACTCTTCCACTGAGGTCATATCATAATGAAGCAGAGAATAGCTATTTCCTGACTCATAGACCATGTGAACATAATAAATGGTTATTTTATATTGCTAAATTATGGGAGTAATTTACAAAGCAGTCACAGTAATGGAAGAGTAGCTACACATATTTCAATCTTTTTAAACAACAGCAATAACTAACGGTAATATCCTACAGTATTTATGCATTGTTAAGTTCATTTTTGTATTTACAGATACTTTCTTGGTTTGGAATTATTTTTTTTCTTTCCATAAAGTTTGTTGAAATCAACAAACTTCTACAATCCTATTGTACAAAACTGTTAATATTTCTTCAGGACACACATCTGTAAATGAGTTAATAAATACATAGGAGACAGAACAGTGCCTGGCACATTGTAACGACTTTTTCTATTATTATTATACTTATAGCTTGAATCTCTCAGTGAAAGGTGATAGTTTTTCTTTAACATCGTGACAAGAACTCTAATACTTGTATCTAACATCAATGCTACAGTGTATCTTGCTTTTTACAGAGTTTAGATTATGGCAGGAAGTCACAAATATGTTCAGTCACTGAATTATATGCCTGAAAACCTCCATCTTGAGCATCCCTGACCAGCTCTACAAGTTTTTTTAAAAAGTGAATTTGCACAGTGTGTGGGCGAGTTACACTGTGTGCTGGCTTCTCAGCTCAGACCTGCAGAAAATCATCAATTGTGGACATGAGCAGAAAGAGCCAAGCCACACGCTCAAGTGCGTGCGGCTGTTCTATACCTTCTGCACTCTCTTGGAAGGATCAAAACACCTCTTTACCGGTGCTTCTTAACCTGTCGGAGTTCTTGTCAAAAATCAGGAACGTGCTTCTAGGCCGTTTTCACTCTCTCACCATCTCTGTCACTCCTTCCCCAGGCGTGCTGGCAACCGCCCAGCCCCAGTGGGTCCCCTTCCAATTTTTCTCTGCGGAGGCGGGGTCGGAGGTGGGGGCGGGGGTGGGGAGAAGGGTGCGTTGGAAGAGGGAAAGGAAGAGGACTACCTGTTCTCTCATCTCAGAGGGATAAAGGGGCTCATTCACATCGCAAACGCTCAGGTTTCTACAGCCATCCTCTTATTTCCACAACTCAAGGCTTTAAACTTCCTCTCTTTTTCAAGTTGCTTCCCTGATTCTTTCATTTTTAACCGCTTCTCCCTTCCTCATGCCCCTGGTCAGGGCAAAAGTTAAACGTTGTGCAGCTGCGAAAAGCATTTTTAGGTGACTTGTAAAGGGCCAGGTCCACAGGCCCAGAGCTGGCAGGATTCACTGCAGTTCAGTGGGCACAACCGACTAGTAGCAGGCAGTGCCTGCCGGGCCCACCCCTTCCCTTCCTCTCCGGCCCGGTGCAGCGGTTCGCTGGGTGGAGGAGCCCCAAAACAGAGGAGAGGGGGTTGGGAGCCGGTGACTCCAAAGCCTCGGGTAACTTCCCCGCCCACAGTCCCACCCGTCAGTACTCGGCCTCCCGTAAACCCCGCGGGAGACACCTTCGGCCCCGCCCCTCCACAGGTCACCTCCCTCCACGCCCCTTTCCCTTGGCTTCGGCAGCCGGCAGGCAGGGAAGTGTCGTAAATCCAGGCCCAGGAAACTTTACCCGGGGTAACAGCCGAGGCGCTTTACGGCGACGGCGGCTGGGTGAGATCCTTGGCGGCGGTGGAGGCGGCCGCGTCGGGGAAGGAGGCGGCGGCGGTGGCTGAGGAAGAGGAGTGGCGGCAGCGGCGGCGGGGACCAGTGCGGGGTGAGCAGCGGCGAGAGGGCGGGGAGGTGCCGCGGGTGACAGGGCCGGCGGATGGGCCTGAGTGGACCGGGACAGTGGCCGGCTGAGCAGCTGGGCGGCGCTGACGAGCTGGGGGGGTCGGCGCGGAATTGGGGGGCAGCTCCGTGAGGGACGGTTTCTGCCTTTGTTCCCCCCTCCTCCGTCGCTCCCTGCCCGCTGCCCCCTCTGCTCCGCGCTCGTCGGTCGGGTCTCATGGCCTCCTCTCTCGGTCTCTGTTGCTCCTAGGATGGCGGAGGTACCGCCTGGGCCTAGCAGCCTCCTCCCACCACCAGCACCTCCGGCCCCGGCGGCGGCTGAGCCCCGTTGCCCCTTCCCGGCGGGGGCTGCCCTCGCCTGCTGCAGCGAGGACGAGGAGGACGACGAGGAGCACGAAGGCGTTGGCGGCAAGAGCCGGGAGGGCGGTGAGGCGACAGCGGCGGCCAAGAGGCATCCGTGCCTTCGCTGCCCGGAGCCGCCGCAGGAGCAACAGCAGCTCAACGGATTGATCAGCCCCGAACTGCGACACCTCCGGGCAGCCGCTTCCCTCAAGAGCAAGGTCCTGAGTGCAACCGAGGTGGCCACGAGCACGGCCAACCCCGACGGAGTCCCTAAAGCGACTGCAACAAAGGGAGCCGGGGTACACTCGGGCGAGAGACCCCTTCACTCCCTCCCCATTAATGCTAGAACTGCGCTCCCCAGCCCGGCAGAGGCAGCGGCGGCGAGCGACCCCGCGGCGGCCCGCAATGGACTGGCCGAGGGCACGGAGGAGGAGGAAGACGAGCAGGTGCGGCTGCTGTCTTCGTCCCTGACCGCCGGTTGCAGTTTAAGAAGTCCCTCGGGCAGGGAGGTCGAGCCTGGGGAGGATCGGACGATACGATATGTCCGATATGAATCCGAGCTACAAATGCCCGATATCATGAGACTGATCACCAAAGATCTGTCTGAACCCTACTCCATTTATACGTATAGATATTTTATCCACAACTGGCCACAGCTGTGCTTCTTGGTAAGTGGATGGAATGAAAAGAGGGTGAGCCCAATCAAGATCCAGGCCACGGAGGGCAGGGAGCTTGAGGGCAGAGAATGTGACAGGCAGTGGATGTATCCTTGTGCATTTCATAGTATCTGTAATGTAGAGTGTGTATACACATTCCTAGTTATTTAATGAAACTGTTCTGAAGGTAAGACTTCATGATTTGGGTTAACTTGATACTGATGAAAGTGCAGCAAGCCTTATGCATGTTTCACTGGGGTGGGAGGTCTTCTGTCCTGTTTACATTAGCTTATAATCATGTTTAACCGTCTTTAATTACCTTTCCTCGTCCTCAAAGCACTTTGTAGTCATTTAATTTGAACATGGTTCTGTTCGGATACAGGCCTTATTAATCTCTCGATTACGGTCAAAATCAGGGAAGAGTGTATGCGTAAACATGTTTTGGTGAACATGATTGTCAGTAAACTTTCTGTGGCTACATTGGAGAATTAAATCTTACAAGCATGTTCAGTAATTATGGAGATTGTTTCCTTTTACTTCAACAGGACAATTAACAGTTGTAGCCAGCCTGCTTTTTACAGAAGGTGCCACTAACACTTCTGGTGACTGAAAAACTCCTGAAACTTGAACAAAATATTCTTTTGTGGAAACTTGCCCGTGAATTTGTTACTAGCCTTTTTTTTTTTTTCCTTTTTTTTTTTTTTTTGCTTTAATAAATTGGTCAAAGATATGTTTAAACACTGGTACTTGGTTTGTGTGGGGTGTAGCTGACAAAAGCTTTTTATTTACATGTAAGCCAAAAAGATTTGACTATTGGATAAGCTGAATAATTTTTTTCAGCTTATATACTATTGGCAGTCCAGTAATTTATTTACAGTAATATTGACCCAATTTCAGTCTGTATGAAATTTTTAATGTAAATATTGATTGCAGATCAGAATGTTTTGTATCACTATAACATAACATATTGTTTCCATTGAATTATATGAATGGTGACGTGCTTTTAAGGAATATTTTATTACATGTGAAGATTTATTCTAACATTTGCTAGGTTGTACTTAATCATGCAATATGTTTTGACAATACTTTGAAAGTCTTTTTGATTCTATAGCTTGGTGGTAGTCTGAAAATATAATCTGGGTATTGTAGATAATGGTTGTTTTGTTATTTTCTGCTTTAACTTTGCTTAAACTTCAATTTAATACATTTGTTTAAGCTGTAGGTACTATTTTATGTTGTAGAAAACTGCTCTTTTAGGTTTGTTAGCATTGTATCAAAGTTCTAAGACATATCTGTCAGTGAATATGGGAAGATTACTTACAGCACTGTTACAAATGTCATATCAGATGCTATTGTATTTGCAAAATATTTAGATTGCTTTAATTGTAAGTTAACCCACAAAAGTATATATTTGAGTCACATTTTAAATTGAAATAGATGTTTTTCTGTCAATTCCAGAAAGTGATTGTGTATATATGATATTTAGTCAACTTTTGAGTCCTGATAGTATCTAGGACTCCAAACTTGGCTGCCATTTTAGACTCTGGTAAACTTGATATTAGTAAACTTTAGTCTTGATTTCATATAGACCTCTTTTAATTCACCAGCTAATTTGTACTTTAGCCTTTAATAGCCAAAGTTTAATATTAAATTCTGAATACCTGGAAATTGAGATCCACAAGTGGTTGTCCTATAAGATTTACTAGTACAAGCATGAATCTGGAAGTATTAAACAATAAAACAGTAGTTTAAACAACAGGCCCACTTAGAACTGGAATTTATGTTGGCATGCTTTTAAATTTGAATTTCCCTTAAGAACTACTTTTTAAAAAATAGAAGGGTTTATTTTAAATCTTACCTGAAAGGATCCTAGAGAGAGAATTGTGACCCAACTTTTTTTTTTTTCCTTTTCATGAAAAAAATAAAGATCAGAGTGACTTAAAATGTTTAATTCTCCAGATATTTAGTGTCAGAAAGGTAAAGGTAGAACCCAGGTCTCCTGGCTTCTCATTATGGTAACAAGAATCTGTAAAAATGGCATACCCTTGACTCATTTTGTACAATTCATTATGTTACAAAGTTGTCTTCATTAAGGGACAGTTGTCCTTAAAAACATTTTTCTCCAAAGATTAGAAACCTCTAAATGTTTATGATTTCCATGGGTAACCTGTAATGGGTCAAATGGAATATATGAGGTTGAACTATACAGAATTGCCAGTACTTGATTGACTAACAAGAATGACAAGTTTCTTATAATTTTTTTCTAATAACGTAATAGATGTGAAAATATGAGACAGTACAAATGTGAGGCACTGTCAGTTACTCTGTATTTTACCCATTAGTATTCATGGTATTTTGGTTGTTGGTGCCTTTTAGAAGTTCTTAAATTTACTACTAACAGTGTAATATAGTACTTCCGTTTATTTGTTCTAAATTTAACTTTCTGGCTTCCTTCAGATTTCTATTTGTAGTGTTCTGGAATTTGGAATCTCTGTTTCACACAATTTATATTTTTTATAATTTTATCGACTGACAAACCTTTGTCTTTATAGAGTTAAGTCTTAATCTTCCCAGTGATTTTTGAATTCCAATACTTGAAAAAACACATTTAATAGCATGCGTTTTAAAAGTATGTGCAGAAGCTTTTTATTTGAAAACATCAAAAAGCAGTTTAGTGATTGTTGTAAGTGTATGTTTATCAACAGTTTATCATGAAAGAGTGCAGTATCTATCTTTACTAGCAACATTTTATTAAGAGAATCATATATTGGGCTTTTATTTTTAGATGAAGTGTACAACTTGATTTTTGCTTCTCCAGATTCCTAATTAGGAAAATATTTAATCTGGTCTAAGAATGAAATAATATAATATTTTGTTTGCTTTTTATTTTCTGCATCAAAGAACAAAGATATTTGAAATTCTTGTCCAATTTGAAAGTATTGTTTAGTTGTATTGTAGTCAAGGGTTTTAATTTTTTCTTGATTGAATGACTTTAATATCTGTAAGGTGTAGCTGTCCTTTATTTTTATGTCAGAGGTTAATATAGACTTTGATATCATGTCTTAGTTTATGAAGCTTACTTTATGAAGTAAGGTCACAATTTTTTCTGGCCCCTTTGAAGTACCATTTTGTCTGATGAGTTTACATGTGTATATTTGTTTGAAGTGAGTTATTCTCAAATCAGAAAATTCTGTCAGGAGGACTGGGGGGTATAGCTCATTGATAGCATGCTGGGTTCAATCTCCAGCACCAGAAGGAAAAGAAAAAAATGCTGTCAGTGGCTAGGGATGTAGCTCAGTGGTAGAGGGCATATAGAATAGGGCCCCGGAGTTCAATCCCTGGCGCCAAAAAGAAAAAAAAATGTCAGAGTTGTTTGATCAAACAACTTTTCTCTGTATTTCAGGTCTTAATGCAGAAAGAACTTTTAATTTTCAAAAGAGTTAAAGCACATTGATTTGTTGTAAATGAAAAAAAATGGAAATAATTGTAGAGGTTTATTGACCCGATATAATTTTGGAGTGTGATAAAACAGAAATGAACTAGTGTAGGTTGTTGAATTTAATATCCCTTCAAAGGGATTTTTCTGACCTATTTTAGGTTTGTGTGAAATGGATTAGAATTATCTTGCCTGAAAAGATTTTTCCACTGTTTATTTAAACAGAAAAAAAAGGGGGGGGGGTGAGCCTTTAATTTATAGAATGGCAGACTAAAAAAATGTTACAACAAATCAAGTTAAAATATGTCTTAGGTATAAATTGAACTTTGCGTATTAACTTTTTAACCCAACCTAGTTTTGTTGTTGAAATTGTTTCTTCTGCCAAGGTAATTTACAGAAAAGAAGTACTGCTTGCTGACATATTATTAAACAGTTGGAGATGTTAGCTTATTTATATTTATGAGAATATAGTATTAGAACTTTATCAGTTTTAGAATTTTTGAAAAATGCACGGATGACACTGGGAATGTTAATTAAAATGGGGGATTATTAACATTTATTTAATATGTAGCCTTTAACACTTGGGGAAACTGACAAAATAGAAAGCTCTGTAAATCATATTAATTAATATAAAACTGATTTTGCGCTATAGAGAGCTTTATGACAATGACCCATACTCAGGAGTATCCTAAAAATAAGACCATCATATACATTGTCTTTGGAGTACTTCAGTAACAAAATCTCTTGAATCTAAACATTATCATACAAATAATAATCTTTTTCTGGAAAATTTATATACTTGTTTCTTGATCAAAATCTATCATTCAGGTGTAAATATCATGTAATATCTTTCATTAAAACTTTATTATAAAAACATTCGGCTGATGGGAAAATTGTATAATGTTTCATCATACTCTAATGAATAGATTTTTTTTCTTTAAAAAATTTTGTTCACCTATTCCTGCTTCCCAAAACTTAAGTAGGTCTTTATTGCATGTAATTATAATTTTAAATACCTCATGTATAGGGGCTGGGGCTGTGGCTCAGTGGTAGAGCACTTGCCTCGCATGCGTGAGTCACTGGGTTCGATCCTCAGCACCACATACAAATAAGTAAATAAAATAAAGATATTAAATTAAAAAAAAATACCTCATGTATAATCTTAAAAAGTACTTCATTGTTTACCTTGTGAAAAATCTTTTTCCTCCAGGCTTTAATAAGCATGAGAAATTCATGTTCTAAAAAATACTGAGAGATTTTTAAAAACTGGAACATTTGGAGGAGTTTTAGGATTCAGAGTTCTGAAACTTTTGTGATTGCTGTCATTATCTCTGTCTCTTTCAAAAATGCTGACCAATGGTTGGTTGCTGTTTTCCCTGGGTAATTGTGCAGTACCTTATAGCAATGTATTCTTCATAATTGTTTGTTTATTTTTAAGGCCATGGTAGGGGAAGAGTGTGTAGGTGCCATCGTTTGCAAGTTGGATATGCACAAAAAGATGTTCCGCAGAGGTTATATAGCCATGTTAGCTGTGGATTCCAAATACAGGAGAAATGGCATTGGTAAGAAAAATATTATTTCACTAAAAGGGTGATTAAGTTATTTTCATTTTTTGTTTTAAAACAAAAGACTTAAATGTAAACATAGAAATGAACTTGAAGAGAAAGGAAGAAAATTAAAGTTGTTTTTATTTTAAAGTAATCTATTCAGAAAATCCTTAAAATGAATTTATTTCCTTGTTAATGGGTTTTGAGATTTTTTTTTTTCTTTTGGGGATGGTATTGGAATTTGAACCTAGTGATACTCTATCATTGAACTACATCTCCATCCCCTTTTGTTTTTTATTTTTATTTCACAAAGGTTCTTACTAAGTTGCTCAGTCCAGCCTTGAATTTACAATCTTCCTGACTCAGCCTCCCAAATAGCTGGGATTACAGATGTGCACCATTGTGCCTGGCTGGAGATTATTTATTTACTTATATTTTGGGGGGGGGGTACTGGTGATTGAACTCAGAGACACTCAACCACGGAGCCACATTCCCAGCCCTATTTTGTATTTGATTTTGAGACAGGATCTCACTGAGTTGCTTAGTGCCTTGCTTTTGCTGAGGCTGGCTTTGAACTTAAAATCATCCTGCCTCAGCCTCCTGAGCCACTGGGATTACAAGTGTGTGCTACTGTGTCTGGCTAGAGATTATTTTTTAACAAGTAGAAGGTGATCAGTTTTCCTCTTCAAACTTATTTTCTTTCTGATCATATTCAAAATGCTTTGCATTATATTATGTACAAGAAGTGCTACAGGTTTTGTTTTGTTTTTTTTTGGTACTGGGGATTGAACTTGGGAATACTTGACCACCGAGCCACATCCACATCCCCAGCCCTATTTTGTGTTTTGTTTAGAGACAGGGTTTCACTGAGTTGCTTAGCACCTCACCAATGCATTGAGGCTGGCTTTGAACTTGCAATTTTCCTATCTCAGCCTCCCAAAGTGCTGGGATTACAGGCGTGCGCCACCACTCCTGGCCAGTGCTACAGTTTTTAATAGCGTTAGAAGGTCACTTGATCCTAGCCCTCAAGCAACTCTACATCTTTGGGTTAGGTGGATCTGAATCAAGCCCAAACTATGAGGTAATTGTTATCATTACTTAGTGCTAGTTGTCAAACATATTTCAACTTAAGGGAGGCCCAGGAGAGGAGAATTGATTTATTTCTTACTAGTCCCAAATTCATCTCTTTGGGGTCTACGTTTCCCAGCATGTTTAATTAATCTTATGCTCATGGTTTATAATGGTGGTTAAAACCACTTGGGTGATTTAAAAGCAAATGTTTTAGCCTGTGAATCTTGTTTATCCTGTCAGGTAGGACTGAAGCTTCCCCCAGTGACTGCAGTAAGCCTACTTAAGAACCATGCCAGGGCTAGTGGCTGACTCCTGTAATCTTCATGCCTCTAGAGGCTGATGCAATTTCAAGGCCAGCCTCGGAAACTTAGAACTTGTCTTAAAAAAAAAAAAAAAGAAGAAGAAGAATAAACAAATAAATAGATCTGGGGATGTAGCTCGTTTTAAACTGTCCCTGGGTTCAATCCACAATACAAAAAAAGAAAGAAAAGAAAAACCACTGTTCTAGTGTCTACTGGCTTTTTTTCATGATGAAAGATTGGAAGGTTAGGTAAGCAAGCATTTGTTTGAAGCATTGCAAATTCTGGGATGTACTTAAGCAAGTACTCATGAAATAATATTTGATGTCTGTACCAGTGTTTACTTATTAGCAATTTTGTTACTTGCAGCTTTTTGAATCAGTAAATTAACATTATTGTCTCAACATAAGACTATTTTATATGATATTTGATGTCATGAGAAATTATCATAAATAGATTTACTTAGGGTGTCTTCCTTCGTTTGTTCGTTCGTTCATTCACTCCTTCCTTCCTCCTTCCCTCCCTCTCTCCCGCCTTTCTTCCTTCCTTCCTCTTTTTTTCCCCCCCCTTTTGAGACAGAGTCTTGCTATGTTGCCCAAGCTGGCCCTTAATTCCTGGGCTCAAATGATCCTGCTTCAGCTTCCCAAGTAGCTTTGACTATAGGCATGTGCCACTGTGCCTGCCAATATTTTAGGTTTAACTGACTTTTTAAAATAGTATTGTAGTTTCCACTAAAATTTTTAATTAATTGGACTTGTTTTGTAGACCAAGTTTAATTTTCAGTGGATTGAAAAGAGCTGATAGGTCTTGTGAAAAACGATAGGCTAGTTCACAGGGCAGAAACCAGTTGCTTTAGGGTTATATCCTGGCATTCAGATATAATTTGTGTGGCCCATGAAATGTATACTAGTATGCATGATTTGAAAATTAAGAGGTTTTTAAACTGAAATTTGTCTTTTTTTGTTAAAATCATTTGGCAGTTTTTTTTCTTTTAATGTGTCAGATATTTCTGACTCAAAGTAGGATACATTTGCTAGACATTTATAAACACACCACTGACATCATTGAGAATGCCAGACTTAGTTGCACCTAGGCTCACTAAAAGATTTGTAGGAACTGAGTGTTTTGGCCTAGTGTGGGCACAGCAGTTCCTGTTAAGCTGTCTTGTGCCTTTGTGCAGGGGTTTGGAAGATCTTTCACAAGATCAGCTCAGGTCATGCTGTAAGTTCTGGCCAGCACAAGGTGGTTGTGAGTTGCTCTGGCCTTATCATGTCTTGCCTTTTTCATTTCTTCGTACCTTCAAACAATAAAACAAACTCCTGCTTGGAACAGATAATTACATCTGAGAAAAAGGAGTGTATCAGGAGATAGGTCTTTCAAGAGGAACCTTATATTGCTATGTGTAAATTCTCTTTGGTTTCTCTCAGCTTATATCTAGATTATTTTTTCTCAATTTGAGATGATCAGTGTTTCTGCATTCATGATAGAGCCTAACGTTTGACATACCTGTGCTTATTATGAATATCATGTTAGGTTCTTTAATAAACTAATTACATTTTTCCTTTATTAATGCTCAGATCTATGTTCTAGGTACTAACTTGGTTAAGAAAGCTATATATGCCATGGTTGAAGGAGACTGTGATGAGGTAAGTTTTTCTAATGTTTAATGCCTTTATCCTGGGCAGTATTGTACTGGATATTTTATAAATATTCTATAATAATAGTAAGAGATTTCATTAGAAACTTACTACACATATGTAGCTGATGGTGAAAATTATATTCTATTTAAAAACACAAATTTTGACAGAATAAATTTTAAGATAATGGAGCTAAAATTTCTTCAAAATGTAAAGGTAAAATCTTAGGCATTTCTGGTAAATAACTGGTTTTTATAACTTTGGTATCAGTTTGGTATCAGTTAAGGTAATAGTACAAACCCAATTTATTTTTTTTGGGTACCAGGGATTGAACTCAAGGACACTCAACCACTGAGCCATATCCCCAGCCCTATTTTATATTTTATTTAGAGACAGGATCTCACTGAGTTGCTTACCACCTTGCCATTGCTGAGGCTGGCTTTGAACTTGGGATCCTCCTGCCTCAGGCCTCTTGAGCTGCTAGGATCAGGCCTCTTGAGCTGCTAGGATTATGGGCTTGTGCCACTGCACCCGGCTACAAACCCAATTTTAATTTGCTTAAGCATTGACCTTAGTCTTAGTGTCTAACATCCATCCCTCCCTCCCTCCCTCCCTCCCTTCTTCCCTTCTTCCCTTCTTCCCTTCCTGCCTGCCTCCCTCCCTCCCTCCCTCCCACCATGGGAAAACTATCAGCCTGTGTGAGGGACATTTCACACTTGAAAAAATCTCTAAGCATTAAGCGTAAATGATAAGGCTGTCAGGGAATGACTTTAAATGTAAAAGCTTCTGTATATAAATGTAAGGGTATCTTCTTTTTTCAGCTTATTTGTAAGGCCTGATGGCAGATATAATTTGTTTATATCTTACAACATTGTTCTTTACATATGTGCTCAGTAAACATCAGCGATGATTGGGATGTTAACATATACTGTTGTACAGTGTGGAAAGAACAAGCTTAAACTAGAGAAGTATAGCTCTCTCTCCTATGACAGTGGTAACCAAGGAGGAGCAAAGTTGTATTGTGCTTCTCAAGACATTGTCTTTATTCTGGGGCAAATGTGCCTTAAAGAGTTCTCAAAGTATATGAAATTAGGTAATTTTTTTCCAAAAGATTGAGCTTAAAAATAATTTGTTTTTTTGACTTTGTGAAAAAGCAGGGTTTTTTTTTTTTTAGGTACCATATTTATACACATATTAAGCATGTATTTTGTTTACAAAATCACTTCTTCCACCATCTTCACATTCTTCAATTTTTTTTTTTGTACCAAGGGTTGAACCCCAGGGGTGTTTAACCACTAAGCCAGACCTTTTTATTTTTTATTTTGAGACAGGGTCTCACTAAGTTACTTAGGGCCTTGCTAGGTTGCTGAGGCTGGCTTTGAACTTGTGATCCTCCTGCCTCAGCCCCCCAATCACTGGGATTACAGACATGTGCCACCATGCCCAGTGACACTCTTTTTAATTTTTAATTTTTTTTCATTGTCAATGGACATTTATTTATATGCAGTGCTAAGAATCAAATCCAGTGCCTCACACATGCTAGGCAAAGTGCTCTATCACTGATCTACAATCCCAGCCCTAATTCTTCACTCTTCTTTCCACCTATGACTAATAAACATCCTCCTATTTTCTAAGCACACATTTATGCAAATATGTAACTTTTTTATACAAATGAAATCATTCTCGAGCAGTAATAATTGCTTTTATTTAACACTATCTCAGTGTGTTTTGTGTTAGAATAGAGATTTACTGTAGAGTATTTTAATCCTCCTAGTTCACATTAGTCTATATTCTAATACATCACACTAAATAGTGGTTATATGATATGTGGCCTATAGACATCGGGTAGCACAGTGAAGTCATTTTAGGATTTAAAGATATTTAATTCTACTCTTTTTTTTAAAATATTTTTTAGTTGTAGATGGACACAATATCTTTATTTTCATTTATTTTATGTGGTGCTGAGGATCGAACCCAGTGCCTCACGCATGCGAGGCGAGCGCTCTACCACTGAGCCACAATCCCAGCCCCTTAATTTTACTCTTAATGGATAATTCTCAGTTGGTGAAGGAACTCACATCATTTATGATAGCTTTCAGTATCCAAAAGTAAAATGTCAGAAACCCAAGCCATTTACATGGCTAGTAACTAAATTTGCAGGAGATAATTGAACTAGATGAATTCATGAATATAGGTCTCTATGTTTGGACTATTGCCATGCTAGCTTAGTTTATCAAGAAGAGAAGTCAGGCACTTTGGGAGGCTGAGACAGGAGGATCGCAGGTTCAAAGCCAGCCTCAGCAATGGTGAGGCGCTAAGCAACTTAGTGAGACCCTGTCTCTAAATAAAACACAAAATAGGGCTGGGGATGTGGCTCAGTGGTCGAGTACCCCTGAGTTCAATCCCTGGTACCAAAAAAAAAAAAAAAAAGAAGTCAGGCTTTACAACAGTTACTTCACAGTTTGGAGAAATCTTTTGGTTTGATAGACTGTGTTTTGATCTTAACTATTGAGTCATTTCTGGTGGGGAGGTTTAGAGGCAGGGAGTATTTTGTTATATGTTTAAGCCTTTTATGAATTACCCTAATGACAACCTGTGAAGGAGGCTGGGTACTTTACCTTAACTGATCACATTTATATTAATATAGTATTGGCTTTTCTTTGAAAGTTCTAAGGTATGATACAGAGATTTTGATGACAATATTTTAGTGTCAAGGTTAAATCCTAAATTAGTGATATAATTTAGGATAGAAAGTCTTTTCATTGTGGGCCTGAAAATCTAATACTGGTTGATTTTTCTTCCTTTTAAAGCAGTGAATATTGCTTAATGTTAGGTTTGATGTTCATGGGGATGATTGCTCCATGAACTTTTCCATCTTACATGATTTATTCTTGCAATTTGAATATCCCTGCTTCTGGATTAGAGAACTTTTCCTTGATTTAGAAAAAAAAAATTTCTCTGTGTCCCACATTGCTCAGATAATTTATTATATGAAGGGACAGAGCTCTTGTTTATGCTTCATAAGGCTTTCATTCCCCTTTCCTTTAGTTTTAAACCAGAACAGCAACAAACCCCTTTCTTCCTTTTTCACTTTTAATTTTTGATAATAGTGTGTATGCTGCTTTTGTTTCCTTATCATTTTATCCCATTTGGTTTGGTTTCTGCTGCTCCGCTATTGTGAAACTGCTTTCTCACTGATGTATTTGCTAGATCTAGTAGCTTTTTTGTTTTTTCTGCTTATTAGAATACTTCTCAGTCTTTAAGACCCAATTTAATGTCAACAGTAGTACCTAGTTTTTCTTGATCCTTCTGAAAGATCACTTGCACCTTCTGTTTTTCATGACTTTTTTTGTTAATACTTCTACACTTACATTCACTTTCAGTGTCTGTGCCTTAACCACTGAGAGACAGAGATGCCTTATCATGTTATTGCTGTATTCTTAGTACTAAGGTTGGCATTTGTGATAGAGTAAAGGGTTCATAAATATTGAGTAATTAGTTTTTTTTTCTAGCACTTTTGAATTTTGACTTAAATGAGTTGTCAACTTGTCTTTATTTAGTTTTTAACTTTATGGAAGCTTTCTAAGAACAGCAATTGCCTTATTTTTTGTACAGAACACCTAACATTTAAAAAACAAAAGGCTTCAGCAGAGTTAACCAAGTTATTAAAATATATTTGGGTTAAAAAAATTAAATGTGCTGGGTGCAGTGGCACATGCCTTTAATCACAGCAACTAAGGAGGCTGAGGTAGGAGGATCACAATATCGAGGCCAGCCTCAGTAACTTAGACCCTCAGCAACTTAGCGAGACTTTGTCTCAGAATAAAAAATAAAAGGGGCTGGGGATGTGGCTTAGTGGTAAGGTTCTCCTGGGTTCAATCCCTAGTGCCCCCCACCCTCCAAAAAAACCGTGAAATTGCTCTTTGTATATAATTAATTGTTTTGAGGAAAAATTTGAAATTATAATTCTCTAAGAATATAGTGACCATTTATAAAACATTAAACATATGATTTTACTTGCATTAAAGTAGGTCAAGCTTTCTTTCTTTTAAAGGGTCAAGAAATGACAGCTCATCAGAAAACCTATCAGAAAGACTTTTGTTTGTTTTTGTTATTATGATGCCTGGGATCCAACCCAGGGCATTGAGTACCCTGAGCAGGCTGTCTATATTGAGCTACACTTCTAGCCCTAAAGATTTCTTCTTCTCTCTTTCCTTTCCTTCCCTCCCTCCCTCTCTCTTTTCCCCTTTCTCCCTTTCTTCTTCCCTTCTCCCCGCCTTTTTCTTTCTGAAACCCAGGGCTGCATATATAGTTCTAGAGTTGCATTCCTAGTCCTTAAATTACATTTTCTATTACTTAGGTTGTGTTGCTATTTCTAAAATTCTTCAAAGATATTTTTAACTGTGCACTTATTAACAGATTAATGTACATCCTATCAATTTATATTTTCTGTTTGCTGAATATGTGACTTTGATGTTTATATTGTTCTTGTTTGCTACTAGTCATTTTAACTTCAGAATAAAAAAGCCAAAGTTAGTAAATAGTTGAAATGTAGATCATGTACTTGCCCAAATAATAATTCTACATTATTTTGGCTTAGTAGATATTGTCATTTTGCCTTACTGTGATTTTGCCAGCATTTTATGTCAAAATTAGACATGTTAAAACAGCATAGCTATTTTTCACTTTCTTTACATTTGGCACACTGACCAAAAAAATTATAGCATCATAAAAAAGAAATAAGTGAGATTTGTTGTTTCATGACTAAAAAGTGCATTACCCATATGCTGATCTCTAGCTTGAATTTGGTTACACCTCCATCCTCTGGCTGCCATCCGTGTAGTGGCTAAGACAGATATCTCAGGTTTGTGTTTCACATTAAAGGAAAGGGTAAGATAAATACAGATTACTTGATTGAGTTTCTAAACTGCGATTTTAGAAGTAAAATCTGTAAACCTCATTATAGCACATCTGCATGGTAATCATTTACTTTTTTGTACTTTTTCCTGAAATATATTAGTATAGGTATATGTAATTGATCAGTCTAGTTAATGGAACTTTAATGTTTTAAGCTATAGCTGTCCTTGAAATCTTCATCTCTGAAAATTTCAAGTTTTCTTTTTAAGATTCAAGGTATTGTTATTATGTTAATATCCAGAATGAACTGTGAACATAATACAATGGAATCAAAATTTCTTAATGGAACTTAAATGTGTAGTATATAACCTCAAAATGTTTTTAGTTGAAAATCACATCCTTTTTCCCCCTTGTACTGGGGATTAAACCTGAAGCCTTGTGCATTTCTCCCCTTTCTGTAATGTTTAGTACAGAAAACTTGGAAAATATAGAGTCTACTGCCCACCTTTCTAGCATACGCATTTTGGTATTGCCGTTTCTTGAAGTGCATGTTTAGTTTTAATAGGTAGTTTCTCTCTTGTATAAATAACGTCTCTGCAACTTACTTCATATCATTTACAATTTGCTTTTAAACCCAAGACTTCCCCTACAGCTTAATTTGCTTTTCATAATGCTACTTATTTCTAGCAATATGCAATTAATGCATATGACATTTTGGTAAATTCTAGATGTATAATGGTCTACTGTATTGTGTACTATTAAAATAATAAAATATATTAGCAATAATGACTAAACTAGATTATTAGGAAATGAGGAAGTCTAAGTTATGTTTTGGTTAAAAAAAGTACATGTAAAGGGCAGGAAGATCCAATCATTCATTTTTTACCCTGATAATGTAAATGATGACTTCTTAGCACTTTAATATAATACGTTTATTATTACATTTTTTAATATGTTTAATAATTATATGTTTAACATTTTTATTTCACTAGAAATGTATTTTCGGCTGTTATACAGGCTGCTAGGATAAATAGTAGAATAAAATAGGGTTATTAAAATGTAAGGATTTGGCCAGGTGCAGTGGCGCACACCTGTAATCTCAGCGGCTCTGGAGGCTGAGGCAGGAGGATTGAGAGTTCAAAGCAAGGTGCTGAGCAACTCAGTGAGACCCTGTCTCTAAGTAAAATACAAAATAGGGCTGAGGATGTGGCTCACTGGTCAAGTGCCCCTGAGTTCAATCCCTAGTATCCACCTCCCCACCACCAAAAAAAATAAGGATTTGGCATAAATAGTTTGGCCCAATTAAAGAACTGGCCACTTAGCAGCTGTGTGGTTATAAGCAAATCATTTAACTTTTTCTACTGTCACTTTGTGCAATATGATGTTAATTGAGCTTAGTAGGATGTTGTTAAAAGCAATAATTAGTTGTTAATTCAACAAATACCAGTGGAAGGCCTGCTAGTTGCCATACAGTATGCCAGTGGCCATGCTTGCTGTCTAGAACATTCCAGCCTAGAATATTAAAAAGTGCTGTCTAAACTATAGAAATTTGGCTTGCCCTGATAATGGTTGTTGCTGAGTGAATCAGTGGAACATCACAGTAACTCCTTTTCTCTGTTAAATAGGATTTAACTTTGTCATGTTTCTTTAGGACCAAAAAAAATCCTCATTTATCCTTTGGTTTCCTATGTAGTACTTCCATGTTGAAGAGTAAAAGAGAAGCTTTATGGTGAATTTCCAGTGTAAACCCAAATTTTCTTTTAACATAAGAATTTAAGTGGTTAAGTATTTAAAAGTAGTTATTTTTTCCTAGCATTTTCTGTTGTGTCAAATAATATATGGTATCTTTATTTAGAAAATGTGCCAAGAGAATCTTTACATTTTAATTAGAGTAGCCTTTTATGTTATTTTTTTTTCTGTGTAATTGGGCTTTATTTTATTAATCTGTCAAGATGATGACAAACTGGAATTCAAATCTTAACCACACTTCAATTGTGTTTGTGTGGCTGTAGTGAGCTTTAGATGTGTTCTGAATATTTTTAAGGGCTGGGGATGTAACTCAGTGGTAGAGTGCTTGCCTAGCATGCATGAGGCCCTGGGGTTCAATTCTAGTACCACAAAAACAAAAAAATGAATATTTTTAGATGGCTGAATATTAATGAAAGTGGATTTAAATCGCATTCATCCTATCCTATGTAGGTTTGATATTCCTTTTGTTGCTTTATTGTATTCTGAGAAACAATTGGGAAAAGTATGGAAGAGTGATTGCTACCAAGCTCTGATTCATATTTGTATTCTGGTTTGTCCTTGCTCTACTGGTTGCCTTATGTTTCATTCATCTGTAAAATAGAGATAGCCATATATTCTTCATAGGATTGCTATAAAAATAAAATGACATAATTCACCACAAATAGTACAGCTTCAATAAATGAGTTATTCTTTTTTTAAATTGTCACTTTTCTTTTTCTTTTTGTGAAATCTATTACAAGTTTTACATTGTTACAGCTTTAGTGTTCTTATATTACATAGCCTTGATTTAACATTTTAGCTGTAATTAGGTGCTGACCTAATAACAGAATTCCAGGAATGACCCAACAGATTTGTTCAAAACTGAAAACTTACATTAATCAGACAAGAATGTTCCAAATTGTTGTATGACATACATTACTAGAAATTGAACTGTGTGTATGTTTTTAAGAGCAGAGAAATTGAATTTTAATTTTTATCTCTACCTAATTTATTTGCTGTACAACATTTATTTAAAGTCTTCCTAAGAGTATTTTTACTTGATCCTAAATTGTCAATTACTTGATTTTTAGATCTTTTAAAGTTTTGGATTTAGCATGTTATTTGCTTTTATGGGTTAATTGCACTAGTAATTGCTTTCAGATGATGCTTTTTCTTTATATTCTCTGATCATTTAAAAGCTGGCAATACTTGTTTTTGTAATATTTATATAATGTAATTATGATGAAAGATGCTAAGGATGTATTTTATTAACAAATATTTAAGAGATTAATATTTAAGTGTGGTAGACAGTGTATTAGGTGCAGAGGAAACAGATGTGAAGGAGGTATGCATTGCTCCCTACCCATTAGGCTTACCAGCTAAGAAAGATGACACATGCATTGAATGTTTCATAGAAGCAGTGCAGTGGTTGTGGGGTAGTATAAAAGGAAATAGGTATTCCATCTAATCTGAAGGGGAAGCCAAGGCTAAACACAATGAGGATAGAAAGAATATTATTTCATGGTGGGTTCCAGAGACTAAAAGTTTAGTGTTGAACATGAAAAGCGAGAGGAGAGAAGCTTAAAGCAAAGCTGGAAATTTGGAGGCCATATTGTAATGTACATTTTACGTCTCTAGATTATTTTCAGATTGTGGACTTTATCTTGAGGACAAAGAGTCAATAAATTATTGTAAGTAGGGAATTAAGAACATCACTACTGAGCTGGGCACAGTGGCGCACGCCTGTAATCCCAGCAAAAGGGAGGTGCTAAGCAACTCAGTGAGACTCTGTCTCTAAATAAAACACAAAATATGGCTGGGGATGTGGCTTAATGATCAAGTACTGCTGAGTTCAATCCCTGGTACCAAAAAAAAAAAAAAAAAAAAGAACATCACTACTTGTAGGTAGTGAGAGACCTCCTGAGTTAGGGAATTCTTAAAATTATAGTTAAGTGTTGATGGCAGCTTGGACTAGGGTGGTATCAATGGGAATGGAAAGGAGAGAACCAATTTGAGAGAAATAGTTTTTGAGGGAATTGACAGTACTCACTTTTTGGATGTTTGTAGATGGGTGAAGAATAAAGTTTCAGAGATGATCCTGGGTTTCAGGTTTGAAGGTTTGGTGTGGTGTTATAGAGATCCTGTTTACAGAGATACAGAATTGTAGCGAAAGATCAGACCATGAGTTCAATTTTGGACATGATAGCTTGAAGGGTACTGTCTTTTCTCTATTTACATGTTTCAATCCTTACCTTGATAGCTTGAGACAGAACAGGAGTAGCTTCCTATGCTTTACTTGGGCCTTTGTTTTATTTTACTTTGCCATTTTTTCCTTCTACTCTATAAATAGCAAAGTGTTATGACACCCTAATAGTAACTGTGGTTCACTGTTGATAATTCTTCAGTGAGAATCAATAGAAAAGGCAAATAGAAATATATATATATATATATATATTTTAGCCTACCCTAAAGTTTGGGTATCACCAATCTGAGTTAGCAGACTTTGTCTGCAAAAGGCCAGATACTAAATATTTTAGGCTGTGTGGACCATAGCTTTGTGTGGTAACTGCTCAACTCTGCCCTGTGTCAACAAAGCAGTCATAGGCATGTAAACAAATAGGTATGGCTGTGTTCCAGTAAAACTTCATTTACAAAAACAGGCAGCAGGCACATTTGGCTCAAGGTCTGTAGTTCGCAGACTCTGATCTAGACTCTAGACAAATGTGGTGGTTGTTACCAGGGTGAATGATGACATATAATGAAAATACAGGAATAGGAGGTCAAGCTGAATAGTTTCAAGTATTGGTTTACTTTTTAAACTTTCATTGATTTTTCTTTTTTTCCCCTTCATCTTTTGTCACCTTTATTTTTCTCTACAGGGAATAATTCATCTTTATTTTAAGATGAATTATTAAAATATTACTTAATATTTTAATATTTAATTTAATTATTAAATTATTTAATAAGTCATCTTTATTTTAAATAATTCATCTTTATTTTAGTTTAAGAGATGTATTCTCATTTTAAAAAATTTTGAAAGTCAGTAGAACAGAAAATAAGCTCCCAGGGATCTATCCCCTCCTTGACTCAAAAATAATTACTGTTAACATTTTGATGACTTATTTTTTTCTGTATATCACTAATACTGTTTTCACCATTGGTTTTTAAACAAATCAATATTGTATATTTTTCTTAAATATTTAATCTGATTATATCTTTTAAATTTTCCAAATTGTGAAATTTTAACTTAGTTTTCTCTCATTTCTTTGAAGGTTGTTTTGGAAACAGAAATAACAAATAAGTCTGCTTTGAAACTTTATGAAAATCTTGGTTTTGTTCGAGATAAGAGGCTGTTCAGATACTATTTAAATGGAGTTGATGCACTGCGACTTAAACTGTGGCTGCGCTGAGAAATTGACATCAAGGAACAACTTCCAACCACACAGAATCGACCTTTGCATGCAATGCAATTTGTACAGAATTGCTTTGCAGGTGGATTTAGTAATTTCCATGCAGCTCTTACCTGTCAGTGTCTCATTGAGTGTCGCACAATATTTGTTGCACTTTGGCATGGCGCATTTGTTCTGAATTAAAAGAGATTGTTTTAAACTTCAAGAGTTCTTTTGGTACCAACAAGATGTGCCAGTTGATAGCCAAGATTTGTTCATTTACAGAGTCTGCTGACAATGTTATTTACATAGTGATCATTTTATCACAGAACCAGTAAATGGAACATGATTTTTGTTCCTTAAAAAAGCCAACGTAGATTGTAAAAGTCTTTAAGTATACTAACATTTCACACAAAACCTGCCATAGTTTTCTGAAGGGGGTGAGGGAAAAGCTTCAATTTTAGGTTCTATTTTTTCAATATTAAATTTTCCATTCTTGAATATTGGTACCTCAGTGATTAGTGAATGAAAAAAATGTAGGGTGGGGTATTGTTTTATAATAAGTAAAGATAACAATTAAATTGCGTCTGCCAGTGCCTGTGTAGATAAGTATATTTGTCTTCATCTCTAGTTTTTGAATGCATGCTGTCTTTTCCTTTTCTTTAAGGCCTTTGCAAGAAAACTTTGTTTTTATTTAAATTCTAAATTTGATAATAAATTATTTCAGATTTATATAATTTGGATACTTTTTCCAGGTGAGTGACAGAGTGGTTTACTTTAGAAGTCCCTTCTTTCTTTACAGTAAGAAGTTGAATCTATTTGAAAAACCTTAGAGGAATGGCTCCAAGGGATGAGAAAAGTTAAGAGAGCAGGAAATTGCTGGGTTTTGGATGCACTTTTTTTTTTGAGAGGGAATTTTTGGAAAAGAATAGAAAATTAATGTAAATTGGTGTGATTTTATTTAATCAAAATTATTGCTAAGCTGTGAAGAACAGCTTTTTATAAAGTAGCTGGAATTTTTTTTCCCACTTAATTTGGATTCACATTGCTTTCATCTCTTAAAATGCTTCACTTTTGGTTCTTCATCTTGGAAATAAATTTCAAGGTGCATTGTATCCATTTTAAGCTGCTTTTATTTTCTTTTCAATTGTCTGAGCAGATTCTTGGGGAGCTTTGCTTTGTTCCTCCAGAAACACACAAAAGGGAGAAATGAAAATCTTTTTTTAATGAGTTCTTTGGGTTTTCTGAACAGCTACCATGTTTATTAATTACATTGTGTTTTGGCTAATCAGTGCAATGTAACGAATTTTAAAGTTAATTGCTTTCAATTGAGTCAGTAAATCTGTGATGGATAATTTATTTAACTGGGAAACCTAGGTACTCATAAGAAAAAAAGATTTCTCTGTGAAAACTTTTGTAGGAATCTGTGTTTTCATTTTCATTTGGATGTATTTCTGCTCTAGGATTTGGTTTGAATATTTTATGACTATAATTACTGTATTTTTAAAACCCTACCTCCATTAACAGTTGGTAAAGGCCCCTTTTCAAGAAAGTTTGTTGCTTTTTGTTGTTGTTTTAAAGGAAAGCTGCTCTTTGCTCAGTATAGTGTTTTCAAAGTGAACATGGTTACAAGGACTTTTAAAATAAAGATACACAATTTATATTTGATGAAAACTAAAGTTCCTGCTGGTGGGATCATTTATAACTCCTTATTTTTAAGAAAACATTTTCATTTTACATTGTCTTTAAAAGTTTAATGGGCAGAGTACTGGTTTTCTTAAAAAATACCACAACCACAGTACTCAGTTTTTCAGCTGACCATTTTGAATCTGTTTTTGATCAAACTTCACTTGAGCTCTAGCATTTAGAAGAATGCCAGTCATATTGATACTACTTTTATTACGTTTTAATATGAAGGAAACTAGCTGAAACAGTGTTACATGTGTCATCAAGTTATATTTCACCCCTTTATATTTGGTTCATAGGTAATGATTGTTGATGAACGTACATTTGATTGACTCAAATAATGGGGACAGTTGTAAAGTAGATACATGCTAGATTATCAGTTCAGCCATTTTTTTATGTTTTTGCCAGAATGTTAAGGAAACCCTAACTACTGACCCTTAACCCCAGAATTGCTGAATTAACTAAATGATTGCTTGGGCATTTGTAAACAGTACCTTAACTATGTGACTAAAAAGTCAAATGGATGCCATATTGTTCAGCTGCTGTATGTTTAATATCAGTGTACCTTATGTCTTTAGGTGTGCAAAAATTGTTTACCTAAAATTTTAATCTCTAGCATGATAATCCAGCACCAAAATTAAAAGTCTCTCTTCCAATTGAAATAACATCAAACATTAACTTACTTTGATATCAGACTTATGCTTTTCTTAGCAGCTTGAAACAGTTTCGTTTATTATTGATAGAATGGGTTCACTTGGCTAAAACTGAGCAAAATTGGTGCAACTTTCTTTTAATGGGGTGCTGCCTCTTTAAGACTGACTGTACTTTATCCACTGACACTGGTTTGGCAGTTGGCACTGCTGAACATTTTTATACATGCTACCATGAAGCTATATATGTTAGTGTTGAAGAAGCTAACGGGTATACTATCATTTTTGGTATGTGGGCTGACTATAATTCCCTTACCTTGGGATGAAGCTACTTACTCTAGAGAAGTCCACAGATCAGAAACAAGACAGTAGTTTTTGAAGTTGAAGCCAGCAAAAAAAGAAAAAATACTATTAAAAACTTGGTTTTAATATTTTCTGCCTCTCTTCTCCAAATTACCCTCCCCTCCTTGCTCGACAAATCTGTGTAAAGGAGTTTGTTTGTCACGTTTCAACTTTATCTTGCCCTGTGTTATGATGTTGGCTGACATGTATAAGACTGGATGTGTATATTTATTATGGTGTCTAAAAATCATGAAGTTCATCACTTTGGAGGAGCATAGATAAAATCAAAATGGTAGCGTATCAGAGTTATTTTTCAGTGCACCATGACATCATTAAAATGAGTGCTGTAATGTTACAGGGCTTTCAGGTTTGTAAAAACATAACCATAAATTATATTGACGTCAGATATGAGTTGAGTATCTATAAAATATCACGTGTATCTCAAAATATTGGACTGCTATTTGATGACTGGATATTGCTGCATAATTTTCTCTTTATTGTCCCATATTCTTTTGGAGAGAGAGAGTTAATGGGATTTGAAATGTGCAAGCTGTCTAAATAAGATGCAGTCAAATAAAGTATGGTTAAGTTGTGTTTGCATTATTCTTTAAGATACAGCTGTGTGCATTTTGTGATTGGGTTTTTTTGTTTGTTTTTTGCTTTTACTCAGAGAAACAAGCAATCTATTCTGTTCCCCATTTCCTGCCTCCCATCCAAGAGTTATTTGGAAGCAGTAATAAATAATTGTCATTGTTCTACTTTGTATTCTGACAAAGTAAATTTGAAAATAACATGAACTTGATTTTTCTAAAAGTACTCAATTCATATGTCAGATATTAGTACACATGAGTTTTTTTGCGTGCATTAAACTGAAAGTTATTTATTCCACAACAGTTTATTTCTGAGTTTTTATTTTAGTTTACTATTTTTTCTTTGCATAGTGCCTCCACATATTGGTAATATTTTCACCTTTTGCTAAGACACAAAGGTAAAATAGAGTACTATATTTTAATAGAGCACTGAGGTAGAAAAAGGCTTTTTGCCCTATTCTTGTAAGAAACTTTAAATTATACATGCTTTCATAATTTCAAGATTTTTTGATACTAGTAGAATGAAATGATCTGTTTTAATCATATGACTGCTACATTTTTATTGTGCATGACAAATATTCATTTGCTCATTATGGTAATGTGAAAATACCTAGCTGAGTTCATGATTTACGTGGGTCTTATGTGGAACTCAAAATACTTTATAAATATTCAGTCTAAACACCAAAAATTGATGCAGTTGGTTTATACCTTGAACTCAGATTAGTATTAACCTGTAGCCAGAGGTATAGTGATGCCCAGTAAATACCTTTTAAAAATAGGCGTTAAAAAAAATCTCATGAGCTAGAGCAGCTGTACTTTTTTCAGATCAGTGCTCTGATAATGGAAATGCTCTTTGCAGTCTCCAGTATGGTAGCCACTAGTCACACGTAGTTACTGAGCCCTTAGATGTGACTAGTGTGAATGAAGAACTGAATTTTTTTTTAAACATATATTTTTTAATTGTAGGTGGACAGAATATCTTTATTTTATTTTTATGTGGTGCTGAGGATCAAACCCAGTGCCTCACGCATGCCAGGCGAGCACGCTACTACTGCGCCATCACCCCAGCCCCGAAGAACTGAATTTTTAATTTTTATTAGTTGAAATCAGTCACGTGTGGCCAGTGGCAACTGTATTGGACAGCACAGGTTTAGATAATGTGTAAGCCATAATAACAGGAAAGCCTATTTTACGCTTTCTAATTTATTAAAATATGAAATAAAAAGATCACAAATTGCCTCTGAGCAAAAGAACACACTGCCCACAGGATGATGGGCCTTCTGAGAAAAGCATCTTTTTCAGTTTTGTTCTTAGAACTTTGAGTTGCAGAGATGCACAGATTCATGTGTCAAAAATTGGTTTCTAATGAGACTTCTATTCTTTTAGCTTAAAACATGACATATAGTTAGGCCTCTCAATTTAGATGATTTTAAAATCATTTCTAAGTGAAATTAATCTTGATATTTTACCAGTGATCTACTTGGAACATGGAGGTTTGTGATATTTACAGTTTTAAATTCTGAAAAGCACTCATGGTGATGAGGCCAAAGGCTGTGTTTTTGTTTCTGAGCAAACCACATTAAGCAAAGTAGTACCCTAACCCTAGCTTGTCATCTGGTTAATTGCAATTAGTCAACAGGCAGGAGTAGGAGTGGTAAATACCTGGCCAAAGAGTGCCTGGCTTAGCACAGTTTATTAGGAGATCAAAATCCCTGTTGATAGCAACTCAGTATTTAATCTTCATATGAAAAAGACTAGAAATAAAGACCAGGGAAGTGCCAAAACTTAATCTAATAATTTACACAATGCAGGGGTTATAATGAGTTTTCAACCTAATTATGTAAGGTTTATATAAAACTTAAGAAATAAGCTTTGTTATTTTCATGAATACCTCTTTGCTGTATCAATTTTCTAACACTTCAATATCCTAAGAATCTGTATGTATGTTTTGGTAAATAACTTAACCATATGGGTTCAGACCTGGCTTTTAAAGACATTGTATAAAAGACATTTGTTACTGGATTTGTTATATAGTGAATTGATTTGAAATTTCTTAGAAACATTTATAGACTTTTCTAAATTCCCTCCACATGGAGGGTTTTTAGTAAACACTCTTATTTAGTGAGATTTGTATTTCAGAAAGTGTGTACCCTTATTTGTTTATTTACAACTGCAAAGTTTATATGTCTCATGTTTTCCTTTCATGCCAAAGAAACTCACCCTTTTTAAAAGCCAGCAGGTTTCATGAACTGTAAAAACGTGTTTTGCCCTTTAAATAGGCATTCTTAAGTTTTATTTTCTAGGGTTTAAATATTTTAGAGTTAAAGCCAGTAGTAGTCATTTATGAGAATGCATGTATTTTTAATTTTAGAAATCCACTAATTCCATGAAAAAAGTATTGATGTTTTTAAGAAGTTGTTGCATTAAAATGCACAGATGTACGAAACTTCCTAAAAGTTAATATAATTGCTAAATTGGTTTATTTATATTTGTGATTCAATGCCCTTATATATGTAGGGGATTGATCATTTTCATCTTTAGGGCCAGATTTCCCATGATTGCACATGGGTATTTATCATTTTAAGGGGACCAAACCTACTGCCTTAAAGCTAAACCTGCTGCCTTTAAACTTGGATACCTGCCTTCCTTCAAACAGTGGTTGTAAACTGTGACTGCATAGTCAGCTAGCATTATACTTGATTTTATTGTGAATTCAAATAAAATTTGTAAGTCCACCAAGTATTGACTTAACTAGGTAAATGCAAACCAATTTCAAATTTGTTTTTGGCCAAGTCTATTTTATAGCTTAAATTTGGAAATGAAGTACATCAATATGGATGTGAGCATTGTTTTGAGTTCTTATGAGATAATTATTTTCTTAACATTAGGAACCAATAATGAGCATTCAAAATGTTTATTTTCATCCTGATGATGCTGGGCAAGTTTCTTAACCTCTCTGAGTGTTTAGTGATTACTACCTGATATGCTTGTTGTGAAGAACAAATAATGTAACTCACCTGAACAGGGCCTAGTAGCCAAGTATGAAGTAAATAAATTTTAGCTATTATTAATATATATAATATAGTAACATAATTTTTTATATTGGGGGGGCAGTACCAGGGATTGAACCTAGGGGCACTTAACCCCTGAGCCATATCCCTAGTCCTTTTTAGTTTTTATTTTGAAACAGGGTCCTGCTAACTTGTTTAGGTCTTTGCTAAATTGCTGAGGCTGGCTTTGAACTTGTGATCCTCCCACCTTAGCCTCCCAAGCCAATGGGATTATAGGGGTGCATCACTGAGCTCAACATAATTTTGTATTTTGCTATCAAATTTTGTTGTACCATTTTTTATTGCACCATTTAAATGGAAAAATTAATTTAAATATTATATTAGATCTTAAGAACAAAACCCAGACTGTACTAAATGAAAAGAAATAAGCTTTTTGCATTTTTGTCATGGAGAATATTAAAATAGGTAAATTAGTATCATGAACTATTTATATGTCTATCAGCTAGGCCCAACACCATGGTCAATCTGCCCCAACCTCATACTGTTTCAAAGAAATTCTCAGATAATATCTTATCCATAAATATTTTGGTGCTTACCTCAAATGGCAAAATTTCATTTTTAGAAGCAAAACCACAGTATCTGTATCCCACATAACTGATCCTTAATCATATGACCAAGTTTGTAGGAACTTATTTTTAATAGCAGCATGGGAATGCATAAGAAATGGAGAGAAATATAATACAAAGAAGGTTACTCTCAAAGACGAAAGATTTATTTCAAGGATAGTAGATACCTAAGTACATATGTTTGGAGGCACAAATATTAAGGATCAAGTGGAAAGGTAGAGGTCAGGTTTCATATCCCAAGTACCTAATGTTTTCCAGTGGATATCAGAAGATTTTATTGAGAGAAAAATAGAGTTGATAAATATTTGCACCAGATTTTAATAGAAATGATTAAACAAGTGAAGACAGTTTACCTGAGAACCTAAGGTGAAGTAAAAATAAGGACCATCCTATCAAAATTCCCAATATGTCCAAAAGGGGATCAGAGGAGAATGATTTAGGATAAATTTGTTACAGCCATTTAATCTGAGTTTTAAAAGAAACCCTAAACCACATGGCTGACTAGAGTTGCCAGAAATGCATAAAATTAGGAGAGTTTGTTATACTGCAGCTATGCTAAATGTCAAGTATGAGCTGCAGAACTGTGGCTCCCAAACCACTGAGATCAATGTTTTGTTTATAAGAACACCCAACTGGATGTACAGAACATTTGGATATTTTGGCATAACCTAATACTGAGGAGATTACTGGTCTTGCCTGGTGATGACATCCTTGTGAGTGTTGGGATGTGATCACCTTGTCTTGGGGTGGGAGATCTGATTAATGTTCTTTCCATTGCTAGGAAAGCAGTTGAGTAATAAATGGTAACAAATAGCATGCCAAGAGATTGTTTCCTTATCATTTTCAAAGCACTTTCCCCCTTTTCCTCAGTCTTTAGGGAAATCTTTTGAGATGGAAAGGTTTTTATTTTGTAAGTGAAACCAGGACTCACAGTGCTTAAATGACACCTTAAAGGTTATGCAACAGTGATGCCACCTGAACCTGGGCCTCTTCAGTCTACTTTTATTTCTACCACACACAGTGCTTTATGAAAACTAGAGGATAGAACTGGATGTACTTTATTTTGTTGGATAAACTAAGACTTTGATTAATCCTATTAAATTATTTAAATACAGTTGTTTTATTCATCGTAAAATTTAAATGCTCTCAAAATGTTTAATAGGTCTAATTTGTAAAATCCATGAAAGGATTTTGGATTAAGTGGATTTTTTAAATATCTAGTTGGTTTCCAATATAGAACTGTAATATCTTTCAAAGAGACTGGGATTTGTTTGTATTTCAGAACAAAATTTCCTTGTGTACTGTCCTAGGAAAATTGAAATGAATGATCTTATAATTAATTGGTATTTAATTTTGAAATTTCTAAGTATTGTGCATGAAACTCTTCTGACATAGTTCCAGTAAAAATTTACTTTGTCAAGTTTCAAGTAAGCCCATCAAATTTTTTAATTTTAATTTTTATTTATTTTGGTGAGACAGAGTCTCACTAAATTGCCCAAGCTGATCTTAAACTTGCAATCCTTTTGCCTCAGCTTCCCAAGTCACTATGATTGCAGGGTATGCATCACCACACCCAGCTGAAAAACCTTTTATAAGGGAAAAAAAGGAGTTCCTAGGGAAACAACGACTTTGATGATTAAACAAGTATGAAATCTAATTAAAATATCTAACAATACTGAACACTGTGAAGTCAGGTCATAATATTTTCTTTGTAGTACTGGGCCTACAAATATGTGTGTATTTTTTTAAAAATATTTATTTTTTAGTTGTAGGTGGACACAATATCTTTATTTTTATGTGGTGCTGAGGATCGAACCCAGTGCCTCCTGCGTGCTAGGCGAGCACGCTACCACTGCGCCATAATCCCAGCCCCATATGTGTGTATTTTTAGTGGACCCTTTTTCTTGTGGGAAAAACTTGCTTGAAGTATTAGCTTTTGGTAATACAATGCTGAATGATAGGGTTAATACACAAAGCTAGCTTTACATAGAGTAAGGTGCTAATGTGCAAAGCCTATGCTACTTAACTATTGGTCAGGCAGCAATCTTGAGCATACTATAAAATAAAACCTTTGTCATTTCCCTACTCATGAGAATGAGAATGTTTGTCTTTCAGGGTAGTTCTGTGAATTCACTGGAGTGTAGCTCTATGACAGTAGGGAAATTGTTCATGGCTGGGTTTGTTTGCTGCTCAGAACAGTGCCTGGAAAAAATAAATTGTGCCAGAGTCATAAAAGAAACCCTTGACACACAAGTGAACTAACTGATGCAGAATGCTTTGAAGGTACACAACAGAAATGAGTTCTCGGATTTAAAAGTCTCTGAGGTATCAGGGCAGACAATCTCTGCTTATTTTTCTCCACGTTTGGTCTTCTTCCTTAACATTCTGTATGAGAGTATGCGTCCTCTACTTATGTTCTTTACGTTTATGTCATAAGGTCATAAATTATTTTCTGCCCTTACCCAGTGGCTCCATTATTCATTGAACAGTGATTAAGGACTGCTCTGGATGAGGCATCTGTGCTAGACACTGAGAAAACAGAACCACCTGAATGGTTCTTGTGGAGCTCACAGATCTACCTTGGAAGATAGGTAGCTTATTTGCTAAATTTAGTTTACCTTTACCAAGGAGAAATATTGTTGTTATGTGTTTGACTTTTAAATGTGAAGTATGGAACTCTCTTTTGGACAGTTATGTAACTTATGTGTAAGCCTTGCCTTTTTTTTTTTTTTTTAGCCTCAAGGGCTTAACTAAATTTCCTATGTATTTCTATACCTGGAAGGGTGCCTGGGACATAATCTTTTTGGTTCCAAGTCTGAGCATTTCTCCTGGAAAAATGAGTCTGTGCATTAGGCAGACAGTTGTAAACCCTGTAGTGCAAACACTGGGAGCAGTGGAAATGTTTGCCAGCATCAAAGGGGATGTTTGAATATCTAACAAAACATATGTAAGCATTCACTATGGCCCAGACATTGTACCTGGCACTACGTAACAGACACTCCACCCCTGTAGCATCAAATAGTCTAAGGTCTAAGATGAGGTCTGAGGTCTAAGGTGGTGGAAGTCTAAGGAAGGAGAAAGAAAGGGCTGTGGGGCCTTGAAGGTTATCTGTATTCTTTGAGCAGGCTGCAGTCTCAAAATTATAATGGGAAGCTTGGGAACACTTAAAAAAGTATTCCAATATATGGTGAGTCAGAAATATGGTAGGAAAATTTTAAGATTGATTAGGAAATGAGATGAAGTCCTCTTCCTAGAGAACAGTTTAAAACTGTAAATGCCAATATCACTATCACTTCTACAGCCTAGTTTTCTCTTTCAGATCATAATTAGCATTTTGTATTGTCACTGTGTCCCTCTTTTAAAAAAATCCTTAGAAGCATAAGGATTTTATACTGGGGGCGGGGGGCGGGGAAGGTAACACACAAACAGGAAAAAAATAAGGATCCTATGAAATAGTCCAGTCCCTCTTTGGAAATGAAGGCCTTAATCCTGCCTTCTGCTAGGAGTGCTGCTAGTGGATAGTCCTCAGCCATCAGTCAAAGAGAACTGCTGTGTCCAACGTTATACTCCTCCCGGGAGCAGCCCATATCCAAGGCTGGTTGATGCAGAATGTAAAGGTTCAGCTGCAGCACCCCAATTCTGGAGGACCATCCCAGTGCCAGAACTCCCTGGGGATCAGCTGAGCCTTCATTGACACTGCATCTCAGCTCAGCTTCCTTCTCTGATTAACCTGCTTCCTAGGGGTACTTCCTAATTCGCTGCCTACATGCTGGTCTCCATTTCAGGTCTGCTTCCTGAGGATCCTGCTTGGAACACAAGGCAGAAGTAAAGGGGTAGAGATTTGTAGAAACAAAGGACTTTGGTCACAAAAACTTTAAAATAACCATCTTTGTATTTCTTGCCATCAGGGACTGATGGGATACAGGAGGTCTGCTGTAGGAAAACTAAAGCTACCACCAGGGTCTAGGCAGAGGGGAAGGGCAATGAAAGGGCTCAGCCTTACCAAAATTATGTCTTAGGGTTAAAAAGAACTTCTTGGAGAATCAGATTTGGGTTCAAATTATGTCTGACTTTGGATAAGTTATTTACGTATTTTCAACCTTATGATAGCAATCTCGTAGGCCAGTGTAATGGCATGGCTTCCACCTGCTATTTGGGGAGGATTCTGGGAGCAGAGAAGGGGGTTTTAAGTAGATCTGCCAGCCATTCTGTTCCCCTCATGATCCCTGTGTCAAAGCTGATGAGGGAGAGATCCAGGCTTTAAGGTGTGAATTCTTGGGCTGGAGTAATTTCTTACAGACTTCTTTACCTCCACCATCCTTCTCTCAATTCAACTGTGTAGGGATCTAGGTAAAAGAATATATTTGCAAAAGAAAAGGGGGAAATACAAAAGCCCTAGTAGGAAGCAACAATCAATTTAACCTAGAATGTATGCAAATAATATATATCTATCATATTTATAGTTATTTGTGACTTACTACTGATAATTGATACACAAATGTCTGCAAATGGTGTTTTTTTGAATTTAGAGTTAATGACATGCCTATAATAATGTCAGTGTTGAACATAATTTGACTCTGATACTTTCCTGTGTGAAAGAAATGAATGAGTTCCAGTAGTTCCTCCAGGATGTGTGAGTATGTCACACCAGGAGGATCATCCATGGAATACTGAAGCAGGACAAAGTTTGGGAGTGGAACACCTGGGATTGAACTAGGAGTTGGAATCTTCTAGTTTGCTCCTGGCTCTTGGATGATACTGCTTTATTTTTGCAGATACTGTTCAGGAGTAGCTATTTGATACATTTAAAAATTCAACTGAGGCAGGCTGGGATTGTGGCTCAGTGGTAGAGCGCTTGCCTCGCATGTGGGAGGCACTGGGTTTGATCCTCAACACCACATATAAATAAATAAATAAAGGTCAATCAACAACTTAAAAAAAATTTAAAAAAAAATTAAACTGAGGGCTGGCAGTGCAGTTCAGTGGTAGAGCTAGCATGCCCAAGGTCATTGATTCAACTCCTAGCACTGCAAAAAAAAAAGAAATCCCACAAATGAAACCAAACCAAACCAAAATCCATAAAAATGATACACACAAAAATGAATTGAAGAAAATACATTGCGTCAAGAATCTCTAATGAAGAGCATAAAGGAAAATTAAAATTGGAGATGAGTATTTTTTAGGGTCTTTTCTAAACAAACCTTACCACTCTGCCTTTGATTTAACTAAAGGAACAACTGAAAATAACTAAATACCAGTTTGCCCTGGTGGTGAGTCATCAAGGACATTAAGTAGTTTGATATGAGTTTGAACTATGACCTAAGGTGTCTCTTATTTGCAGAGAAGTTCTGCTCTTTGAGTTTGTATTTACATGGCTACTTTAAATTGTTTTCCATTTGTACATCTCAGGATTAAAAAAAAAACTGGAGATGATGTATTTGTCACAGATTTCTATCCTAAATTATTACTAAGCCAGAGTCTAGATGGAACCACAAAATGCTGAAGTTTAGCACAGCATCTTACATAGTGGTCAATTAAATGGGCTTTGGTATTAGAAAGCCTAGGTTCAAACCACTTACCAGCTTCATGATCCTGGAGAGTTTGATCTGCAGAGTATCAGTTTCTTTATCTATAAAAGTAAAAGAATAATTGATCCTCATAGGGAAATGAAGATTAAATAAAACAGTGCGGGTAACATTTAGGAGAGGGCAAGAGTGTTTAATAAGTTGCTTTTGTTGTTATTAGTGGAAAATATAAGCACTTTTATTTTGCAAAATTAAAAATACCCTGCTATTTTACTTGGCATTCTGAACAGTGTGCTGGCTTCTAAGACAGGAAAGACACAAAGTCATCTTTGCAGTGGGTTGTACCTTAGAAAGCTGTTGAAAGAGGCTTCAGCTAACAAGGTTACCCCCACACCCAGCTTGAGTGCTGTGTCTGCTAGGAAGGGCTGTGTTTCTCATTGAAGAGCTCTAAGGATCTTGTATAATACCTTTGCTCCACCTGGATTGAGTTACTAATGTTCCTTACAGGGCTCTTTTCCCCAAGCTAGATGCTTACTACTCACTTATTTATGGGAACCAAATCCTTCCTTTTACATTTAATCCACCTCTTGTAGTTGGCACTCTTTAATAAAGCAAATGGTTGGCAATTATATTATTAAAATTAAAATTCCAATTTAGGTACTTTTAAAACCTTTTCATTTTGAAGTAATTTCAAATTTATGGAAAGTTTGCCAAAAAAAAAAAGTACAAGGAAATCACTAGGATTTTTAAATTGCTAACACTTTGCATTTTTACCTTATTTTTTCTATATATCTTTTTCTGAATCATTTGGAAGTTGTAGACACGACAGCTCACTGCACCTTAATACTGCAATGTATGTTTCCTAAAAATAATGACCTCTTCTACATAACTATAGAAAATTAATGTTGAACAATACTATTACCTAATGTATACACACCACCATCCCCATTAAAATTTCACCAAATGTTCCAATAATATCCTTTATAGGTCCAGAATCTGATCTAAGATCATGGGTTGCATTTACTTGTCACTTCTTTTTAGTCTTCCTCAATCAAAAGCAGTTTCCACTTTTTCCTGTCCTTTACAACACTGACAATTTTAAAAATTTATTCTGTAAAATGTTCCTCCATTTGGGCTTATCTGATGTTTTCTTATGATTATGCATTTCTGGCAGGAAATGATGTGTTCTTCTCAGTGCATATTATCAAGAGGCACATGATATTTGTCCTATTATTATTGATGTTCATTTTTATCACTTGGTTAATATGGTGTCTGTCAGCCTAATAAAACTCATTAATGACTATGTACATATTTATTAATAAGCAATGAATGCATACTTTGTGGAGAAATGCTTTGAGATTATGTAAATATCCTGTTCCTCATCAAATTTCCACCCATTAGTTGTAGTATTCATTGATGATTCATGACTGAATCAGTTATTGCCATGGTAGCTGCCAAATGGTAAATTTCCAATGTCATCATTTATTTATTATTTAGCATTTTCTTGTAAAGTAGAGCTTTCTCTTTACCTATATTTATTTAGGCATTCATTCATTTATTTATGTAAATGTGAACTCATTGATTTCTATTTTATTCAATGTAATATTACCTGTTTCTATTATTATTTATTCATTTCTTTAAGAGGGTCCTCCTATGCTTTTGACATGTCCCCATGATTCTTTGAGCACTTGCTTTGTAGTACAACAGATGCTCTAGTCTCATCTGCTATTTCCCTGCCACATCCCTGGAATCAGTCATTTCTTCAAAGAGTCCTGGTTCCTTTCAGTGGAGAATGTTATTTAGAAACCATGAACTTGGTGCTCATTGCTGTTGGGTCTCATTGCTTTTAGGCTTTCTTGGCAGACCAGGAAATATGTTTATAGAAAAACACACGAGATACACACAATTACATATGTATCCCAAACACATCTGTCCCTATCTATCTATCTACCTATCTACCTATCTACCTATCTATCTATCTATCTATCATCTACACTAGAAACCATGAATTCACACTGACATCTTTAATTCTAATCCAGTTTCTCAGGGTTTATCCTAGCCTCTGTTACCTGCTTGTAACTTTCTTCTCCAACACTAAAATCTCTGGCCCTCATTGGCCTCGATATATTTACTTGGATGATGAAAAGTCCTGTGTGCAACCAGTGTCCTGACCATACAGGCTGCCTCTGTGCCCCCATCCCAGTTGACTATACCAGCCATGGTCTTGGCTCTGACCAAGGGAAATGGAAGTGGAAGAAACAGTGTAGTTTTGTTTTTTTTTTCTTCTTTAAGCCTGATGGGGAAATTCTGCTAAATGCAACATAAAGTGTTTTTCCTGCTTAACTCCAACTCCAAAGTCCAAAACAGACAAGTAGAAGACCAGAGTGAGAGGTTCACATTCAATTGTCACAGCTAGTGTTTGACTTGGCAAGTGATTATCTCTTGTGCTTATTCTTATTATCAGAGACTGATGAAATACCCTACTGAAGCCATTCGAGTTAACCACTTTATTGCATAATGGACAGACCTGCCCATTTTAATGAAACACATGAACTTCATTAAGGTGGTAGAAATCTGAAGATCAGATGTTAAGATCCTTTGCCACTCACTTTACACTTTCCAGTTTGCACTCATTTTTCATTATAACCGATATCTGAGAATTCAACATTTCAGTGTACTTAGATGTTGTCCTAGGTGGAGGTATTATCTATTACATATAGTCCTTGAAGCCTTAGTAGTATGGATGATAACCTGATGATAACCTTGAGTTTGCCTCATCAGTCCTCAAACTTCTTTGTGATCATCAAAACTTGCTTGTTAACAGTGCTGATCTCTGAGTCCTTCCTTAGAAATTCTGATTTAGTAGCTCTGGGGGATGTTTACATTTTAATGAGATCCCCAGGAAATTTGGGTGGTATAGGGACTACTGTGAGAAACACTGGATTAGCATGTTTCTTTTGAAGTGTGGAAGAGTTCTAAAGCTGTAGTCAATCAATCCTGGTGATATGCAAGGTTGAATTGGCTCGTAGGACCCATTAAAGCTTTCATAAGACAATCAGTGTGTTGACACTTGACTGCTATTATAGGACAGATATGTCAGCTTATTCATCAACACTGATGTGTCCAGGCTGTGCTAGAATGTCTGAAAGAGGTGGTACTTAATAGAGAACCCCATAAAAACAGGCAGAGCTGAGTCCAGATGCCCATGTTATGGGCCAGGCTTGATCGTCTCAGGCAAGAGAATAATACTCGAGTTTGACTGGCTGATGTTCTTATTAAATAAGACTTAGAAGTGACCAGGGACAGACTGAGGACATGAGCTTCATAATCCTTGGTTAAAGTCTATTTCCTTTTTCCAATTTTCTTTCTGGAATAAGGACCGATGACTAAATAATTTATACTCTTCAGCAGAAAGAAACTGTTAGCATTTATTTAATTAGCGACATGGTGAGCTTTCACAAAGATTACTGCATTCAGGCATCATAAGTCACCTAGCAGATAGGTGACTTTATCATGACATTCCACAGATAAGGAGAATGTGTGAAGTTTGCCCAGGATCACATAGTTAGGGCAGTGGTCATGGAAACACTTGGTCTTTGTTTTCAAATTCAGTGTTTGGGCGATAAACATAACATTGGGCAACATCTTGTATTTTGACTTTTTTTTCCATGCCAGCAGGATGCAATTCAGGAAAACAGGACATTGACGTGCAAGCAAGGGGAAAGCCAGGTGGACCGGCTTACTTCAGATCTAAGCACCAGCAAAGCCGCTTTCTCAGGGGTGTTCTTGTTGCCACTCCAAGTTGTTGTGTTATTTGCTTTTAATATATTTAGGCCTTTACTTCACAAGCCCTGCTTGAGAGCTAACCACTCAGCTGTGTGACTATTGGCCTAACAGATGCCACCTTTACTAGATTATAAAGCCTGGGAGAAAGGAATCCACATGCTTTTGATCACTGTTCTTGCATTTTACATGAAGCCTGATATGTAAGAAATTGTTGAAAGGATAAATAATGATAAGAGGAATCAAAAGGACATAGGAAGAAAATCGTGGCTGAATTTTGCCTCAAATAGACAGAATGGAACCTTAGGGGAAAAAATCCAAGGCAAACAAGCCCTAATTTTTGGTTCTTCCCCATCTTCCCTTTACCTTTCTTAGGGTAAAACTCTGCTTCCTTCTCTTCCCCCTTCTCTCCTTTATTCTTTTTTTTAAATTTTTTTTTTAGTTCTAGATGGACACAGTGCTTTTATTTTGTTTATCTTTTTATGTGGTGCTGAGGATCAAACCCAGGGCCTCACACGTTCTAGGCAAGCGCTCTACCACTGAACTACAATCCCAGCCCTCTCCTTTATTCTTATCTACTTTCTTACCTCTCTTTCCTCACCTTTTCCCATAGAAATTCTATCATTTCAATGAACAAAGGCTATAAACTTTGAAAAGGAAAACGTGGAAGTCGCTCTTTCGAAAAACAGGCTCCAGAAGATCTGAGATGCTTCACAAACATCTGAATTAAAGCCGCTCCACCAGAGCACCCACCCTAGGACCTCCATGTTTGTAATTAATTCTCTCATTTTCTCTAACTCCTCTTTAAAAAAAAAAAAAATCCTTCCACAATTTTATTTACTTATGAAAATTTTAATGGAAAAAATTAAAATTATATAGAAGAAAACAGTGTTATGAACTTTTTTTAAAATTGTTTTTTAGTCGTAGATGGACACAATATCTTTATTTATTTATTTTTATGTGGTGCTGAGGATGGAATCCAGTGCCCCACGCATGCGAGGCAAGTGTTCTACCACTGAGCCACAATCCCAGCCCGTGTTATGAATTTTCATGTATTCATTCCCCAGATTTAACAAATACCATTCTGCCATATTGAGTCCATCTTTCTCCTTCTACTTTTGTTGTTGGGAGATTTGAAATTATTTAAAGCACATGACAACATTGTAACTAAGTCTAGCACACAAAGATGTTTAAAAACAATCCCAATTCCTTTATAACTTCTAACAACCATTTTTCATGTAATTTTAATATTACATAATTCCCTGCTTATGCTCAAATTTTTGCTATTGTCCAAAACTGTCCTAAAATTGATTTGTTTAGGTCAAGATCAAGGCTTGCATAATGCATTGTTTCTTAAGTCTCTTTTTAGTCTGTAAACTATTCTTTCTCCTCCTTTTTTTAAATGTCATTTTATTGTTGGAGAAAGTGAATTATTTTTCCCATACACTATCACATTTGGCTGATTTTAGCTTCCTTCTCCAACTTGTTCTTTTTTAGCTTTTCCTTTTCACTTAGGAAAAAGAATTTAAATTGGCATATAATAATTGTGCATGTTTATGGAGTACATTGTGAACACTTAAATACATGTATGCAATGATCAGGTCGGGGTAATTTGTTTATCACCTCAAACGTTTATCATTTCTTTGTGTTGAGAATATTCAAAATCTCTCTACTAGCTCTTTGGAATATACAATTAATGCCAACTTGTTCTTTTATCCTTTGCATTTCCTAAAAACTGGTGGATAGATCTCTAGATATGATTAGATTCAGATTCACTCTCTTTGGCAAGCATAACTTCTAGGAGGTTCTACGGACTTTTACTTATCAGGAGGTGAGGCTGGATGGCCCCATTTTTAGAATTTTAAGATTGGTCAGCTTAGCAGATTATTGGTGCTCTTGAGTTTCCTGGGGCTTTTGAGTTATTTCTACATATTGCAAGAAGAGGCTGTAACTGCATTTTATATTATCTTTCCAAGGATGTTTGTATGGTGATCCATCGGGGAAGAAAGAGATAATGTCTCCTTTTGGAGCAAAGGGTAAGCAAGGTTGCTTACTGTATAAAATATTGGAATTCTCTGATCTCAGGGTTCCTTCCTCAAATGCAACTTACTATGTATAGAGAGTCATCAGAACCTTTGTGTTGCTCTTCATAATCGAGGCTGGTGGGGGCGGGGGAACCAGTACAAAAATGGTGATACATAGCTACTTCCCTGCTGTGAGTAATAAACTGTCTTGGTTCTCTCTATCAGTCTGGATTCTTCAGAGAAATAGATCAATAGGATATGTTTATCTGCTCTATCTGTGTATCTGTCTAGCAATGTATATCTGTCCATGAATATATAGAAACAGAATCAAAATGCTGTGTTTAAGAGTAACCTGAATTATTATTCTTAGTGGTTATGTCATCAATTTGGTAGCTAGGTTCTTTATTTTAAATATTTACCAATTTTTTTAAAAAAAGAATACATTATATTTTAGAGCAGTTTTAGATTCCTAGCAGAAACTGATCAGAGTATAGAGTTCCCATATACCTTCTGTCCCTGCACATGTACAACCTCCCCTACTATTAACATCTTGGACCTTAGTGGTACATTTGTTGCAATTGAGGAAACTACATTGACAAGTATTTATCACTCCAAGTCTTGCTTATGTTTGGGTTCAGTTTTGGTGTTGCAAATTCAATGAGCTTGCCAAATGCACAATAACATGTATGCACTATTATAATATCATACAGGATATACTGCCCTAAAAACTCATCTGTGCTCTATTTATCCCTCATTCCCCTAATCCCTAAAAACCACTTACTTTTCTTTTTTGTCTTCATAGTTTTACCTTTTTCAGAAGGTCATATAATTGTAATCATATAGCAGGTAGCATTTTCAGATTGACTTCTTTTACGTAACAATATGCATTTGAATTTTATCTATGTTTTCTCATGGCTTAATAGCTCATTGCTTTTTAGTGCTGAATAACATTTCATTGTCTGAGTACATCACAGCTTGTTTATCTGTTTACTTACTGAAGGTCAATTTGGTTGCTTCTCAGTTTGGGCAATGATGAATAAAACTGTCATGAACATCTGGGCATAGTTTGCATTAATTTGGGTAAATACCAAGAAGTGTGATTACTTGTATCACATGGCAAAAGTATGTTTAGTTGTGCATGTGCATGTGTGTGTGTGTGTGTATGGATATGTTGCTGGAGATTTAGCATGAGAGCATGCTAAGAGCATGCCTCCTACATGCTAAGCTCTGCTCTGCCAGCCCCAAGAGTATGTTTAGTTTTGAAGCAAGTGAAAACTATCTTTCAAAGTAACTGTACTATTTTCATTGCCACCAGCAATGAATGCAAGCACCCACAGTTGCTCTCATTCCACAGTCTTGCCTGCTCTTGCATAATTTATACAAAGATTGGATTTCAGTCTTTGTATGCAGTAGTATTTAATTGCTGCTTTAATTTGCAATTACCTAATGTATATGATGGTGAATACCTTTGCATGCTTACTTTCCCTCTTTATATCTTTCTTGGTGTGTTTGCATCTGTTAAGGTTTTCTGCCTATTTTTTCATCAGATGGCTCATTTTCTTACTGTTGAGTTTACTGGAACTTTATAGTAAGTCTTGAAGCTGGGTAGTGTCAATAATACAACTTTTGTTATTCTCCTCCAACATTGAATTAGATATTCTGGGCCTTTTGTTTGTCCATGGAAACTGTAGAATCAGTTTCTCAATATGCACAAAGTATGTTGCTGAAATTTTGACTGAACTTGTGTTGAATCTATAGATAATGTTAGGAAGAACTAACATCTTGACAATGTTGAGTCTCCTATCCATGAACATGGAATATCTTTAGTTCTTTGCATTTATTTAGTTCTTTGATATATTTCATCAGAGATTTGTGGGTTTCCTCATATAGATCTTATACCTATTTTGTTACATTTATCATAAGCATTTTATTCTCAGGAGTGCTAATATAAATGGTAATGTGATTTTTATTTCAAATTCCACATGTTCATTGATAGTATAAAGGAAAGTGATTGACTTTTGTATATTAACCTTGTATTCTGTAACATTGCTTATTTGTTTGAGGTTTTTTTTTTTTTGTCAATTCTTTTGAATTTTCTACATTGATGATCATGTAATCTGTGAACAAAGAGAGTTTTATTTCTCCGTTCCCAATATGAATACTGTTCTTTTCTTGTCTTATTGTTTAAGTCAGGACTTGCAGTGCGATAGTGAAAAAATGATGAGACAGGGTACCTTCTTACCCTTTCCTGATCTTGGTAGGAAAGTTTCAAGTTTTTCACTATTAAGTGTGATGTTAGCTGTGGATTTTCTGTAAATATTTATCAAGTTGAGAAAGTCCTCTTCTAATCTCTTCCAAGTTTACTGAATCGTTATTTCTTTTTTAAATCATCAGTGGATGTTGAGTTTTGTCAAATCTTTTTCTGCATCTATGGATACAATCATATGACTTTTTTCTCTTTAGCCTGTTGATGAAAATTGATTTTTGCATACCTGGGATAAATCCCATTTGGTCATGGTAAACACTTATTTTTTTAAAGATTTTTTTTGTTGTCAATGGACCTTTATTTATTTATATGCATTCTGAGAATCTAACCCAGTGCCTCACACATGCTAGGCAAGCAATCTACTACTGAGCCACAATCCCAGCCCCGTACATACTTATTTTTAAAGTCAAAATTAGAAGGTCAAGGATTGTATGTTTTCTCTCATATGTGGAAGCTAGAGAGAAAAAAGGAAAAGAAAAGTGGGGAATGATCTCTTGAAAATCAAAAGGAGATCAGTAGAGGAAAGGGACCAAGGGGCAGGAGGCAGGGCGGGAGCAGCGAAGTGCTGGGGAGTGATATTGGTTAAATTGTATTGTTACATTGTGAGCATGTGCAAATATATAATAACAAACTCCATCATTATGTACAACTGTAATGTACTGATAAAAAATATGGAGAAAAACTTACTTTTACATATTATTGAATTCTATTTGCTAATATTTCATTGATTTTTCATTGATGTTCATGAAAGATATTGGTCTATAGTTTTTTCTTTATTTCTTGTAATGTCTTTGTCTGGTTTTGGCATTAGGGAAATGATGGCTTCATAGAATGAGTTATGAAGTATTCCCTCTGCTTCTATCTTCTAAAAGAGATTATAGGGAATTGTTATAATTTCTCCCACAAGTGATTGCTAGGATTTACCAGTTAACCCATCTGGAACACACCATTGCATTCTGTTTTTATGTGATTAATTATTGATCAATTTATTAGAAATAGGTCAATTCTAATTTTCTATTTCTTCTTAAGGATTTTTTTTTGGCAGATTGTATCTTTGAAGGAATTGGTTGGGTTTTGTCAAATGCTTTTTGACAACTGATCCATTTTAGTCAGGTTATCAAATCTGTGGGCATAGAATTTTTAATAATATTCTTTTATTATCTCTTTAATGTCCATGAGATCTGTAAGGATGACTCTTCTCTTATTTCTGATATTAGTAATTTGTGTCTTCTTCTTTTTTTCCTCTTAGCTAGAGGCTTGTCAATTTTACTTATATTTTCAAACAGCCAGGTTTCATTTTTTTTTATTTTTTTTTATTTTTTTATTTTTTATTTTTTTATTTAGGCTTACATGTTAACAGTGTAAATGATTCATTGTACATAGATAGAGGATAACATATCAATTCTCTAGTTGTGAGTTGTATAGAATCACAACATATATGCAGTCATACATAAAGTTAGGGCTATGATGTCCATCATATTCCACCACCCTTGCTGTCCCCATGCCCCCTCCTCCCTTACACCCTGTGAACAGAGATCCACCATTCTTCCCATGTCCTTCCCCACATTATGGATCAGCATCCACTTATCAACAAGTACATTCGGCATTTGGTTTTCTGATATTGGCTAACTTCACTTAGCATGATATTCTCCAACTCCATCCATTTACCTGCAAATGCCATAATTTTATTCTCTCTTATTGCTGAGTAATATTCCATTGTGTATATATACCACAGTTTCTTTATCCAGTCATCTATCGAAGGGCATCTAGGTTGGTTCC
>CM053401.1:39083245-39105203 GCA_028644305.1 Xerus rutilus | reverse complement strand
GTGACCACTAATCTTTTTATTGTCTCCTTAGTTTTGCCTTAAAGGTACTTTTTCACATTTCACAAAAATACGTAACTAAGTTGAAATAAGCTCTAGGTGTCTCTATCCATATTTCTCAGGCCTTAATTTGGCCTGGCTTTGCTAGCACCTGTATCTGAGTCTGAGAACTTTTCATGGCAGGTAGATGTGGACATTTGTGGCATTTGGGAAATGTCAGACAATTCATTTGTCTTCCCCAGGCCCCAGCATCATTAGTCAGTGACTGACTGGAGGTGGTGTATAACCCCAGCACACTTCCCCCTCAGCCGAGGAACACTGAGACACAGAATTTCATTAACAGGATTAAGTGCCTGTTTCACAGAGTAGCAAGTTTCTTTCTTTTTATGGTAAATTGTTTTAATTAAGAACCTAAAGTCAAAAATTGAAAAAATATTTTAAGTGCTATTTATTTTAAAGATCACTGGATTCTCACTTTTAGGCTTTTATAACATGAAATGTAATTTAAAACTATTTCACTGTCTTATAATATGTCCCAAATAATTAAAACATGATTACAACCACATTAGTTTCTAGTATAAGAAAAAATTAGGACCATCAAACTGTGACACCTTTTAAAAGTTCATAGGCTCAAAAGATAATTGATACCCTTTAAAAAAGGAGAGAAAATTAATCTTGACCATCAAGGACTTGGACATAGAATGGAGATTCATAACTAATTCATACTGACTTATTCATTGTTTATGCACATTGAAAATTCTTTTAAAATTTTGTTCATTTGTCTCCTAGCTAAAAAGAAGGGAGAAAATTGGTGTATATTGACTTCTGTTAATTTCTGTCTGGAGCTTTCAGTGGTAAATGCATTAATATAAGTCTGTTTTCCGGTGAGAGCAAGTCTGGCTGTTTAGCCTGGAGGAGGTGGGGAATCCTGGGCACCCACCAGTGCAGGTCCTGTGTCCCTCCACAACTCATGTTTCTAAGATTGTCATATGCAACATGATGCTTAGGCCAGGTGGGTAAAATCTGCCTGTGAGACTGACTTGACAGAACAGTTTCTACAGCCACCCAGAGTAGCAGTTTTCTTGGTTGTGTCCTCAATCAGCTGCCTTCCTCAAGTGGTTCTCCATTCCCCTTCTGATGATCCCTGGGATCATCTAAACAACCATATATCTAAACTATGACGATTTTGCATCCAACTTTCTAGGAAAAGCCCTAATCCATAACATTTGCTAATTTTTGTGGTGTAAATACTACCACCCTGCTGACATGGCATCACTGAACATGAATTGGGTAGACATCCTCACAATTCTTCTTCAAATCTGGGGCTGGCCACCCTAGCCAGTTCTATCATACCACAGCCTCTGGTATTACACCCCAAGGCAAGCAGGTTACTGCTTAAGGTATTGTCTGGTTTGTTGGTTTTTTTTTTTTTGGTTTTGTTTTGGCACCAAGGATTGAACTCAGGGATAGTCAACAACTGAGTCCCAGCCCCAGCCCTATTTTGTGTTATATGTAGAGACAGGGTCTCACTGAGTTGCTTAGCACTTCACTGTTGTATATTCTGATTTTAAGAAAGAGAAATCAGCTGGAGGTGGCCTGAGAATAATGTGTAATTTACTATAAAGGTCGTCCTGGAAGGAAAGACAGGAAACAGCAGGGTTTGGGAGGGACTGGGAGTGAGGAACAGACTTGCTGTTCAATTGTTCTCTACTGACTTAATTGTTCTCTGCCTCTCCACCCCCCATTGCTTCTGAGTACACTCTCTGAGGTTCTTGCCACCAGCAGAGATGGAGGCCCCTTCTGATTGGCTCAGGGGACCCCAGGTCAGCCTCAAGATAGCCATCCATGGCCATGTGGCCTCAGTGAGTCTGTTTGCCTTTGTTCATGTTCACATTGGAGATGCCAGTCTAGACTGCTAGCCCCTTCTATCTCTAAAACCCTATTACATTTCCAATCAATTGTGTACTATTGCCCTCTAAGGTCCTCAAATCTGGGCCCTGACCACCTTTCTGATGACATCCCTGTTCATCTTCCTGCTTTGGTTTGGATGTGCTGTGTCACCCACTATGTGATCTCTTCTGCACACATTTCTACCATGATGCCACCCACCATGTAGAAGTTGAATCAATGGGGCTTCCTCTTGGACTTTCAGCCTCCAAAATTGTTATCTAAATAAATCTCTTGCTAAAATAAAGTACCTAGCCTCGGATATGTAGCCTACGGTTATAGCTTAGAAAAGACACCAATACATTTTCCTTTGCTTACTCTACCTAGTCAGTTTCCTATCACTGTGACAAAATACCTGAGAAAAATTACTTAAAGGAGGAAAGATTCATTTTTATTTACAGTTTCAGAGGTTTCAGTCCATGGCTGGCTGGCTCCATTGTTTCTTGGCCTGTGGTAAGGCAGTAGATCATGGGAGATGCATTGGTGACTATTATGATTCGGCTCTGCAATTTCCCCCAAAGTCTAATACTGAAGACATGGTCTCCAGAGCAACAAGGTTCAGAGGTAAGGCTTTTAGGCAATATTTGGATCATAAGGATTTATCAGTGGATTGATCCACTTGATGGATAAGTTGATAGCTGAATGAACTACTGGGAGGTGAGACCTAGTTGGAGGAAGTAGGTCACTGGGGCATGACTTGGAAGGGGTTATTTTCTCCCCAACCCCACCCCACTAGCTGCTTCCTGGCTGTCAAGAGCTGAGAAGCTTCCTCCACCACTGGCTTCTGACAGGATGTTCTGCCTCACCTCAGGCCCAGAGAAATAGAATCAGCTGACCATGGATTCAAACATCTGCAACCGTGAGTCTAAATGAATTTTTCCTCCCTTAAGCTATTCTTGTTAAGTACTTTGGCCACAGCAACAAAAAACTGACTAATGACAGGCGAGGTGGCTCACATCTATAATTCCAGTAACTCGGGAGTCTGAGATAGAAGGATTGAGAGTTCAAAGCCAGCCTCAGCAAAAATAAGGCGCTAAGCAACTCAGTGAAATCCTATCTCTAAATAAGATACAAAACAGGGCTGAGCACTGAGCAGTGGTAGAGTACCCGGAGTTCAATCCCCGGTACCTCCCCACCGCCACAAAAAGAAAAGAAAAGCTGACTAACACAAAAATCAAGTCTTCAACACATAAGCTCCTGGGGTACATTCCAGACCCAGACCCTAACCATAACACTAGACTTCTTGTTGACCCTTGAACGTTATAAGCTCATTCTCACCTTAAGGCCTTTGGATATAGTCTTATGGAATCTGGAAAGCTGTCCCATGGGCTTTCTCATGGTGTATACCCTCCTTTCATTCAGGGCTCTTCCTCAGAGTGTCCCTCCCTGAATGTCCTGCTTCAGCAATCTACTCCATCAGTGCTTGTTTTATTTCCTGCTTAATTTTCTCCCTAATGCTTAAACTTCCATGAAATTATATACTAGATTATTTGCTTCTAGCCTCCCTACTGGAATGTAACCCATGGGTACAGGGGCTTTGTCCTGTTCATGGCTGTAACCTTAGCATCTGGAACAGTGCTTGGTGGGTAGTAGCTGCTCTAAACTCATTCTCTGAATGCATGATTAAATGCATGAATGAATGAATGAATTGCAGACTTATTACAAAATATATGCTAAAAAAGCTTGACTATTAACTTAGTTTCCTGTTGTGTTATCTTTTATTTTGTATTTAAACAAAATAGTGTTTCTTGAAAAATGAGATGTAATTCAGATTTTTAATGGTCCATCTTCCCTAAACTACCCCTTAGTGTGCTTTCCTCCCAAGCCCTCTGGCAATATTCTAAATTCGTGAGGTTTTACAGTAATCCATAGAAATGGGCTTCCTTTGTTCATTCAAGGCAGGAAGTAGTTGATGATAATTATAATTTGATGACAGTATGCTTCCATGGTAAGAAAGGGAGTGGCACAAAGAGCTGGCATTCTGTTTTCTGTTTTTAAAGGCACTGTGCAAACAACAAACATTATGTGTTTGCTTGCAGGGCTGTTTCATAGATAATTCCTGAAAAAGTCATCTTTAGTTAAACCGCAGGACAGTAACTCAGAATTGACAATGAAATAAAGGCATGAGGAGAAACAGTCCTGGCCTGAAAAAAAGAAAAGAAAAGAAGTAATTGAGAGAAGCACATTGCAAGGGGGAAAATTATATTTCTTCTTCTTATGAAAAATTCAGAGCGAGAAGGAAAACATTTTCACAAAAGAAAGTATCCATTTGGTCATACACAAGCCCTTTTTCTTTCCAAAGCTGGAGAGATTTTCAGCTGAAGCAAATTGACAACTTTGCCTCCAGGCTGGATTTTATAGTTTTCACCAGCAACAGCTGTGTTATGATGGCTGTATGTTGCCCCGAACAAATTCGAGATTAACTATAGGCTGGGTGTTCTCAGATGATACTAGCAAAAAGAACATTTCTTTAACTGTGTTGTGGGGGCTCTCGGCCTCACGTCCTTAACTGGAAAAAATTACCTCAGAAGTTGTTGCTTTTAGATAGAAGTTGTAAAATAGAATATTTATACTGTTAGAGCTGTGATTTCCAATCTTAGACAAGCTTAGAATTTTTTTCCTTTCTTCCTTTCCTGGGGATTGAACCCAAGGCACTTAACCACTAAGCAGCACCCAAGCCCTTTTGATTTTTTAATTTGAGACGAGGTCTCACTAAGTTGCCGAGGCTGGTTTTGAACTTGCGATCCTCCTGCCTCAACCTCCCAAGTGTCTAAGATTACAGGCATGGGTCATCGTGCCTGGGCCAAGCTTAGGTTTTCAACATTACATTCACTTGGAAGCTTAAAAACAGCTCCCAAGTGCTCTGAACTTGACGCCACTCCCAACCCCCAGTCAAAAGGCAGGTCCAGAAATCTTGTTTTTACTTTTTTAATCATTTTACAGGTAATTTTAACTAAGGCCAGCATTGAACACTGCTGTCCTCTGGCCCTTGCCACGGTGTTTAGATGAATTCCATCCTGGATGGTGCTCTCTGGTGGGGCTGCTCACCCTGCTGCTCCCATGTCAAATTGTGAAGGGGGTTAAGTGTGTCTCCACTCTCTCATCTGCCTTTCTGGTGTTTTAATTTTTCTGTGCCCACAGTTCAGCTATCAGTTAAGCTACTCTACATCCCTGAAGAACAATACCACAAAGTTCTTGCCTTTTGCAGTGTACTCTTATGCCTTTCAAACAAAATGAAACAAAACACACCATATAATAGAAAAAAAATGTGGAATGCCACATAATGAAGCTGATGTGTTAAAAATAAAATTGGGGAAAGAAGGAAGAGACCCTGATTCCCAGAGCAGGTCACCTTTGGTAAACAATGGTCTACCCCAAAGGGGATATCTGCTGGGTGACTTTGGAAAGTGAATCTCTCTGTGCCTCAGTTTCCTCTTCTTTAAGATGGAGATGATATTAGTACCAAACCACCAACTGTTGCAAGGATTAAATATGTAAAGCATTTGAAGAGTGCCTGGCACACAGAAGCAGTCCATGCACACTGGCAATTATTGTGATCATTTTCTCTAGAATTCTTGAATTTATAGTTGGTGAGGGAGCAAGCAGATATACTTGGAGAAGGCATTATGACTGATTGTCTTTGCAGCTAACACATTCTGATAAGAGTTTTAAGAAATATTTTGAGCTATGCATCTTTGTCTACATACGAGTATAGCTTCTGTACCCCAGGCGACATTTAATTTAGGCCATCCATTTAGATGTACAAATTCCAAGGGCTTTTGAAACAAGTCCCTTTCTTTACTGTCTAATCAGCCTTGAATATATAAGACTCTTGAGAAATGATGGAAATGAGTGTAAGCAACTGCATAGCTGGAGAGAAACAAGTGCTTCTCTAATTGACTAGTTAACACATCCATTAATTAATCCAGCTAACATTTAAGAATAAACTCTGCATCAGATGTCGTGCTAGGTAGTGTTGATATCACAAGGAGAAGACATGTTCTGTACCCTCATGAAGCTCACAGTCCAGTGAGTTTGCAGAAGGGAACTTTGTCCAATTTCAAGTGACAGAGCAGAGTGACACTTGAGTGCTCCTCTGACTTCAGCACTGGGAATTTCCAGTCCCACTTTTAAGTTTCCAAATTCACCATAATATGTGAGGACACTACGCATAGGTTGCATTCATTTTTCCTCTCAAGGAACCTTTTTGAAAAGTCTAGCTGGTCAAACAATTTATGTATTCATCTGCTGGAAATAAGCTTCTTGCCTAGCACAAAAATAGTAGGAGGAGTACTCACAGAGAACTGGAGTACATGTGCCCAAGGATGGGATTGCCTTCTATCCTTTGAAGAAATCTGAATACTCATCCTCTAACATATCAGGCATTTTGTCTTAGTAAAACTGGTCTGGATAGACTGAACTTCAATTTTTTCCTTTTGGAAGCTTCCCTTTGAAAGTTTCAAGAGGTGTTCTTGTTTTGCTTTGCTTTAAAATTTTACTAAATTCTTGGAAGTTTCTGGATTGCTTTGAACTATTTTTTAGACTATGCTAGACATGGAGCTGAGTCATATTCAAAGAAGTTCTTAAAAATTGCATGAAGATCTAATTTTTACAAATGGAATAACTTCTGGACTGAACATTTCTAAATTTCCTTAATTTTATTTATTTGTTTGTTTATTTATTTGTGTATTTATTTATTTTTGGTACTGAGGATTGAACTCAAGGGTGCTTAACCACTGAGCCACATTCCCAGCAACTTGTTTATATTTTATTTAGAGACAGGGTCTTGGCTGAGTTGCTAAGTGCCTTGCTAAGTTTATGAGGCTGGCTTTGAACTCACCATCTTCTTGCCTCAGCCTCCAGAGCCACTGGGATTACAAGCATGCACCACCATGCCTGGGTTCCTTTAGTTTTAAAGAGCTCTAAAATCAACATCATAATCTCAGAATTCTTAATTTTGAGCTTTAATTCACAATGATATCTGACATTATTCCTTTCCTTTCTTGAAGCCTCTCTGTTTATGGTCAACTCACAAAAATGTGGCCTAAACAAGCTTAATGTTTAATATAGCATAATTGTGACTTTCTTAGAAGTTCAACTGTATTTGTATCAAATTTACTTTCTCATTTATTTGTTGTATATGATCTAATTTGCTTTTAAAAGCATGGTGTGGTAGCAAGACTCCAAGATGGACTCCAAATTACTATGCTTTGGCATTGATGCCCTGTGTAGACAATTGTAGACACTTCTGTTGACCTAGGACTCCTGTTTACCAACAGAATGTGCTGGAAATACTGCAAAGCCAGTTTTATGACTAGAGTTCTAGAGACTGGAAGCTTATGTTTCCTCTTCTTGGGACATTTGCTTTTGGGAGCCCTTGGCTGATATGAAAAAAATGTCTCCACCCAGTGGCAGAGGCCATGTGAAGAAGCTCTGAGGCCCTATGGAGAGTAGGCAGGGCCCAGCTGTTCCAGTGTCCTAGTTAAGCCTCTAGATGACTAGATGACTCTAGTCCTTCTGATATTAACTACATGGGAGATTTCAAAAGAGATCAGCAGAAGAGTCACCTTGCTGAGCCCAGCCACTTATAGAAGGGTGAGAAAATAGAACAGCTATTGTTTCAGCCTCTCAGTGTTGAGCAGCAGGTAGTTCTACAGCAATATTTACCAGCGTATATGATAAACCTTTTAGATGAAGACTCCAAATGGTATCCTGTTTACCAAGGCAAATTGCTTTCCTCAAAGTCATTAAAAATCTAACTTGAAGGACTTTGATAGGAAAATAAATTTTCAGTGTCCTCACTGTCTTGCTGAGTGAGTGGCACTCTTATTCTCCATCAAAAAACTCATCGAAAAGTGGGATTCTCTCTGTTCTGGTCCTCACCAGTGCTCGTGACTTCTTCTCATCATTCCCCCGCTCATCTGAGTCTGAGCTGGAACTGTCCCAGAGAAGCTGTCCCCGGGTCTCTTGTTCACGGAACCATGCTTCCATTTTCCCAATTTTCTGGTGACAATAGTTGTTCCCTGCTTCATATTCCAGAAATCCTGCAGCCTGTGAGTTTCCTACAAAAGATGAAAATCTCTTTTATTTTTTCCCCAACAGTGGTTTTTCGTTTGTTTGTTTTTCAAGTGCTTAGGTTCTCGTGAACACAGAACAATCTACTTGGAATTTTGTTTATTTGTTTTGGGGTGTGTGGGTTGTGTGTGTGTGTGATCTTTCTCTTTCTCTCTCTCTTACACACACACTCACACACACACACAATTCCAACTGGTGTCTTTGTAAGCATTAATAAAATCTTAGTCATTAGTTTAGAAAGCTTCACATCTCCTGGAAGTCACAAGAATAGTATGCTACCTACCCATGTATCCCAATTCTTTCACAACACTATGCCACATATTGCTTTCATTATTGTAAGAATTACTTACAGAGTCACTTTCCCTCTAAATATATCACCACAAATCTCTTAAGAATAAGCACATTTTCCTACATAATTATAATACAATTATTATATTTGGGAAACAATATTGATATAATACTGTTCTAATACATGGTTATTCAAGTATCTATGGTTGGTCTAGTAATGCTATTTATAGCTGGTTTTGTTTGTTTCTGTTTTATTTTTATTTGATTTTATTTTTTGATACCAAGAATTGAATCTAGGGGTGTATAACCACTAAGCAACATTCCCCAGCCCTTTTTATATTTTATTTAGAGACAGGATCTCGCTAAGTTGCTTAGGGCCTCGTTAAGTTGCTGAAGCTGGCTTTTTTTTTTTTTTTTTTTTTTGGTACCAGGGATTGAACTCAGGGGCACTCGACCACTGAGCCACATCCCCAGCCCTATTTTGTGTTTTATGTTGAGACAGGGTCTCACTGAGTCACTTAGTGCCTCACTGTTGCTGAGGCTGGCTTCGAACTTGCATATTCTCCTGCCTCATCCTCCTGAGCTGCTGGGATTATAGGCATGTGCCACCATACCTGGCTCATGGTTTAATTTTTAGGCCTATGATCCAGTCTAGAATCATGCATTCCATTTTATTTTCTTCTCTTCATCTCTAATGAAATGGGGCTGGGGGTGTATCTTGCGGTAGAGCACTGGTCTAGTATGTGTGAGGCCCCAGCACCACACTAAAAACCGAAAATCCCAGCCTATCTCATGGGTTCCTTTCACCCCTCACTTCCTTCCTCACTCATCCTCCTTCTCCCCTGCTTCTCCCATCTTCATTTTTTTGCAATGCTGACATTTTCTTTCTTTTTTTCAAAAAGTTTTTTTGTGTGTGTGTTATTGGAGATTAAACCCAGGGCATGACACTGACGTTTTAGAGAGTACAATTATTTTGCATAATGACCCTAAACTTAGGCTTTTCTAATTGTTTCCTTGTGGTTAAATTCAACCACAAGGACAAGGATGTTAGGACAAGGATGTTGAACATCTACTGTGTGTTAGTCACACGCTGCTCACTTTTAATTTTCACATCAACTCTGACTTTATAGCAGAATCACCTGTACAGGCTATAAAGACAGATGTCTGGACCACATTGCAGACCTATGGAACTGGGGAGCTCAAAAAGTCAGACTTTCTTCTTTCTTTCTTAGAGACTTATTTTTGGTGTGGTGTTTGATTATGTGCTTATATGTATTTAATTTAGTTTTTAAAATTAAGCAGTACCCAGCCTTCTTTTAGAATGCACAGAGCAACATGGGCTTTGCTCAAGTAAGTCTGGCTTTCCAGAAAACAAAATTTTTCCAACCACTTCTGAGCTGGGAAATAATCCTAGGTCAAAGTCCAAAGTATCCACCAGTTTGGAGGGAGCAGATTGAATCATATTAATGATAATTATTTATTAAATCTTTTTTTTTTTTTTTTTTTTTTTTTTGGTACCAGAGATTGAACTCAGGGGCACTGGACCACTGAGCCACATCCCCAGCCCTATTTTGTGTTTTATGTAGAGACAGGGTCTCACTGAGTTGCTTAGTGCCTCGCCATTGCTGAGGCTGGCTTTGAACTTGCGATTCTCCTGTCTCAGCCTCCCAAAGTGCAGGGATTACAGACGTGCGCCACCACGCCCGGCTTATTTATTAAATCTTTTGGCATATTTTATTTAATCCTTGTTATCTGCAGTTGTGTACTATTATATAAGAAAATCAAGCATTTCTTTTTTCCTCTATGCATATTTTAAAACTACTTTACTGAGATATGATTAGCATACAAAAAGCAGTAGGTATATATTTAATGTTTACAGCCTGGTGAGTTGAAAATCAAGTATTGCAATGTAAGTATCCATGTCTATGACATACCAGTTTCCTTTCTGCCTCAGCACAGGGCGGCATTTTTTCTCTGGAGGAATACCATCATTGTTATTTTTGCTTAGTTACATAGCCATGATACATAGCTGTAGTTAATTTATTTCTGCAGCCTTGACCTCTCCTCTAAGCTACAAGACTTTCTTTTTTTTAAATTTTTTCTTTTTCTTTTTTGGTAAAACTGGACACTTTCACTTTGATGTCTATTTGGCAATGTCTCAGCCTTACCTCTTTCTGTTACAAACCTGCTCAGGTCTTGGCTACCCTAATCCCACAAATGGTACCACTTTTGCCCCATTATCCATTCAGTTATTCAAGAGGAACCCAAGAATCTACCTGGCCTTCTTACTTTCTCCATGTGCCTATTCCAATACATCACCAAGTTGTGCAAAATTCTGTCTGTCTCCTTTTCACCCTCATCTTCACTGTCCTCTCCTAGTCTACATGCCATCTTTCCCTTGTGCTACTGCTATGTCCTTAAAACTACATGTCCTCTTGCATTGCCTTTCCAGTCATTCTCCACAGTGTAGACAGAGTGATATTTAAAAATATAAATCTAACCATGCCACTCCCCTGCCCCATCAATGGCTTCTTCTTGATCTTAAGATAGACCTCAAAATCCTCATTTGACATTACTTGCCATACCCAGTGTGATATGGCCCTGCTGATGTCTCAGAACCATTTCTAGTCACTCTTTGAACCTCTCTTCTCTGTCCAGTGTCTAGAACCCACTGTGCTTTTTCCCACCACAGGGCTTTTGCTCATGCTGGTAGTAATTACAGTTTAAATGTTCCAGCATCCCTTGTCCTTATTATCACAGGCATTCTGACCCCTTACTCCAGGAATTTCATGTCTCAGCTAAATGTCACTTCTAAATGTCATTTTCTTTGTGGAAACCTGACCTTGTAGATTATTTTAACTTCCAGTTATACTCTCCCTGAACATCTCCTTGTTCATTGAGTGTACTATGAAAGCTCTGGAAGCCAAGATCCACATCTACCTAGCTCATTATCATATGATAAACCTACCACACAATGCCTGGCACCTGATATATGCTCAATAGGTATTCATTGAGTGAGTTAATGAATAAATGAATGAATCAATGAATGATAAGAGAATATTAGGATGTGAGAAGTAGTAGTAATTAGGACCTGGGAAAGACTTCATTCATTGGAGTTTAGGGATATCACTCTGCACTGCAAATGAGCCAACCACTGCTAGAGGCATCACTTAGACTGGAAACAGGAGTTTTCTAAAACATCTAAGTAGAGTCGGGAGCTTTGAAATAGGAAGAAAATGTTTGCTAGTGGTATAATCTAATGTAATATTAATGATAGCTTCAGTCCCATAGCCCTATTGGTGCTATGATAATTTAGATCTAAAGTTACTGCATGAGGCAAAATTCACACGTTCAGTTTTATCCTTGAAAACCAATCACTGTCACTGCATCATATACATAGTTTTGTGTACACAACATTAAAGTTTGCGAACCTTTGAGCTAGATGTTTTATTACTTCTTATGTTTCTATAAGACCTTTGGTTCTTTGTGGTTTATAGAGTTAAAAAGAGTAAAAAATAAAAGCAAAAACATAACTTTAAAGAACTTAAATGGGTTTTGAGTGAGCAGAGTAAGGGCAGGTGTATCCTACTCCAAAATTAACTGGAGGAGAGAAACCACACGTGCCAAGGGAGAAAACATGGGAAGTGATTTAGGGAGCACAGGATCACGAAGCACGGATGGTGTTGGTGGTTGTGTGCTTTATAATATGTGTTTTAGAAAAATGTACCACTACTAAGTCAGACCCACAATTTCACAGTTTTTCACAAAATTATATTTAAAAAAACAACAAAAAAAGAGACTGCAGGAAAATAGTATAGGCAGCCAGATAAGACCAGAATTGTGCAGGTAATTTTCAAATGATGGATTTAGAGTGACATTTCTGTGAATCATATGGTGGTTTTGCTCTAAGATATCAATTTCATCCTCCCTGTGTTGTCCATTTTCCCATATATTTACACAATATTTTACATTTTATTTGTGTTGTTACTCACATGAGATTAATTTTTACATAAACCCTACATGGTAGACAATATTTATTCCCATTTTACCGATGTAGAAATTCAGATTCACAGAGGTTAAGTAACTGTAATTTAGCTATATTCTCTATGCAGAATGAAGCTATGTAGAAAAACATATGGCTATTATTTATTGAGAGGCTAGTAGGTGCCAGGCCCTGTTGTAGAAACAAGAAAAGATGCTGCTCTCACGGAGCTTATGTTTAGTGAGTGCTCTGTTGGGACTCAGTGAAGGACTTTGACTCTGCTTCCAGCTCCTTCCCTCCTCTGTATTCAAATCATGGCTTCTAGAAAGAAAGGGTAGGCTCCTCAAAAGCACATCGAAACTCATATACCCTAAGCTGGGCACAGTGGCATACACCCATAACCCCAGCACTCTGGGAGGATGAGACAGGAGAATCACGAGTTCAAAGCCAGCCTCAGCAACGGTGAGGTGCTAAGCAACTCAGTGACACTCTGTCTCTAAATAAAATACAAAATAGGGCTGGGTATGTGGCTCAGTGGTCAAGTACCTCTGAGTTTAATCCCTGGCACCAAAAACAAAAACAAAAACAAAAACAAACCCCTCATATACCCCAAAAAGCAATGCTCACTTCAAGTATGTTATGTATAATTATACAGGTTAAATGATTATATATGTAATTTATCAGAGAAATATACATGAAGTATATGTAAAGAGCAGGTGATTTCATTTTAAAGAGGCAGCAGAAAACACAGATTGATTTTTTTTCTTACAAGAGGGCTCAAACTCTCAGCTCACCTTCCAAAGGGAGAAGAAGAGGGGTGAATATATCATTGACTAAGCGGAGACTGTTACACAGGAACCTTAATGGCCAAACCCTGACAAGCAGGATGCTCAAGTACATGTAGGATCTGGGCTACACTCCATTTATAGGAAAAAGCAAAATTAAACTACTTTTAGAAGGCAGGGAAAGAAAGAAAAGGTGCTCCCTGGAAATAAGAAGGACCCATTACTAGACCATCTACTAAGTGCAGTAGAGTGTGTTGGCTCTGGAGTCAGGTGCCCTGAACGGGTATCCCTTGAGCAGTTTCACCACTTGCAAGGTCAAGGCTATAACCTTGACCATGGACTTGACCTCTCTGGATCTAGTCTCCTCAACTGTAAAAGAGAGTTGGTAATAACCCTCACCTCACAGACCTGATATGCAGAGGATCCAATAATGCGTTTAAAATGTTTAGAAGTTACTTTTAAATACTGGCTCTGCCCATTATTATTCCAATATCCTATCCTATCTCACGTACAGTGTACAATGAGGCTTACAGCATAGAACAGAATGGTCAAACTTGGCATGCACTATAATCTCTCCATCACTGAATAAATGCTCAGTGATATTTGCTCTATTTCCCTTTCCAACAACTCCAGCAATAGGTGTGTTGACGCAGACCATGAGATTCTAATTACTTGTCATTTCATTCTAATGGGAAGAATTAGAATTTCATGCCAGTAAAGTCTACATTTTCTAGGCTCATTTTGTCATGGGTACCCTTACATGCAGGTGCACACACAGGCACAGAGTCATTACAAAGGAAAAGACTGTCATAAAATTTAAGCGTGGAGAGAGTTCTCGAGGGTTATTGAGTCCAAGTCTGGCTAATCTTCAAAATCACTTCTGGAACGTTTAAAAAGTAGAATTCTTTGGTCTCCTGCCTAGAGATTCATTCAGTAGGATGAAGATGAGACTCAGGAATCAGAGCATTTGAAAGCTCCCCAGGGTTCTTCTCATGACCAGGCTGTGCTTATTTTCCCTGCCCTGTGGGTGGCTTGGCTGCTGGTCTGTGTCACATTTTCTGCCCCACCCTGGGAGGGCCAAGGGGCTGGAGAGCAAGCAGGTCAATTCTGTTCCTTTTAGAAGGCCCAGAGTGCATTCTTCTTCTGAAAGGGAGTGTTGAGGAGTGGCAGCTGGTAGGTTTGCAGGCTTTCCTGAGGTTGTCTGTGAAAGACCCGAGCGAAATAAACTCCAAGACAGGCTTCAGACCCTCCAGAAAGACTGGTAGGCCTGAGTTTAGATCCAAGGAAAAGCCACACATTGCTCAAGGCTAAAGCCACTCTTGGACCACCCTCAGAGCAGCCAATCAAAAGAGGTTAAAAATTATACACCTGGCATTCCTGAGGTCTGAGTCAGGGTCTAGGAGACTAGATAGTTACTTTGTACAAACTAGCCAATCACTCACCTCTTGCCCAAACCCCACGTGGGCCCTTTAAACTCACCCGTAGTTGGTCAATTTCAAAAGATTCTCAAAGGTCATGATTGGATCCTGCCAAATGTAATGAGCACCCCCCAGATTCTGAATGGTCAATATTGTCACCATAGGTGCTATAGGATTCTAATTGTGTTTGTGTAATGATGCTGTGCATACATTAGTAGTAGTTGAGTACACCTGAGTTCAATCCTCAGTACCAAAAAAACCAAAAGTTGTTTACCTATGTGACTACAAAGCACATTTCATTCTGAGATTTGGGAGCATAGGTTAAATGGATGCCCCAAGTAGATTTTCAATTATTCAGCCTTTTCTTATTTAATTAACTTATTGATTAAGCATCTTGTTCCTCTGAGCCGGGGCCATGTCTCTTTCAGCAGGCAATTTGCCTCTTAGAATTTTTAGATCTCCAGAGATATGGCCAACTTTTCTGCAGCCCTCTTGGTGGTCAGTTCCACTGATGTGGGGTTTGGCCCACAGCTCAGCCCTGCGTGTGCAAACAAGAAATGTTCATTTCCAACTGAAGGTTTACCTTGGGGAATATGGACAGAGAAAACCAAATGGGGCTCTAATTGGTGGGGCAGCATAGTGTAGAGGTTGAGGACAGGGATGTCTCTTGGAAAACACTGAGCAATCTGAGTTCACAGAGCGACTTGGGTTAGCTGGACAGGAGAGTGGCAGGAAGGAGGGCAGTAGCTAGAAAGGCCCAGGGCCCCATGTTGAGGAGTTCAGTCTTTGTCCTAAACATTCACCAATTTTTTTTTAAAAGCAGGAGAATGACATGATCAGATTTGCATTTTATGATTGCCATTGGTGTAGTTCTTGTAGAACTTTAGTGTGTGTGGGAATCACCTGGGGATCTTGAGAATGGATCCTGGCTCAGTGGGTCGGGTGGGCTCTGTGATTCTACATTTCTACTCCGCTCATAGGCAGTGTCAGGGCTGGTGGACCTGAGGTTCTACTTTGATCACCAAATAGAGTAAAGAAATACTTTAAATTCAGTGTTTCTTAATCTTTAGGGGCTTCAGGATCACCTGGAGGATGGTCAAACCTAGACTGCTGGGCCTCACTCCTGCAGTTTCTGTTGCTCCGGGCACTCTTTCTGGGGCCTGAGCAAGTCCTCTGGTGATGCTGCTGCTGCTGGCCTGAGAACCACACTGAGAACTACTGGAGCAGAGGGTTGCTGGAAGGTGGGTAAGACCTAAGGGGAGGCCCTGGTCAGGTGCTATAACAGTGGCCCTGGTGTGACAGACTGAGGGCCTGACCTAAGGTGAAATCATTGAGAACAGAAGAGAGGACAGATTTCAACACTAGGTGACCTCAACAGGACTTTGCGACTGACTAGCTACAAGGAGAGGGAGAAGAAAGTCTGGAGAGGGCCATAGGGCTCTGGCCTGAGAGAGTGTACATGGAGGCCTCATCCAGTGTCTTGGTCCTGCAAGAAGAGCCAGCTTGGGGAAGGCACTGATGATAGATCCATTTAGACCTTCTGAGTGTGCCAGGAACGCTGACCTGCAGAAGAAACTGTGCAGCCAGGCACAGGAGTGTCTGCGTATGATGCCAAACTAGCTAATGCAAGTTTGCCATGTGGCTGTGGGCTATTTAATATTTCCACGTGCTTCATTCTAGTCATAATTTGAGGCTTTTTTGTTCTGTTTTATTTTGCTTTGCCTTTTCTCCCCCTAGGGAGGGGGCGAGGATTGTAATAAGGCATATAAATCACGTTAAACCCATAAAAGGAAAGAAACATCTTATTACAGAGCTTAAGCCTCTGTCTTTTCCTCCCAGCTATCCAACGTGCCCACTACATTCTGAGAAGTAAAACATCAGCAAGAAACCAAGGATGTCTGCTGTCTTCTCACTCCTCCCCACCACCCCTTTGGGAGTATATTTGATGAAGTTTTAAAAATGCTTGAAATATTTTACTAAAAATGCCACATGACTCACCTGGGCCTCTGTTCATGGTTTCATCAGGTAACATGGTCAGAGGGTCATCATCTTCATTCCCTAGGATGCTTCGAAGAATTTTCTTGGCTTTATGGTCCCTCAGTTTTTGCTTAGTAATTCTTTCTTCCCTGTGAAGATTCTTCTTCAACTCCATTTGGGCCTGAAAATGATCAGCTATAAATGGTCAATGTTCTCTCCATTTAGGCCTTCTGAGTGTGCCCAGGAATGCTGGCCTGCAGAAGAAAGTGTGCAACCAGGGACAGGAGTATTTGCATATGATGTCAGACACTCCTTGATCTTGTTGGACTAGATCAGCCAATTAGCCACTGTGCAAGTTGTAGATTGTCCATAGATATCTGTGGTCCCCTAACCACAATAAAATTTTCTTTTTCTGTTAGAAGGTGTGGTGGCTTTTTTTATTCTCAGGCTTTTTAGGAGAAAGGGGAATGTGCCCACAGTCTAAAGTATCTCTCAATCAAGGTGAGGATGATTGCAGAAATATTTATCTGTGGAATTATGGTCAGTTACTATAGGCTCATTCTTTAGAGACAGGAATTTAGAATATGACAGTTACGGAATATTACAGGTAAAAATGTTTGTTATCTGCTATGGTTTGAATGTGTCTCCCAAATTCATGTTTGGAAACTTAATCTCCAAATTCATATGTTGATGGTATTTGGAGTGCAGCCTTATTATGAGGATCCTGATCCCAGGATCCCAGGAGTGGGTTTGTTCCAAGCTCAGCAGCCTTGGCTCTTTTCATTCCTGCACTCTCTCACAGTCTGTCACCATGTGATGCTCTCAGCCATGTTATGACACAGCAGCAAGGCCCTCACCAGACGCCGGCACCTTGATCTTAGACTTCCCAGTCTCCAGAACTGTGAAACTAAGTTTCTTGTCTTTATTAATTCCTAGTCTATGGTGTTCTGTTACAACAGCAGAAAATGGACTAAGACAAGATCTTTCTTGTAGGAGAATTGTACAGAATGAATTAGAGAAAGAGGCCTAGGTGTCGGAATAAAGACCAACTCTCTCCCAGCCTCACTCCTTTTGCTAAACCAAGAAAAGTGATCTACTCCATTTTCCTGCTGAAGCCGGAATATCAGAGGAGTGATATATTTTTTAAAAGGGAGACTTGAGGTATAGGTTTATTTTCAGGAGGACTGAAAACAGAGAACAGAGTCAGCAGGGTGGTTAGCAGAAGGGATCTTCCTGTCTTCCCAGGTTCAGTAATTGAATCTTTACCTCCAATGACTTTCAAGATGCTAAGTCAAGACTGGACATGTGCACTTGACTATATTCATGTGCCAGGGCAGTGGTTATGTGGTATACATTTGGTAAATACGACATTCTTCTTATATTTACCTCTTGTCTTTTACGGTTCATTTCCAGCATTTGCATCTTATGCAAATATTGTCTTTTCCCAGAAGTGTATGTTGGAGTTTGCGTTTTCTTTTCCAGTTCTTGCTATGAAAGATGACACAGTCATTAGTATGGGGTAATTTGTTACTGACTGCGATCTACAACCTTAAATCCTTCTTGGAACAGAGTGAGATCTTAAGCCATCGTAATCCATAGAGATTTCTTGTGATGATAAATGTGGACTACTGTGCATCCCTGCAAGTCCTTTGTGTCACTATCAGTGAGTGAAGTGGCACTTTGCTGTGTATATAATGTAGTTCTAAAGTTCCTGTAGAGTTTTGCAGACCTCAAATGCAAAGGCTTTGACAATTTCATTTTGAAAGTCTCATTTTGACAATATATGATTTCCCCTGCTTATTACTCTCTCTCCAGAAATGTATTCTGATTAAATGACACCTTCCTTTCTCTCCTTGCCTCTTCTACCATTGACTGATGGGCTGGTTATAGAAGAGCCACTGACTGGTTAAATGCAAGCTATTTCCCTATGGTGTATTCTCATCTGCCAGTATAAGCCCTGGGGAGTATTGCCATTTAGGGAGAAAACTCAGGGAGGGGCCTATCTCTGCAGGTGTTGTCAGCAGTGAGTGGCCTTGAGGATCTGACAGTACCTGGACATCAAGTCATCATACCAAGTCAGCCAACTGCATAGCAGCCCCTGGCTAGCTCTGGAATGACTTAGTGGAGCCTGTGGAAAATTAGGCCCACCTCACAACTCTTGTTTGTGTGTGTGAGGAGTTCTATTCAGGAGAGCATTATCAGAGTAGGGCGGGAAAAGGCACTATAGAAGACCTTGCCCAGGATCCCATTCTGGTGAGTTAGGGACAGAAAAGTCGAGAACGACCTATGGATAAGATTTGTCTTGCAAACTACAAAATGAGAATGAAGAGTAAGGTTTAAACTGAAGGGAGAAAGAAAGGGAAAAGTCATACTAGATTTTTCACAGATCTGAAAACTTCTAGAGTCACCAGTTTCCATGTAAAGTTCCTCTTTCTCATTGACATGGTTCTGATTTCCCCACAAAGCAGAAAAGGTCTAGAGCTCATTCGACAGGAAAGAGCAGCTGCTGGCTGGAGGCCTGCACAGGTGAGAATAGATAGTTTTGAAAGGTACTAACTGCAAAGGATTTATCTGTTTGATTTGACTTTGAACTCTTCAGTGCAGCCAGGACATGAGAAAGACTGCCTGCCTTGTTTCCATGCAGCCTGTCCCTGCTAACCACCCCCTCTGGGGACTCCTGTAGCTCACCTTTGCTTTGTGCCTTGTCCAGGCTTCTTGCTGGCTCAGGAGTCTTTCAGAGGTAATTACTTGTGGCAGGTCAATGGGTTCAAGCTTCTGGAAGTCCAACATTACAGTATTCAGCATTCCTCATGCCATGAGATGATGAAACACAAAAGCCAGTCATTAAACTATCTGAACACTTCGGAGCAACACTTATTCTTGCAAGCGTATGGGGAAGGTGATCCCATCGGCCTTATAGTCATTATCTGTGCAAAAGGCTTTTTGACCTCTCTGGGTTCCTTTTTTTTTAAAAGTATTTGTTGTTGTTTTTTTAGTTGTAGATGGACAGAATATCTTTATTTTATCTTTATGTGGTGCTGAGGATCGAACCCAGTGCCTCACGCGTGCTAGGTGAGCACGCTACCACTGCGCCATAACCCCAGCCCTCTGGGTTCTTTATTGTTCTATTGCACTGTGGCTGGTGATTTACTAATTGAAATACTGGTCAGAGAGTTAAAAGACTAAGTCATTTTCTATCTGCACTGCATTTTCAAAGTTATCAAATAACAAGTTCTTAGAAAATTGGATGTCAAAGAGGCACCAGGAGGTTACTTTATTTTACTCATCTCTTGATCTCCCAGCTGACCTATTCCAGTCCTTAGGGAAAGGACCTGTTTTTAAGATCTCCAGAAAAGCTTACTCAGACTCCCCCGGTGACAATCATGGGTGATTATGAGACATATTTAACGTGAAAATGCAATGTGTTAACAAACCTTAGAGATGTCTTTTTGTACCAGAGGCTAGGCTTCACGAAGGACATCACATTGGAGTTTCAAGGGCTCAGTAAGACTAGGTGGCTGGGTCTGCCTATAGCCTTTTTAAAATCTCAGATGTCTTTATGTTCCGCAAGTCGAATAGTGAGACACTGAGAAGGGACTGAGCAGACTTGGGAGATGAAGCTGGTCTCTTCACACTGACATGCAATGAGGGGCCTGGAGTGTTTATTGTTCACCCATTGAACATGCATGGGGATGTAATGACCAACAAAAATGGACATGTCCTTCGTGGAGCTTATAATCTATGGGCAACAGGTTGACTTTGGTTATGTAATTATTTGACTGATAATTACAAACTGTGATTAGTGCCTTGAATAAAAAAGTATTTGACAATATATAACTGGAGGACTCAACCTTGAAAATGAATGGGGTTGTTATTGGTTGAATTGTACCTTCTCCCATTTGTATGTTGAAGCTCTAACCCTTAGTACCTCAGAATCTGATCTTATTTGGAAATAGGGTCATTGCAGAGGTAATTAGTTGAGATAGGACATACTAAAGCAGGATGGACCTCTAACCTAATATGATGGTTTTCTCATACAATGGAGAAATGTGGACACAGATCCATTTACAAGTTGGACACCAGGTGAAGACAAAGGCAGAGACCAGGTGGTGTTTCCACAAGCCAAGGAATGTCAAAAATCACCAGCAAACCATAAGTAGCTAGGGAAGAGGCATGGAAAAAATTCTCCCTTACAGTCTTCAAAAGGAACCAACCCTATGGACACCTTGATCTCAGACCTCCCACCCGCAGCAGTTATTCTAAGTTTATGAGTTATTCTAAGTTTATGTTGTTTCAGTCATGCAACTCGTTGTATTTTGCTGTAACAACTTTAGAAGGCCAGTGGGAGGGAAAAGGCTAAAGAAGCAGTCCAAGACGGTTTCTTGAGGAGGTAATTTTCTAGCAGAATTTGGAAGATTGGAAGTTTTCAGGGAACTAAGGTGTTCTGGGCAGAGTTAACAGCTGTGCTGTAACGCAGGGTGAGAGCATGACCTGTTGAGGGAACTGAAGGAGCCCAGTCAACTGCAATTCCAAGTGAAGAAAAGAGAAGTTCAAAATGGGGCTGGAGAGCTCAGGCAGGGTCAGCAGGCCATTGTAAACATGCTGGTTGATCTTAAGGGAAATGGGAAGCCATTGGCAGTATTAAGCAGAGTAGTGACATGATTGCCTTTGCTTTCTAAAAAAAAAAAAGATCATTCCTGGGTGCAGTGTAGAAATGAGATTAAAGAAGAGTAACTATGAAGTGGGGAAAACAGTGAGGGGGACAAAGATGACAGACTGAGGTTTCAAAGATAATGGACTGAGGTTGACAGAGGAAGATTGATGGCTCTACGAATATATAGACCTGACCAGAGAAGATCTATTATGGTTGGTGAGGGAGAGTGAAGGCTCCAAATGACACCCAGAACAAGGGATGGATGGTGTTATTCACTGAGATGGAGACCCTAGAGGAAGACCTGGTTTGGGTTGGATTTAGAAGGAAGATACAAATTTGGTTTGCAGCAGCTTGAGTTGGAGACACCTTTGAGACATGTGAGTGTAGGTGTTGAGTAGGTAATTAGACAGGCAAGGAGCTCAGAGGAGAGGTCTGTGTTGGATGTACATTTGGGAATCATCCCTGGGGAGAGCATGACTGAAACCGAGGTCATAGGCAAGGTCAAGACTGAGAAAAGCAGTGCCAAGGAAAGCAGACTTTAGCTCCAATACTGGGAAGCTCATGGATGGGGATGAGCTGGCCAAGGAGACTGAGAAGTGATGACTCAAGTAGTAGGAGGAAAGCTCAGAGAACATCAAGCTGCAGCCAACAGTGTGAGCACCACTCCCACACTAGCCAACATCAAAGACAAATGATCATTTATTTAAAAATTATTTTTCATTTTTGTGTGACTTGTTACATTGTCATGAAGTTGACCTGGAAGCCAGCTTGGCTTTTAAGGTGACTGTGGAGAGCAGTGATCTAAATCATGGCCTGTCTGGCTCTTGTGGCTGCA
>CM053401.1:38998439-39075644 GCA_028644305.1 Xerus rutilus | reverse complement strand
ATGTGTGAGACAATGCAAGAAGGTTTAGAGGAGAAATGATTGGGTTATGAGAGTTTTAAACCAATCAGTAAATTAATCCTCCGATGGGATTAACTGAGTTGTAACTGAAGGCAAGTGTGATGTGGCTGAAGGAGGTGGGCCATTGGGAGCGTGGCTTTGGGGTATGTTTTGTATCTGGTGAGTGGAGCTTCTCTCTCTGCTTTCTGATCATCATGTAAGCCACCTGCCTTCGCCACAATCTTCCGCCATGATGTTCAGCCTCATCTTGAGCTCTGAGGAATGGAGCCGGCTATCTATGGACTGAGACCTCCGAAACTGTGAGCCCTCAAATAAACTTTTCCTCCTCTACAATTATTCTGGTCATGTCTTTTAGTCACAGCAGCAAAAAACATGACTAAAACACTGGCTTTGAACTTGTAATCCTTCTGCCTCAGCCTCCCAAGGTGCTGGGATTACAGGTGTAACACTGAGCCTTGCTATTTTTCTTGACTTCATTTTTAAGGTGGTTGGTTAAAGTGTGGGGTACAGTATTAGATGCTTAAATATCAAAGTCCTCTTTTGAGCTTGATGGACTATTGGGAGAATCAAAATCTGACCTTGGCTTCTTTAGGTTTAATAGATAATAAAAGTACTTTGTAGGGCTGGGGTTGTGGCTCAGTGGTAGAGCGCTTGCCTGGCATGTGTGAGGCACTGGGTTCGATCCTCAGCACCACATAAAAATAAATGAAAAAAATAAAAGTTAAAAAAAACTTTGTAAACTATACAGTGATGCACAGATATTTGTCACTGGTTATAGTAATTTCTTCTGTTTGAGTTAGCTTCACGGAGACGTATATTAAACACGCTCCATTGAAAGGAAGCTTGGTTTAGGAATAAAACAAGTTTTAAAGTTATTCAGTTTATCCACAGATATGCTCAAAAACTTCAAAATTAGATATTGATTTATTACATTTGTGCTTTATTTTTCTTGAACTAAATAATATTTTTGAGGTTTCTAATATTTTGGAATATTTTCTAATAATTTGGGAAAAGATGCTCTTTTGGAACCAAAGGCTATAATCATTTCAAGTGATAATTTTGAGCTTCTAGAGAAGACAAATAAAAACCAACTGAAACAGAAATAATTCTAAAAATGTGCTTCAATACCCCCGGGGATGGCCCAGACATCTGGATGAATTATGTAGCCCGTGGGATTTGGCTGTAATCCCGTTTCTCAAATGTCAATGGTAGATCACAAGAGAGCCCCAAACCCTCCTTTTAGCTGTTGTTCATTTCAAGGACCCACTCTGATCTCTTTCCCTTTCCAGGATGATACTTTTTAGAATTTATACCTCTTAGAATTTGTAGTCCTCTAAAGGGAATCTATTAAACATTTATCATAGTGATACATTTGATGCTCTTGCTTTATTGTCTTGAGATTTAATGTTCCTAATTTCAACAACTAGTTAACTTCTGGGAAAATAAAAGGTTAAAAATAGAAGGTGTAGAGATCTTTGGGGCTGATCGTTAGGAGTACAGGACTTTAAGACCTGGCTAGTATTTAGTCTCTGTGTGTCCTTGGGCAAGTTACTTAGCTCTCTGACCACATGTATAAAATAAGGGGGCTTGGTGGATTAAATGAATGACATAGATTAAGTTGCCTAGTATAATATCAGACTTGTAAAGGTGGTAATTGAATAGTAGTGGTAGTCATTGTTTTTATTATTTATTGTAATTTTCCGTAGACACCCAATGAGTCAGTGTTAAATTCAGGCCCCTTAAGTCCCCATGCCTATGCACTTGGTAGAATACTTGTGCCTTTTGGAAGTGAAATCATTACTAAAGGAAATCCTAAGTAATTTTGTCTTTGCAATTGGCAAAATTATCTTTAACAATATTCTTATTAATATTAGTCAATATCCCTCTTTTATGATGATAGTTAAAAAGGGATGTTACTATTAAATCCAAGAAGTTCTTTTTGAAGCCTGTTAAATTCATCTTACTTGAAGTCTTCGAGGTGGATGCCTTTTAATAATACTTGTTTCTCCCTGTTCCAATGGGATGTCAAAATACATAGCCCTGGATGCTTGAAGAATTGGGAGAGAAATGAGAATAAACCATTAAAACAATTTATCATTAAATTAGAAAGATGATCATTAGTTATTAGACTTGTTAACACAATTTTGTACCTTTTCAGTTTTGTATATGTAAACTTTAGATTGAATGTGGAGATTAAACACATGGAACAGAGTCCCTACTTGAATGCAAATGATAAAATTTTAGTCTAATTTCTGCTTTCCTCATTTTCTCCTCTGATAGATATTTAGAGGGAGATCTGCAAAATTAACAATACATTGACTACTGAAACACAGAATTTGGCCTGTGTAATAGAAAGTAATAGAAACTTACTGATTTGTTTTAGTTCCATGAATCTCCTCCCCAAAATATAACAAATCAGAAAAAAAAATATTTAACAAATGAAAATAACCCATCTTTTTACAGGAAATAGGCAATAGGTGATTAGATGCAGGGAAAGGTGACGCAAAATTGGAACATGAGCTTCCAACAGGAGTATGCAACGCTTAGCCTTGTACGATCACAATTAAACAGTTTCTCCCCAACCAGGGAAATTCCAAGTTGCTATTGTAATACAACACATCAACATTCTTTCCTGAGAAAATAAGCCATGGCTACAGAATTAAAGCCTCTGCTAGGAAGCAGGGAGGTTCAATAGGTCTGTTATGAGTTTTGTAGTCCTGGGCTCTTATACTGCTGCCAAGACCAAACAGCATGAGTGAAATCCTCGTCCTTTCCCTTGGCAATCTGGATGCATATGATTTCTGGATTGTTAAATAGACTATCTACACTCTTCACATTTTAAATGGAAAATTCCAGAGGAATTATGCATCTTTATCCTTAAGACTTTGAATGGCCCCTTTAAGGACTTTGCTCTAAATTTTAGTAGTATGCAAACTATGTCCTTATTTTATTTTGATGGTGGCACCACATTGAGAGGACAGAAATAACAAAAGCAAAACATTGGATTTAAAAATTTGAATATTTTTGGCGAATTTTTTTCAGAAGTCTGACTACTTCTTATTTGTACACTATGACTTGAAAGATATAACCCCATTATTTAGTTAGATTCTCTCAAAATGGCATATGCTATGCCAGGCAGTTGTTTTCACCTCTGATGATAGGTAAAGAAAATTGATAAAGTGACTTATCCAAGGTTGTCTCATTTGGTATTAATTGGAGCTGGGTTTAGCCTGCAGCATGCTCACCGTTACTTTGTTATTTATAATTAATGTGATTTTGTCTTCTCAAAAAAAAATTTTCCAGTTGGGACTCTGAAGTGCTAAAATCAGCTTTCACTATCCAGTTACCAAAAATCTTAAAACTCTGGATAGAGAGTTTGAATAAAAAAAAGAATCCTTTGGTTCAACTAAGAGGAAAATTCCCACTCTCATATTTAAGAAGTTGGGAAACATATAAAATAGCCTGTATAGAACTACTTCAAGTTGTCGATTCTACAGAAAGTACTCATGCCAATTATCGTGCATAAGATCTGCTAGATACCAAAAGAGAATACAGGCATTCTGACCAAGACATCCAGTAAGGGAAGCTTATTTGTGTTACTGACCCAGACTGAGAAGGAAAGAGAAAATTCTACACATATAGACTTGTGTATACATTATAAACACATATTTCTCTTCATTATCTCCAGGATCATCACAACACATTTTACATGTCTTATAAAATACCCCAGAATAATTTATAGCCACTTCAGGCCCAGAGCTTCCAATCAAATGGAAAAAAATTCTTTCCTCTGCACATGACGGTGAAGAGAAGGGGTGACTCATCCACTCCTCTGTACCACAGTAAATCAATTTTGTTTGGGGTGGTTTCCAAAGTCACATTAGGGAAGATTCACTCTTAAAGTGCTGCATTCAAAACCACAAAGCCTGAAGCATTAAACTGTGCTGGAGACAATGATTTAAATTTAGAATCAAACTGAAATATATGTTTGTTATTCATTACATCAGTATCTATATAATTTTAATGGTCTGGCAAAGCTCGGTACAAACATGGAAAGCACTATAAACTAAGCTGAAACAAAATGATTTTCCTTCTCATCTGGAAGGTTGAAATGCCTTTGTACACAATTTACACACCCTTTCTAAGGTGCCAGGATACCTTCAGTTGACAGACATTCAATCCCCACTTCAACTGACAAATGTTCAATCCCCCCTGAAAGATATTTCTTTACATCTCAATAAATTAGAGACACTCTGAGATCACAGAGACAGGTCAATCTATCGATAGCTCTATTAGGTCCAGATACATAAATCTCTTGATGGGTTTTGCATTTACCTGTGGCATATCTTCCATACCAGGTTTCTCGCAGAGGTGGCAGCTGGCCTTCCAAAGTTTCATTCTGGTCCTGTGGTCTTGCCAACGAATATGAGCTCTTTTTTTCCAGGTTCTGATTAAATGCAAAATCCACAAGGCCAGATGAGGGAGTCTCTGCTCCTTTGTTTTCTAGAGGGGCTACTTTGGTCACCCTAGAGTGAGCCTTAGAGTGACTCCAGCCCATTTCCTATAAAAGATATTCAAAGAAAAACCATGCTGGAGTTAGTTTGGGGGGTCTTTAATGTAGCTTGTTTCAATTAAGATATTTCAGAATCCCAGTGGCTTGGGAGGTTGAGGCAGGAGGATGGTGAGTTCAAAGCCAGCCTCAGCAACTTAGCGAGGCCCTAAGCAACCCATGTCTCTAAGTAAAATACAAAAAAAGGGCTGGGGATGTGGCTCAGTGGTTAAGTGTCCCTGAGTTCAATCCCCAGTACCAAAAAAAAAAAAAAAAAAGCGATTTCGGAAGCTGATCCCAGCTTTACAAAGTAGCAGTTTCCTTCACAACATCTCTCTGACTCTGTTTCACCACATAATAACACCCTGGCCACTTCCCAGAAGGTTGGTTTCCATGGCGACTTCCCTTCACCTCCTGTGTTGCCATTCCAGCCCCAAAGAATCCAGTTAAACATTGACTTGGTTATGCTACTTTCTGAAAAACACAGCTGAAGGAATAGAAACCACTATTGATCATTAAACAAATGTCTAATGCCCAGAAGGATATTAACAGAAATGGAGGGCAAAGATTTAGAGAAGTCTTAAACTTGACCCTTTCACTGCAGGTACCCTCTTAAGGACTAATCATCGAGAATAGCTAAGTCATCTTTGGAAATAAGAGAATGCATGTGAATTATGGAGGGTTTTGCTAATCTTTAATTTGATTCAGAAAATATGTTTTGCAAATAGGAAAAGAAGCTGCAGAGTGAACAAAGCTTCACTTGATTTTTCTATCAATGACTTGAGTTTCCTTTGAAGGGAATATATTGAGAGGGAGCAGGAAGACAACAGGATCCCCCCACCCTAAAGAAAATATATCTTGAATAAATTATCCAAATAAAAGCTGTTTTCAAAGCATATTTCAAAGCATATTTATTATGTTTTTAAAAAATAGAAGAAAAGACTAGATGCTGAGTAGTGATTTATGCATGGTGGGACTATGGGTGATTTTTATTTTATGTTTTATACTTAAAAACAAGACTCACTGTCAGGTTTTAATTGCCCATGATCCCAGATTACGTGTTTCCATTATGTCTCCATAGAGAAATTTTAAAACGTATTTATTTTTTGTTTTTGCAAAATTCATTTGCTAAGGGGCCAACATGGTGTTCAGAAAGTCTTGAGAGTCTGCAGAAGGATTCAGCTCTTATTTTTTGCTTTATTATTATTTAACTTGGAGAAATTATATTTGTGGAGAATATGAGTCTTCATTAAGGAAACAGGTTAGTTGATAAGGAAATAATTAAAGAAATGAAAGTGTGTTTCTGGGTTTGTTTCTCTAGCCAATTCCAAGCTTTGTGACTGTTAGGTTGGTTCAGGGTCCAGGATGTCCAATTAGGGGGACCAGTCAGGGCAGCTGCTGAACGGAGCGGCCAGCCAGACGCTGACATCACTAGTAGACGTGCCTCCTGTCAATCAGCGGGTTTTTCCTGACTTATCCAGGAAGGATTCTGGCTTTCTCTTCCTGCCCTCTAAGCCCTCCCCTTCCTGACCGGGCCTTTTAAAATTGTCTGTATGCCAGAACACACGCGCCATTCTCCCGGACACACTCTGATGGACACACTCTGATGGACGGGAGAGTTCAGCCCGAGAGCGTGTATTTCCATTAAAGCCTTGCCCAGCAGTTTTAATTCGTCTCCTTTTGTTCCTCTGGCTTTACAGTGACTTCTACAGATTACTCAATGTCCTGCACTGTAAAATGTGGTTAATAATAATACTGCATGAATACTGAAGTACTTGGTTCCATTTAAAGCTCTTAGGACACTATCTGTCGGGCAGTACGTTCCCTATAAGCACGGGCCAGTGTCTTCTTCCTCTTGAGGAAAATTGCTACATGTCCACACATGCATGGGATAGTCCTGATTGCCCACTGACAGAAATTTATTAACACAGACATGTCCCTGTGTAAAGGATTTTACACCTAAGTATAGGAAATCCAACGAGGATAAAGAAGAGTCAATTAATTGCGTATACTTACCTGGAAAAACACTAGCACTGAAGAACTATCATTTTAAAAAATCTTCATATGCTGAAAGGATTTTATAAGCACCATGGTAAAAATTTTTAATTTCATTAAGAGAAAAATGAGAATTTAATCTCACCTATAGAGTTGGACATAGATGTAGTTTCATAACCACTAGAGCTGGCACACATTAAAAAGCTCTCATCTACCAAAATCTGACCATTCCCCAAACTACCCATAATGCTTTATAGTGATCACCTCCCAGTTCAAGAATGACTATGAATACACATTATTGTGTGGAAAAATAATAAAATACAGTAATAGAATTCATGAGCATAGAATGAGAATATGAGTTTATAAATGTCTTAAGATGAAGCTCAGGAAGGATTAGCTACATTTTTCTAAAGCTGGAGATAGGGTCCCGAGTTAAATTTATCAAGACAAAGGCGCAGAGAAAAGGTAAGGTAGGGAGACTTCAGGGGAGAGGGGGAGGAGCAGGCGCTAACAACCCTGTGTGCTATTTCTGCACTGAGGAGTAAACCCCCAGCCTGGGGCAACTTCACAGGCAGCAGGACCTGGCATTTCCCACGGGGACCTATCTTGCCTGGTGTGGGGTGTGCTCTCCTTCAAGAAGTGGTGGGCCCAGCTTTGAGGCAAAAAGCTGCAAAGCTGCATTTCTCAGTCAGAAATCTCAGCTTTTGTTCTGGATTCACTCCAGACTATCCTTGAGGCGAAACTGTTAAGCAATCTTGTTTAGTGGATTTAAATTCTATAGAAATGTGATACACGTTCATAATGAGATATGTGGATTTTCTTGCTTTCTAATAAAAGGAAGTTTTACATTTGAAATGACAAGAGACAAGATCTAGGGCTTTAAGTATGAGTTTGGTATCATAGAGTTAGGTGCTCTTGAAATTTCCTTAAAGACTTCGATAGCCTAATCATCTAGTCAAAGTCAGTAAGAGAGGAGCTTTTCTTGCTGGATGTAAACATTACCTACCTTTGTCCATAGGGCTATGATTTAGGGGCTTTGCCTTGGTTTTGATGGACTTGGGTCATCCACACTCCTAGCCCCACACCTTGTGAAGTGGCTGCCTGGGGTAAGGAATGTGCTACGTAGAGAAAAGACAGGTTTATTTGCTGGTAGCTCACCAGCTACTCTATGAATCAAACAGGAGACCAGTACCACAGTAGTTCTCTGTTCTAAGTAGCTACCTATAGAAAACCATAGAACCATTTAAGGGTTAATAGTAGTAAATCTTAAAGTTTAAACAACCTAATATTGGTTCTAGCACCAAAACCCATGGATGCTCAAATCCCAATATAAAATGGCATACATAGTATTTGCATATAATCTGCATGCATCCTCTCTTGTACCTCAAATCATGTCAAAGTTACTTGTAATAGATAATACAATCTAAATGTTATATAAAGAGTCGTTCTACCATTTTGTTTAGGGACTAATAACAAGAAACAAGTCTGTACATGTTCAGACAATTTAAAAAAATTTTTTTGATCCACGGTTGGTTGGATCTGTGGATGCAAATCCCAAGGACACTGAGGGACAACTATATTAAGCAGGTGGCAGACACTAATGTGATACTCCTTAGGACAAGATGGTGGCTGTTGGGAGCCAGGTTGGTTAAATTGCGTTATACTCCCTTATTGGCTTAGAAAAGCGTCACACTGAGTTTCAGTGTACACATTAATATCCCTTAGGGTTAGATTTACTTTCACATATAGGTAAATTATTATGCTTTCCATCAGTGGGTTTTAAATCCTAAATGTTTACAGAATTCCTAAATTATGCTTCTAATAAAATTAAAGCCTCTTCTGCAATTGATCTGTAATGGATAAGTAATCACTGGAGGCTTTTCATCAATGTGAATTATGTGTTTGGATTCCTACTAAGCAGAGTGAACCTTCATTTTCCTTCCAGCAATCTATACACTAGGTGTGGAAGTGACAGTGTAACCAGACCTACTTAGTTTAGAAGCTCTGAAGTAAAGCAGATGGAAAAAAAGCATTCTGAGCTTCTTGTGTAAACTGCTAAATAAGAGCAGTTGAGCCTGGGGTGGTGGCACACACCTGCAATCCCAGAAACTTGGGAGACTAAGGGAGGAGTTTGAGGCCAGCCTTAGCAACTTAACAAAGTCCTAAGCAACTTATTAAAGTCCTGTCTCAAAAAAAAGCGGGGGGTAGGGGGCGGCGGGGGCTGGGGTTGTAGTTCAGTGGTAGAGTGTCCTTGGGTTCAATCCCCAGTATCAAATAATAACAATAATGATGAGAATAATAAGGTTCTGTTGAATGAAATCTGTATCTTTTCCCTTTAAATATGCTCTGCAATGCATCATTGAATTAAATGCTAAAATCAGGCTGTCACATGCCTATGCTACTCTGAATACAGCCAGTGGATAAGTTTCTTAAAATGTATTGCTAATGGATTAATTTAGATGAAAGAATTTTTTGTATATTTTCTCTCTCATTGGGAATATCAATCTAGTTATAATACTCTGTAAGACATCTTTAGAAAATTGTCTTCCTTCTCCTTCTCCTCCTCTTTCTAATTTACACTGAAATTTAACCTTTAGTACATTGTCTCTATTTGGTCTAATGGTCACTCAGCATATAATTAAATAATATGTATTTTTCTCCTAAAGGAAAAATTCTACTCTTATTGATGCCTACCAGATTTTTTGCCTCCCTTTTTTGAAAACTTTAACTTGTAGACCCAGAAGTAAAGATGTGAGCTTCTAGCTGCTAAGGGAACACAGGACCAGGGTAGAGAGGAGTGTAGTAAATCAGATGCGCTAGAGTTCAAGGTGGGCCAAAGTGGTTCAGAGCAAAGCTTCAGCTGTTGTCACTGAACTAGCATCAGCCTGGCCTGTGCTAGTTCCTGAGTTCCAGAGGTGTCAACTATCAGCTGTGAGTTTTAAAACATTTCAGCTCTTGGGCTGATCCAAGATAGGAAGTCATTCTGACCTGGGGAAGTCTTTACTTTGGATTTTGAAAAATCACAGAAATATGAAATTTAAAGGACACCACATAAGAGAATAGCACCAAAGATTTCTCTTTCTTTCATTTCTTCGTTATTCCTTCTATTCCTCATCAAATACAATGCCAAGCAATACTAAGATAACATCCTCACTGCTCTGGCCCTCTGCCTGGCAGGGAGATTTTTTTTTCAGGTGGCCTAGGGTCCCAGACCTGGCTCAAGTCACTTAGCAAAGCAGTGAGGACAGAGGGTTCCTTTGACTTGTGGTGGAGTTTCTACTGGTGCAGTTGGGTGACCACTCAGACCCTACTTATTACTTTTCTTGGGGCAGAAGTTATGTAATGACATCCAATCTTAGCTCTTTGATCTCTTGGAGTTCTGGAGAGCAAGTTTTGGCATGTGTTTGTTTTTTGGGTTATTTATTTGGTACTGAGAATTAAATCCAGGGGCACATTACCACTGAGCTATATCACCAGACTCTTTATTTTTTATTTTGAGACAGAGTCTCACTAAGTTGCTGAGGCTTTGAACTTTGATCCTCCCAAATGGCTGGGATTACAGATGTGAGCCACTACGCCTCATAATAAATGTTATAGAAAAAAAAAATGGTTTTTTGATGGTGCTGCTGAGGATCCAACCTAGGCCCTCACACGTTAGGCAAGTGCTCAACCACTAAGCTATACCCTAGTTCTTTGATTTTGTGTTTTAATAGAAGCAGAAAGCAAATGTGCATGATTGCTAAAGGATAGAGGCAAGAGATTTGCTGATCTTAAGCTTACTCCCTTGCTACCAATTTTGCAGGCTGGTAAAGGACACAGATCTTGGCTTAGCTAGCTTCAGGAATATCAGACAACAGAACAATGTTCAGTCTGTTTATTCTGGCTGTGTCTCATGAGAAGGGAGCAGAACATTACACAGGAGTGTCGAGGTCTCAGGCTCTACTTCTACCATAATGCCAGCTTGGATCCTCGCTCTTCCTGAAGCAGTTCCAAGAGCAGTGCTCAAAGCCTTGCTGACATGTGTCTTGCTGCCTGTTCTTGTTGCTTCCTGACTCATTCTGGCCCTCCTCAGCATGTTCACAGGCACAGCCACTCATGCGCAAGGTGGAGAGTTTAGGATTCTCTTGATGAAAGCAATGCAGTCTTTGGGGTCTTTTCCAGAGCTCTCTCAGTGATCCCTGGAAGGTAGGTTCCAGCTCAGGACTCACAGGCAGTCAGATGCTGTCCAGAGCTTCGCCTCTTCTCCATGTTACACAAATGATGTCATCTGCAGGATTGGACACTTAAACTTCAGACATTTTCAAGCAGAGAGCAGTGGTTAATTTCTGTGTAATTATTAGCAGCCAAGGTGGCTACATGCTCAGGCTCTGGGTAACCAAGGCCTCTGGGGGACCAGCTTTCTAGCCTTTGCTCCTAGTGGGAGGCAAGGTGACAAGGCTGCTGTGGAGGGGAGGCTGGAGGCAGCCCACTGTGCCAGGTGCTCCTCTGGGAGTAACTGTGGGGAATGAGACATGGCACTTGCTGCCCTGACTGGATTCAAACTCTAGCACTGATGGTGGAAAGGCAAGAGCAAGACAGCTCAGATCTCTAGAGGAGCAGTGTGAACTACAGCTTAGTCAGTACCTCATCAGCTTCCACTGCCCTCAGTGTACAAGCCAAACTCACGTATGTGCCATCTTAGTTTGGGTCCCCTTGGACAGCTTTCCATGCAGGTGGTCTATTTGGGAGATCATCCTGGGAAACAGAGGCAACAGGTGTAGAAGGCGACTCAGGGGAAGGCAAATAAAGCTTGTCTAGAGGATGTCATCCAGTTTGTTCCACTGTGAGAAAAACTTACTCCTGGTGCAGAATTCAGATACAGTGTGGAACACACTATTTCCACTGTTTGTGTCAGAGATACTTCACCAGAGGGGTGAGGGAGTGGGACACCTATTCTCCAATGCCTGACACTGGTGGAGAACCCTTGAGGGGAGAGAGCAGAGGGATGTTTATTCCCTGGCACTTCTGGAGGGCCACATGCATGAGGTCAGGGTGGGCTCTAACAGGTAGAGAAAGCCCTGAGGTAGAGAGATGTATGTGCTGGCAACCACCTTGAAATGGGAAAGTTCCAGAGGACAGGGCAGGGCCCCAACAGCATCTGCTAAACATGTTCTTACGTATTTCCTCACAAGCGGGCCTTGGCTACTGCTCTAGCCTCACCTCAAGAAGTGGGTGGATGTGGGGGGAATTGTGCCAGGAGAGATGACAGTCCTCACTGGGTGACTATAGGCATCAAATGTAGAGAAGCCCATCATGGTAAGCAGGAAGGCCGCCATGGCCCCAGACCCTGGGACGCTCCACGGTTAGGCACAGCTTGGCCAACCCACTGATCTCCAAGATTAAAAGAATTGACATTTTAGAGCTATAACAACCCAAAACCAAACCCAGACATTTCCAAGCTGCTGGTTTCGAGTGCATAGTTTGGAAACACCCTGTGCTAAAAGCTTTTCAGAATTTTCTCAGTTCATCTGAACAATAGTCCTATGAAGTAGATCAGTTGTTTAACGTCTCTGAACATTACTCCCTTAAGTTCAGAGACGTTAAGCAACTGGTCTAAGGCTATGTGGTGAAAACAAGATGTGGACCCTGCTTGTCTCACCCCATAGCTTGTTTTGTCTTGGGTTTGGTTTTGGGTTGTTATAGCTCTAAAATGTCAATTCTTTTAATTTTGAGCAACCTTCCCACTTTTTTTTCATGCTACTAACTTGTTGAAGAGACTGTGGAATCAGTTGTCCTGTGGAATGTCCCCATATTTTGAATCTGCCTGGTTGGCTCCTCCTGGTGGGACCTGTTTCTCCAGCCCCTGGATATGCTGTAAACTGGGAGTTAGGCCAATGGCTTCTTAGATGCAGGTGTGCCATCCAGCAGCCTCACCCTCCCAGCTGGTGCTGTGCTCTTGTGAGGCCTGTTGCCTGGGGAGGCTGAACGCTGCTGATCCACTCACCCTCCTGCTGATTGGTCCAGGAGGGTGAGTGGATCCCTCCAGTGAAAGGCTATGCATTCTCGTGATTTTTTTTTTGTGTGGTACTGGGGATTAAACTCACGGCCTCACACATGGTAGGCAAGTGCTCTACCATTGATCTACATCCCCAAAACCTGTACTCATAATCATAATGTGATAGAACTACTTCAACACCAGATTAAAAAGTGGCTAACCTAAATCCCATCAGGGTGCTGAGCCTGAATTCAGAGGTTTTCAGATGTTAGACAGCCTTGACCACCTTTTACAAAGATATAAAAGAAGAGGCAGGCTGGTATGCCCCTTCCTGGTACCCCAGACTAGGATGGTGGAGGCTTTATGACCTCAGGTTCATGTGAAGCTAACAACTAAGCTCGCAAGCTACAGAGGCTTGGCAGCCAGGTCAAGACATGAGATGCTGGTACAGGGTTCCTTCTAGGAGGACACTGCCTTCCTTCCAAGCTGTGAGGCAGCCTCTCCTTTCCTACACAGACCAGATTTATTTCAGATGATGCTGGGCCCCGCTTTGTCTCCCATGCCAGCTTTTGCAGGTCCCAAATAACCAAAAAAACTTCCAACTTCCAATTCCAATGATGTCAAATGAGGCTATTATGTGATCAGCTCTGGTTCAGGCCCAAAATAGACCCTAAAGCTCGAAGGGATTTAATGATATTCTCCCACATTCTGTTCTCCGTAACCCTCTGCTTGGCCTGCTGCACTGCTCTGCCACAGTCAGCTGTGTCCTGGGGTTTGGTCCTGTGCAGGGATAGCCTGGAGCTGAACTGCTGCAGTTGTTCCCCTGAGGCCCTGAGGCTGGTCCTCTGGTGGTGCCTGTCAATTCCCCTGCACCATCACCACATTTCCTTGACATCTAGGTCCAAAGAAAAGTTCATGCTACAAAAAAGTTCATGACTCCCCCATGCTACAAAGCAAGAGGTGAATAATAATAATAATTAATATTATTAATATTAATAATAATAAAATTAATAATAATAAAATTATTATTATTACTATAAGTGGTTTGCCATAAAGGACAAACACAGGAATTTGGAGCTGGGCCAACCCACCTAGAAGGAACTCTTAACATCCCTTTCCTCTACCCCCAAGTTTTCCTGGGTCAGCAAAGGGCACATGGAAATATCTGTGAGAGAGAAAAGTTGTTGCCTAGATTTTTGATCTAATTTCTGACATTGGTTTGTTCCAGAAGGCAGGTTATGTTCTGCATAAGAGAGGTGAGTTTTCAAGAAAGATATTAAGGCTAAATGTGAAGAGTGGAAATCTGGCATCGGCAGCCCTATGGCCAGGGTAGCAGAAAGATCCAGGAAAACTGCCTTTGTGTTTGAGGGGAGATAGTCCTAGGAAAGATGGCCAGAGACGTCCAGAGCCAAGGGAGTTGACAGTACATGGGCCAGTCTAGAGGCAGGGCTAGTGTATACATGGCATTGAAGAGAAGAGTAAAGTTAATTTTTGAAGAACACATAGATATTATTTCTTTTCAAATATTTTATAAAACTTCCAATCTCACAGAAGGCCAAATCTCTTCAAAGTGTATCCCTATTCTAAAACCTAACTTTTACCGTTATGAATATCCATGGTTGAAGTGATTCTCATCTGCTCTGGTTTATTTATAATAATAACAACAGCCAATAACATATAATGAATGCCAACTGGGCCCTAGGCACACCACAGAACTCTGTAAATACACAATTTTGTTTGGCTCCTACAGCAATGCTATGAGGGCAGGCCTAACATTATCCTCCTTTTTCTAGGGAGGAAATGGAGCTGAGAGAGTTTAAGTCAGCTGCCCAGAGTCACACGGGGTGCATGCAGTGGGATTTTAATCCGGGTGCTCTTGACTTATCTGGGAACCTAGTGCCATGTCTTAAAATGTGCAGTAAATCATACAGTCCTGAAAGGTAGCGATTATACATTCTCTCACCCTCTCCATCTCCACACAAATAGTGCAGAACCTTCCTTATGGCGGCCCTTGTAAGTATTAATTGGAAGAATGGATATCTTACTCTTACTTCTTCTCTATTTTGCCCCAGGCTCTGGGGAAACAACTCTGGGCTTCTAATTAGTGCCAAATCTTTAGAATAACATAGAGAAAAGAATCCTTAAATTCTCATTAAGCTCTTAATGAGCTTTATTGCACAAATGAAGAGAAGAGTAGTGGCCGTTTTAGATCTTGCAGCTGTCGATCCGTAATTGTCTTTATAATTGTCTTTATCATCACATGCATTATGAAGTCTCCAGTGAAGCCTTTTGAGTCCTAGCCTTTGAAAACAAATCTCCCTGGAAGCAAAAGTTGCATTTTAGAAGCCAAAATATTCTCTGGGGGAATGTACCATGAAGAAGACTGCATGGCTCTTCCTGGAAAGGGGACAACTTCTCTTCCCATCTTTAGCCTGTGGTTTACTGACCTCCTGGATGCTCACTGCAACCTTTACCTTCATCTTTGGCTCTTCTACAGAGTCTAATAAGGAGGACACCCATTTCAACACAGTGGAGACCTCCTCACTTAGAAGTTGAAGCAAGGCTACCAATATACTTCACAGCTGTTGAACAGAGATGACTCATAGCTGCTATTGAGATGTACGAACCAGCCTGATGGAGAGCCAGTGTGGTCTGGAGCTATGATGTCATGTTTTTAGACACCCATGGTAAGCTGCCATCACATAAGATATATGAATCAATAGTGTCACAACTATGAAACTGAGTGAAACTTCTTTATATAAGCAGAAAGATTACTAAACACTGTGTTATGGTTTAGATGTGGTGTCCCCCAGAAGCTCATGTGTGAGAGACAATGCAAGAAGGTTTGGAGGAGAAATGATTGGGTTAGTGAATCAATCCCTGATTGACTGAGTGGTAACTGGAGGCCAGTGGTGTGTGGCTGTAGGAGGTGGGCATTGGGGGCATGGCTTTGGAGTATATATTTTGTATCTGGTGAGTGGACTCTCTGTCTGCTGTCTGATCATCATGTGAGTTGCATCCTTTTGCCATACTCTACCGCCAGGATGTCCTGCCTCACCTTGAGCCCCAAGGAATGGAGCCAGCCACTTATAGACTGAGACCTCTGAAACTGGGAGCCCCTAACTAAACTCTTCCTCCTCTATAATTGTGCTGGTCTGGTCTTTTAGTCACAGTGGTAAAAAAGCTAACTAAAACACAGGGACTTGCAATCCCCTCTGGTTAAGCAATACTTGACTTAGCCCAATTCCAGTGAAACGAAGGAGCTCAGAACAGGTCCTGGTTTGGGTTTGACCTACTGGTAATGAGTCCCTTCCTGTGCTTGGGAAATTCTTGTTTGGAGTCATTTGGGCCCTGATTTTTCTGCAGAGATGGTGGATGTTTCTTTTTGTCATTTTTCCTTCCTTTCTAGGTAAGTTCTGAACAAGATGACCACCACAGCATGGTATAAAGAAATGAACCTGGACACCAGGACGCCTGTGTTTTAGTACTAGCTCTTTCTCTAGTAATAAATGTGACTATTTATCACCTCTTGCCAACATGTGAGTCATCATATCGTGCACTTTGCATGAATTAAATTAGAGTCAGTAGCTTGAGTGAGTAAGAGCTTGGACTTAGGTACCAGCTGTCTGCTCTGAATCCTGGGTCTGTCACTTTCTAGCGATGGTGGGCCTATGCTTTGGAGAAGTGAAAAAGGGAATGTTGATAGTTTTATCTCATAGGGTTATTATGAGGATTAAGTGAATTCATATGTGTGAAGTACTTAGAAGAATGACAGGCATGGTCGATGCTTATAAGTTTATTAATAATAGTAATAAAAAAATTAAGTCTCACAACTGAGAAGTGGTCAGCTTGGACACCTATTCTGAGAATGAGGAAGTAATGGCTCAAAGCAGTTGTTCCTTCCTTCCTTCCTTCCTTCCTTCCTTCCTTCCTTCCTTCTTTTCTTTCTTTCTTTTTTCTTCAGTATTGGGGGTTGAATCCAGGGCCTTGTAAATGCTAGACAAACGCTCTACCGTTGAATCACACCCCAGCCTCAAAGCAGTTTCTAAGCTACTAAGAGATGCAGTCTAAATTCAAAACCATAGTCTTCCCCACAACACCTCCCTAGGCCTTGGTTTCCTTGAATGTGAAATAAGGGGACAATGTGAGGTCTGAGCTCTTCCGACCACCAACATTCTGTAACCCACTCCCTTCATCCTTGCTGTCTCTATAGCATCTGCAATTACTCTCTTTCTAATGTTTATCTCCCTTCCAACTTCAACTTCAAATATGCCCAGATCTCCCTTACTCAAAAATTCTTCATTGTACCTTTCCATGTGCCAGCTTTAGCATTCCTCTGCTAACCTTACAGGCCAAGGTATAAGGTGTAGAGACCATACACCTTCCATCATCTTCCTGTTCCCCAGAGGTTCGCCCACCTCTACCACTCAGCAAGTAGCACTCTCCTGAGGGCCAGTGACAATTTCCTTCTTCTCATATTCACTTGCCTTTTCATAGTTCTTCTCTGACTTGGTATCTTTGTAGAATGCAATGTGTCTGAAGGTGATGATCCATAATGATCTACCATTTTTCTCTCCTCCAGAACCCCTTTATGTTTTTCAGATCTCCTCCTCTCTCCCTCTTGCTCCCTCTCCCTAAAATGCATAAACAGTTTCATATGTTTTATAATATTATGCAACTCCCCTCCTCAATTCAACGTTACATTCTGGAGATCTCCCATATCAGTCACTGAGAACTACTTCATTCATTTTGATGGCTACGCATTACTTCAGTATGGATACACCTAATTTTCCCCCTCTGGATGGATATTAGGTTGTTTTCAATTCTTTGATTGCTAACAATGTCACAATGAATATACTTGAATATGCTTCTTGTGCACAGGTGTGAGTATTTTTCTAGGATAAATAGCAAAACAGACTTTCTGGATTATAGGGCACTAAATTTTAACATATTAGTTGCCTTTTTTTTAGCAGTCAGCGTTTAGGTCACTCTAGCTCACATCTGATATTGAGGCATGCTCCTAGAGAGGGAAGTGGTTAGAGATTCTTCAGTTTATGATTCTTCATAAGCTAATTTTGCTGGTGCCCCACCTCTGATGGTAGTAACCTGTTGGTCTGAGCTCCTGCTTTTGTTTGTTTTCTTTCTCTGTCTCAGTGATTTGACCTGATTTTCTCCATGTCTGGATCTCTGAACTTTGTACCTATACCTCTGAGACATCTGTTATCTATCTGTTGGAATCTCCACCAACCACTTCTCTCTTTCCCAGCTCTTGACCCTGCTCTGGCCTTACTTGTAGGATTCTGATCCCACCTGTCCTTTTCCTCATTCTAGTGCATGGGTGCCACAGGTCCATATTCCTCAGCTGTGAGATTAATATCTCAAGTGACATTTTTGGTGGCTTCTGCACTATCCTGAAGTTCTATCTGGACTCAGTCATTTCCTGGCCTAGGGGCTATTCAAGTACACACACTGTTACTGGTTTCCACATTGTACACAATATTGATCATCTTCCACTTCTAACCATGTCTGTTTTTTCCTCTTTGGTGAAAACACTTTTTCTTCTATTGTTTACTATTCTTTAAGCTGGGTCTTTGCTCTGCTATTCTTTCTAAACTCTCACTTCTTCAATATTTACCTACTCTTACTTACCTTAATAAAACTCAAATTGAGCTTATTTTCAAATCTACATAAGCAGCTTTCACCTTTCTCTGTGCTCCATTAATGCCCTTCCAATTGTCTCCGTAACATCTCCATTTGGATATTTCCCGTCACTTCAATTTCAATATGTCTAAATTCACAGAACCATCTGCTACCATCCCACCCCATCTGTTTCCTTTCTCCTTTTCCCTATTTCTCTAAATGATACTATATTTCCCTAATCACTCAGACTGGAAATCTTGGAATTACATCAGATTTCTTTCTTTATCTTTTATATACAATCCATCACTGAATCTTGCTGACATTTTCACGTTTAAAAATAACATTGTGGGAGATTTCTCGTTGGAGTCAATTGCATATATGCTCCTTTCGGAAATACCACTAATATGGCAGTAAAGGTATGTTTCTAAAGGCAAAAATCTATGCTAAAAGGGAGAGAAGAAAGTCACAGGTTCGAAAGTAGATGGATGAACAGTAATTGATTTAGAAAACCTGAAAATCTATACCATAGCCAAGAACACAAAGATCCTCACATCTCAGAATGCTCAATGACCAAGAAATCAAAGGTACTAGATCCATTAAGAAGTGGGAGTAAAGGAAGAGCTAAAGATAGGAACACTTAGAAAGTCTTTTAGAGGCTTCTAGAGACCTAGTTGCCTTTTGCTAATCCTCCCCACTCCAGAAAAAGATGAGAGGAATAGTGAATTTCAGGTTCAATGACACCAGCAACTGTTGCAGGTGGGCACCATACCACATATGGTTAATCAGTTAAAAGGTTATATTCTGAGTGCTGAGATGTTTGATTCTCTTTCTCTGCCAGACCTCAGGGCTCAAACGTCTGTGAGGCAAGAAATGAAAGCTCCTTTTCTGAGGACTCAGGCTAGCTCTAAAGAAAAGATCTAGAGACACTCACACCAGACACTCCCTAGAAATTATGACCTGATCACATCATCTTCCAGAAAAACCCATAGTTCACAAGCCCACTCAACTTTTTTAATAGCTTAGAACAACAGAAATTTACTGTCTCACAGTTTAGAGCCTTAGATCAGGGGGATGGCAAAGGACATGTTCCCTCTTAAATCTACAGGAGGGATCCTTTCTAACCTCTTTTGGCTTCTCCCCGTGCCCCATCTATCTTATAAGGGATCACCAGACTTTTGAAGAAAAACTTTAATATAAAAGACAGAAACTAAAACAACACAGAAAATGAAAAGATGTGGTTTTAGTACTGGTGATTGAACTCAGGGGTACTTGACCAGTGAGCCACATCCCCAGCCCTATTTTGTGTTTTATTTAGATACAAGGTCTCACTGAGTTGCTTAGCACCTGCTGTTGCTGGGCCCAACCCTGTTTTGTGTTTTATGTAGAGACAGGGTCTCACTGAGTTGCTCAGTGCCTTGCTATTGCTGAGGCTGGCTTTGAACTTGCAATGCTCCTGTCTCAGCCTTCCAAAGTGCTGAGATTACAGGCGTGTGACATCACGCCAGCACTATGTGTTCTTAAAAAGAGAACATTCAGAGAACAAAAAAATAACAACAAAAAAAGAGCTCTTGGAAATTAAAGATATCATAGGAGAAAAAAATTAAAACTCAATAGAAATTTTAGAAAATAAAATTATTTTAAAAAAAGAAAAAATAGAATGGAAATAGGGAAATTCCAGAAAGGAAGAACTGCAAAAACAGAGGGGAGGAAATTATCAAAAAGTAATATGTGAAAATACCCCAGAACTTGCACACACAGTTGCTAGACTGAAGGGGTTTGCTCAGTGCTACATGGATTAAAGCACTAGTCCAGTCATGAACTTTCAAAGCACATGGGACAGAGAAGATTCCAAAATATTCCAGAGAGAAACTCAAGTTTCAAATAAAGGATATTTATTTGAAATATAAATATGGAAGTGTTGGAGGCTAAGACAATGGAACAGTGTCTTAAAGTTTCTGAAGAAATGTGATTTTCAACCTAAAATTTTATACCTAATTAAACTAGCACAATTCAGTGTGAGAATATAATAAAGGAATTTTCAGGCATACCAAATCTCAAAGAAGTTTACCTCACATGTATTATTTTTAAAAAGAAGATAATGGCAGGTATGGCCTACTAAAATGAGAGAATAAAGAAAGAGGTGAGAAAGCTAGAACCCAGGAAAAAGCAATTTAACATAAAAGACAAAAAAAAAAAATACCCAGGTAAAGGTGAAAGGAAAACCTGAGATAAGCATTATGCACCAAGCATGGAGCAGTAGCCAGAAGGCTGAAGGAGAGATTTCTTTGAGATGAAATTGATAGTTATTTTCTCTCTTTCCTTTTTTCTTCTTTTCTTGTAATAGAACATGGTTCTTCTTCAACTGTTTGCCATGAAGTGTTTTCCTTTTATTTATTTCAAACCAAACAAAAACAATAATATCCCACATTAATCAAATGTTTGCTAAGGGTTAAATATCCTTAAGCACATTATATGTATTATCTCAATCTTCATCTTAACCCTGTGAAATAGAAACTATTGTGATCTCCATTCAGAAATGAGAGAGAGGCACAAAGAGGTTAAGGAACCTGCCTAGCCACACATGAGAATTGGTAGAGATGGCATTTGAACCTTGTCTGACTCCAGAGTTGATGACCATAACTACCATATTATACATTAAAGGAAAACATTGATTATCCTCACTGCCTCAAATTTATGAAGTACTCCCTGGTAATAGTTCAGTGTGCATCTTGTCACATTTTTTAAAGTTCATATGAATATATAAATATATATATATATATGTGTGTGTGTGTATACATATATATGTATATATTTATGGAATTCTTTTCCTTCTTAAAAATGGAGTCATAATGCATGTTTTAGTTTATACAAACTAACATCTGAGTACATTTTGTGTTTGGCCTTGTGTTTAGATATTGGAATGAAAAAAGTTGTATAGTCCCTGTTTATAAGTGGCTCATAGGTTAGTAAATTGAATTCCCTGGTATATTGATAGTTATTATCATAAAGCACTATTTTTCAAAGGATAAATATACTCAAGGAAAAATTATACTAAATCTAAGCTCTCCTGTGATTCAGACACTGCTTTAAATTCTTGAAATCCTTTTTCTTGTTAGGACGAAGAGCAGAGATCCTTGACTAAGACAGCGAAAATCTTGTTATTTGAATTTTCAGCTGTTTGGGTTCTAGGGAAGTAGGTCTCAGTACACATCTATCCTACTTCTCTGCCAACACTCTTTCCTTAAATGCCATCCTCCCTCACACTGGGCCAATTTAACTCCAACATTTCCTTGGCCTCAGGCCATATGCCATATTTTTAAAAAATCTAGATAATGTGGTATAGTTCGCTTATGTGTCTAACTCTTGGGCTAGTGACAAACTTTATGGTTTATTTAACAGAGATTTACCACTGTAAGGATAACATGGTAACAATGCAAAAATAAAATAAAGCCTGTTTAGGTTAAGATAAATTATTGGCTCAAGGCTGAGTGTAGTTAGGGAAAAGTAGGGTGTTCTGGCAATTGATTTATCTCAAGAGCTGCTAAATGTTTCTCTTACTTGTGTTGTTGGTCCAGTTTGGTTAGAGATGGCTTTAGCTATGGCTGTTTTTACTGGGATTTGAACATGGTCTCTGAAGTACTTGTCTGGCAGTTAACTAACCACCTTTAGATTTGAGTATACGTCCTCATCTGTCATCTTTACCCTGCATGGATTTCCTATGGTTTTGAGTTTTGTCTGATAACAGGAGAAAAATTGTTGATGTTAAGCTGTAGGAGAGAGTGACATAACAGACCAGTCTCCAGTTCATTATCTGTAGTAGGCAGTGTTCTGTAGCAGGTGGCAGTAGCCTCTGTAAGGTCAAGAAATATATCACATCTCCTAAACGAGAGTTGAAATATGGTTTCTTCAGCATGACTGATGTTCCAGCAACTGGGAGCATGTTTACCAGCTATAATCTCATTCCAGAGGCTGTTGCTGAATCACTGTGATTGTAACCCACAAATGATTTGTGAAGAGAAGTGTTTGAGCGTGCCAGGCTTACAGCAATTGGTTCTGCTGCTGCTGCTTCTTTTTTTTCTCTGATCAACTTTATGGAGGTATAATTTATCAATAACAAAATGCACGAATTTTCAGGGTATATTTCAACAAGTTTAGATAGACATGTGTATGCCTGTGTAAGTACACCTCAATCAACATACTGAATATTTCTATCACTTAAAAGAATTTCCTTGTGCCCAGTCCCCATCAATCTCCCCCATCCCCCACACTTCTAGCCTTATATTACCCCTAGCTGATGGGCTTTTGTTGCTATAGGTTATATTTTTTATCTTTTTTCCAGATATTCACTTTATGCTTTTATTTCAGCATCTCTAATCTGTTCTACCTTAAGTGCCCTTTTAGTTAATCTCCATATCATCAGCCTAGATTTTTTTCCATCTAGAGTTTCATTGCTTGAAACCATATAGTACATATTCTTGTGTCTGTCTTCTATAGCTTAGTATAATGCTTTTGAAATTTATCTGTTGTGTTTCATGTATGTGCAGTTTATTCCTTTATGGCATTAAGTCATATTCTATTGTATGAATAAACCAAAATTTGTTTATCCATTCACTTGTGAATAAGGTTGTTTGTATTCTTGGCTATTATGACTAGATCTATTATTCTAGGCTTTATAACTATTCAAGTTTTCGTGTGGACACATGCTTCATATCTCTTGTATAAATGCCTAGACATGGAATTTCTGAGTCATATAGTATGTTTAACTTTATAAAAGTTGTCAGCTTACTTTTCAAAGTTGTATCACTTCACATTCCCATCAAAAGTACATGAGAGCACTTAGGGAGGCTGAGACAGGGGAATTGTGAGTTCAAAGCCAGCCTCAGCAACGGCGAGGCGCTAAGCAACTCAGTGAGACCTTGTCTCTACATAAAACACAAAATAGGGCTGGGGATGTGGCGCAGTGGTCAAGTGGCCCTGAGTTCAATCTCCAGTACCAAAAAAAAAAGTACTTGAGTATTCCAGTTGCTCTACATCCTTGCCAACATCTGGTATTTTCAGCTATTTAGATTTTAGTCATTCTAATGGGTTTGCAGGGGTATTCCATAGTTAAGTTTAATTTGCATTTCCATTTGCTTATTTTCTATCCATCTGAGCTCTTTGATGAATTATCTGTTCAAATCTGTAACCCATTTGGGATCTGTCTTTGCTCATTAAAACTTATTTTGTCCATTTTATTCTTGAATTCTGTGTGTTCTTTGTGTATTCTGAATAAAAGTTTTTTGTTAAATGTATACTTTGCAAACAATTGCTCCTAGTCTGTGGCTTGCCTTTCTGTTAAGGGTATCTTTTGAAGAACAATAATTTTTAAATGTAGATGATATCTAATCTTTCAAATTTGTCCTTTCTATATTATGAGAGATATTTGTCTAACCGTTCTACTATTTATGTGTTTCTTTTATTGACCAAAATGAATTGTTCACAGATGATATTCTTCTATACTTAGAACAAAGCAATTGATTTAACTATTATGAGAGCTAAGGAGAAAATTAAGTAAGATGACCAGAATGAGATTCAGATCTCAACTTTCTTATATGTGTATTAGTCAGAAAGCTGGCAGAATGCCCCCCACCATCCAAAAGGGGTGGCTGAAGAGTTTGATGAAGAGAATATTCACACAGGAACAGGCAAGGTGGAGCTGTCTTAACAGCAGGAAGCCCACTAACCCTAGTCAAGAAGGATCAAAGGAACAATGCAATTTCTAGAACACAAGGAGGTTAATAGCCACAGAACAGTTTTGTCCAATAGATGTGGCCTTTAGTAGAGAAATATGGCCACTGTCAGCCCAAGACCCATGAAGGAGGGAGTTGGGTAACAAATACCTTAGTCTCTCCTCTCATCCTTTGAATCTTCTGTCAATGTCTCCATTGGTCAAGCTCAGCTGGAGCCAGATAGCAAGGAAGCTCAGCTAACGCAGTCTATAAAGATCAGCCTCTAAGAGCTGACTGTTGGGTCATTGGCATGAGAAACACAGACTGACCATGGAAAAACCTCAAATTCAACTTAAAGGAACTTTACTTACAGATGGAACTATTTCTCCCTTGAGCAGGATGCCTTATAGAACAACTGAGTTCAAAGTTGTGCTTCAACATAAGGAGCAAAATTCCTTATATGGACCATTAAATCTGACAGCCTGAGTAGCCTCTCCCATTTCCACTCCTTGCTTCTCCAACGTGAGCATTCTAGCTATGAGGTGATGTATTGTATATTGGCCTCTGGTTTAATGATTTCAGTCTATCAACATTGCTGGATCTTGTTGGAACTCCACCTGCAGGATCTTGACTCTGGGCCTGGCTTTTAGAAATCTCAACCATATAGCTATAGGAGAAATGTTGTCTTTCAGAACAATCATAGAAACTTTCTGGCAACCTATGCAGATCTTTAAAACTCTAAGCTCATCTCTCATCTTTTTACTTCCCTCCAAGTTCTTCAGCCCTCTAGAAGCAAGCAATCAGCTTCATAGTCCTCAAAATATATTTCCACTAAAATGTTCTATAATAGTAAACATTGGACACCCAAGGTCTTATCTTCTATAGGGATATGATCCAGCTGACTACAAACAGTACCTTAGGTAACTATTTTGTCACTTTATGCCAGGAATTCACGGTGTACATTTTACCAATGGAAACATAGCCATTGATACCTTTAAAGTTAGTCATATCATAGAACTAATTCCAGATTTCCATCACCATTCTGTTCTTTTGGAAGCACTTTTAGTTCTAATAACTTTTTCAATCAAGATTTAGGAAGAAGAGAGTCCCTGTGAGAATGGTGGGACCAGGGATTTATTATAAAAATTAGACTTTCATCATTATGTGGGGAGTTACAGAAGTGATCTGGAAGAGGGACTGTAGTGTCAGGGTCAGAGAAGTCACCAGACCAGGGAATTTGAGAAATTAAGACTTTTAGCTGCCAAAGTAGGGTGATAAACAGGCAGTTCATAAAGAGGTCTATGGACAGTAGTTGCCTCTGTCTAGCTACCACCTCTGGTGAGAGAGGGTCTGGAATCAGTGCTGGTCATCAGGACCATTAGTTATGAAAAAGATATGAATGTGGACACCTGTGTCAGTCCGTTAAGATATCTGACAAAAAAAAAGATATTCAAATTAAATGACTTGATTTCACTTCTGCCCTCTGAATTTCACACATATCCATCTTTTATCTAACTCTAAACTGAAACCATATAAGGAATGGGATTCTAGAAAATGTAACTTCAAAACTGACTAAGCTAATACTACGTACTATGTCCAGTATAGACAGGTTTCTCATCTATTCAGTAATAATCAGACTTTTGACTTTTCAGATTAGCAAATTACTTTTAAAATTGGTAAGGGGTGAGGAACCATGAAAACATTCTATTTTACAAAAGAAAGAACATTTTTAGTGCTAAAGTTAATGGAGAACATAACATCATATTATAAAATAATTATTTAAATGGAAAACTATAGATTTATGACACAATCATTAATATAATCTTTATTTTTATTACTTTACACTAAAAACTTCATTTCTGAATAGACTGAGGGAATTTCTTAGGTAACATCAGGGATCTTTCTTCCTTAATGCCAAACCAAAAATGAACCCAGGAATATTTCAAAAGGACCATTTCTTCAGCCTATGATTTATGCAGATAGGGAAAATTATCAGAACAAATCTGCATCATTTAAAAATTTCCATTTTTTAGGACAGTGGTGAAATTCCTCAGAGTAACTAGATTTTGGTGGCCTAGAGGAGAAGACTAAGAAACAGACAAGACTAGTAGATTCAACCTCAAACTACTGAAGAGCATGGAATTATGTGATTTTGTCACCAAACCTACAAACAATTATAGAACTGATGCATTTCTTTTGTTCTTTTTGGATATATATGACAGTAGAGTATATTTTGACATATTATACATACATGAAGTATAACTTATTCTAATTAAGATCTCATTCTTGCAGTTGTACATGAGGTGAAATTTCATTGGTTGTGTATTCATATATAGACATAGGAAAGTTATGTCAGATTTATTCCACTGTATTTCCTGTTCCTGTCCCCCTCCCTTCCTTTCATTCCCCTCTGTCTAATCTACTGAACTATTCTCAGTCCCTGCTTATTATGTGGTAGCATCCACATATCAAAGAGAACATTCAGCCTTTGGGTTGGGGGAATGGTTTATTTCACTTAGCATGATAGTCTCCAGTTTTATCCATTTACCATCAAATGCCATAATTTCATTCTTCTTTTGGGCTGAGTAATATTCCATTGTGTATATATACCACCTTTCCTTTATCCATTCATCTGTTGAAGGGCATCTAAATTGGTTCCATAGCTTAGCTATTGTGAATTGAGCTGCTATAAGCATTGATGTGACTATGTCACTGTATGCAGATTTTAAGTCCTTTAGGTATACACCAAGGAGTGGGATAACTGGGTCAAATGGCGGTTCCATTCCAAGTTTTCTGAGAAATCTCTGTACTGCTTTCCATAGTGGCAGCACCAATTTGCATTCCCACCAGCAATGTATGAATGAATCTTTTCCCTCACATTCTCAAGGACTGACACATTTGAACTGGAACTTCTGTTTCCATGATTTCCTGACACCATTGATTCCTTTCAACCATCTTGACTGAGCTGACTCCAGCTTGTCAACCTTAGTATTCTCAACATTTTGGACTGGATAATTCTTTGTTGTGGGGACTGTCACGTGCAGTGGAGACATGGAGCAGCTTCCCTCTTTCCTTCTCCCCACCACATGCCAGTCGCGCCTTCTCTCTAGTTTTGACAACCAAAACACACCTCCAAGGCATTGTCACATGTCCACTGGAGAGTAAAACTGCCTCCTCTCCCCATCATGAACCAACAAGCTAACTTTAAGCTAAAGGAATATATAAAAATATGGGGGATAGGGAAATGTCCCAGGCAGAGCTTGCAAGAAAACACTTTGGGTGACTTTGCGTAAAGCACTGACTGATAAGGGAAGGTCAAGTGCATGATGGACTGCTGTAACAGATGCCTTTAGATGTCCTGCCTCACAGCCCTGGCTGTCTCTGATTTTGATGGCACGTGCAACAAACTGCCCTTTGTGAATGCAAACTCACCATGCACTGATGTCATGTCATCTTGAGAACATATTACATAAATTTCTGTGCTCTGCCCCAGAGGAGCCTGCTGGGTCAGGGCACAAGACACAAGAGCAGCTAATAAGTGTTTTGTGTTTGCTGGCAGAGGGGAGGATGTTGACAACTTCAAGGGCATGCAACTACTAGGGTCAGAAGCTGGGGCATGGACTGCCTCCCCATTCTTAGGGCTGACAATTCTGGGAGGCACTCTAAATGTTCCTTTGAAGGACCCTGTGCAATTGAGCCCTCATTGTCCATGGTTGGTGACCTCAGGGTTCCACCCTTCCATTAGTTTTCTCTCCTTCCATCTCTCTCTCTTCAGTCCCTCACCCTTTACTCACCCCATGGTTTAACTCAAGTTCTATTTCAGGGAAACTCAAACAAAGACAACCACTTTCCAGTGTCTACAGCAAGCTACATCCACTACCTAAAAGCACACTTGCATTCAAAGTCTAGCCACTAGAGGAAACTGTTGTTTTTCTTCAGTTTGTTTCCATAGCAAAGTTAAAGACTCTATCAAAGAGAGAAAAGGAAATGCCCTTCTTCTCCCTTTCAACTCCCCGTATGTTATTGAATCTGTTTATTCATTAAACAAATATACCTGAAGCACCTACTGTTCTAGGAGCTGGAGGATACACATTATTGAACAACATAGCAAATATCTATGTCTTAAGGAGCTTGTGTTTTACTAAGACTACGAGCAATTCAGTTATCATAGGTTAGAAAATGAAGGGAAGGGGCTACTCGAAGTGGGACCAGTAGCCCTAGAACCCATATCACCAAATCGGGTGTTTCTGCTTCTCACTTGGTTGGAAATCCACTGTCTTTCTCAGTCTTACCTGGTATGTCTTATTTTTCACGTCTTTCCATTATCCATCCCCCATTCTTCTAAGTCTTTTTTTCCCATTTTTCCAATAGCCTTAGCTTTCCAGAAAATTGAAGTCCCCATCCCTGCACTAGTTTCAGTGTCTCCCAGTTCCAGCCACTCCAGTGCCTCCCTGAGGCCCCCCTCTTTACTGTGGGCTGTGGTGTATTCTCCAGCTATGGTTTCAGCTTCATGCATTCCTGGCACATCTTTGCCTGTCAACAGATGGCTTTTACCTCTCTCTTGCACACGGCATTGATGGCACAGCCATTGCTTCTGATCCTGATTTGCCAATTTACATTTTCCATGGAGCCAATCACAAGCAGGGTATGCAGAGTGAAGCAATAATATCTCGCTTGGAAAAAACATGACAGGCTGCTGGGACACAGAGGACGCGAGCAGTTAGGAAATATAAATAGGAATGGCTGCAGGGAATAGACTGGAGCTGGGAAAGGACAATAATGGGCACGTGGATTGCACATATTTTCCCTATGAGAAATTAACGGGTCTCATCCTCCGCCCACAATGCGATTTTGATATTAGTTTTCTCTGGGAAACAAAGGGTGATTGTCAGGTGCAGAGTGACCATCATTATCTCTTTGACAGGAGAAGCAGGTGCTTTCCAGTATCTGGGACAAGGGCAAGTTCATTCATGGTTTTGAAACATACATCTTGGGGACCAAACTTCTCATGTTCTGGGCTCAGGGGGTGATAGGTGGCCTGTACGTGTTTGCCAAGATGTGGAGGCAGCACATGTCCCAAAGCCTTGGAAACTGCACTGTGCCACCTGGAGCCACACTCTAGATTTTGTCCATCCTGGTCACTCAAGGTGGTTAGGGGTCAACACTTGACTCATGAGCCCACCAGAGTGGGTGGGATGGGAGTAGAGCTGGTGTGGAGCTGACTCGGGCCTCTTGACTGCCCACCTGTCTCAGCCCCCAGGCATGGTACTTGCTATTGGGGTCCAGGGAAAGGTTCTTAGGCAGGGAAACCAGGCTTAAGATTTCTTTGAACCATTTCTAGTCTGATTTTCACAATGGAGGCAAATTTAAGCTCTAAAGACAACTCAGACCACTCTCCTGGGAGTCTAAGGAAACAGTGGAAAGTCATAAGCACAGACTTCTTCCCTAGTAATAGTCCTGTTAGTATCTGTAGAGCGCTTTTAAGCAGTTGTAATACACTTTCATAATTTAGGCCTGGAAGAACTTTCCAGATGAGAAATAGGCTCAAAGAGATCATAAAGGGAATATGTGGAGGATTCGGGACTCAGACCCAGGTATTCTAACCCCAAAGCCTATGCTTTCTGTGCTGTATTACACCATATTTTGTCTAAATATTTGCCAAGTATTCTTCCTGGGACTATTATTCTGCCTGGGTGTTTGTAATTCTAATGTGATGGGAATATTTTTTGTGGAATGGTAGGAAGCAGCATATTGTATTGAAAACAGCATTCAATTAAAACTCCAACTTTGAATTCAAGTTCCAGTTTGAACCCTAGATAGCTGTGTGACTCTGAACCAGTCTCTTAACCTCTCTGGCCTTACAGTCTGTTAAACAAAGGGCTCAAACTTGATAATATTTGTGCTGTTTTACAACTCTCAAATAATCAGGTGATTATTTGTTAGGTAAAACCTTGCAAGTGTTTCTGAGGACAACTTTCCTGAAAAACAGGCTCAAGTTCTGAGTGTCCCATCAAGGTCTGATTTATAGTCAAAGATCTAGCCAAAGAGTACCTTGGTCTGGCTGCCCATAACTGTGAATGCTCCAGTTATCTAATACTATATAATCTAAAAGTGGTAGGTTAAAAAAACAATAAGGATGTAGTATTTCTCATAACTCTGTGAGTTGAGTAGGCTCTGCTGTGCAGTTCTGTTCCCTCTGGGGCCAATCATGTGACTAGGTTCAGCTGGGAGCTGGTTGAGGCTAGGATGTTCAAGACAACCTTGCTTATATATTAGGGCCTAGGATCTAGCTGCTGGCTGGGAATCCCAGATTCCTTCAACTTGTCTCTCTAGCAGTTTTACATGGCACCTTAAGGCTTGAAAGAGGTGAAAGTGCAAGCTGCAAGCCATACTGCATTGCTGGACATGATGGCACACACCTGTAAGCCTAGCAGTTTTGGAAGCTGAGACAGGAGGATCACAAGTTCAAAGCCAGCCTTGTTAATTTAGCAAGGACCTAGGCAACTTAGCGAGACCCTGTCTCAATGTAAAAAATAAAAAAAGGCTGGGGGTGTGGTTCCCTGGTACAAAAAGAAAATCATACTGCATCATTTCTGCTGCATTCTAGTGGTCAAAGCAAGTTAGAGCCACACCCGATTCAAGAGGGAGAGGAAACTGATGGCTCCAACTCTAGGTACCATTGCAAAAGGGTAAGTAGCTTGTCTTTTTTAGAAACAATCTATAAAAGGAAAATATCCCTGGAAGAACTTATGATTCCATAAATTGGTAGGGAACCACCAGACCTGGAGTCCCTGAGTGCGTGCTCTCTCTCTCTCTCTTTCAGGGGTCTCCTCAATGTGCATAGGGCTTCTGGAAATGCATTGGTACTGTTACCAGCTATCTGCCTTAAGCTACCACCATGGCCCTGCCTGATCCTTCTCCCCTCCTCACTCCTTCTTCCTCTCCCTTCTTCCTTCACCATTTTCCTCTCTCTCACCCCCCGCTCTTATTGGCTCTCCAAATGCTACACTTGAGTTATATTCTTTTTCTGGGGAAAGAAGTCTCCCATAGAGTCGTTTCCATTTGCAACTTAAATGCATGAGTGCAAACACACTCAAGAGAGGCTGTACCAGGGATGGACACTTGGAATGACAGTGTGTGTGATCTGGGAGGCACAATTTGACTGTCAGAGGGTGTGTTTGTTTGTTTGTTTTTGTTTGAAATTGAGTTTGGTATCTTCATAAAAGTTCACATTGTCAAATTATGCCATGATTCTGAGCAATCTCTATTGTGCTATGGTAAGGTTTTCCCTCTTTCATTTATTTCTGTTATTTGGCAGGCCTCTGAGGGTGTTTATGTTTGCATCATTGATCTGGTACAGCACCCCAACTTACAAAAGAGAAATAAGGTCCAGGAAGGTAAGACAATTGGATTTTTCTAAACAAAACAAAACATTACCTAACCTCTGCTTTCTCATTTATTATTTGTTTTCACCCTTTTAACAACCTACAGGTAGAATTCATAGGTGAAGAAGTTAATATGTGAGCATTAAAAAACACCTAGAGCCAGGCACAGAGTGGTGCATGCTTATAATCCCAGAGGCTCAGGAGGCTGAGGCAGGAGGATGGAGAGTTCAGAGCCAGCCTCAGCAACAGGGAGATGCTAAGCAACTCAGTGAGACCCTGTGTCTACATAAAACACAAAATAGGGCTGGGGATGTGGCTCAGTGGTTGAGTGCCCCTGAGTTCAATGCTCAGTACCAAAAAACAAACAAAAACAAAACAAAACAAAACCACCTAGAGCCTGGCTTTCCTGGCTACTTCTGCAGTGTACTTTTCAGTACAGAATGCAGGGTCGCCTGGAGCATAAGAGGGTCATGTCAGGCCAGCATTTTCCTAGGGTCCCAAAAGAGCATGTTGACTTCCATAGACTCAGCTTCTAGGTACAGAGCAGACATCATTTGGTGTCCGTGGAAAACCTTAAGCAAGTGAAATTATTTACATAATGACCCCCCAGGAATCACTTCATTTATTATGTTAAAGCAAATAATAAAAAGTCTGAGACTCAAGTGAGCAATATCACTGAGCAAATGCTGCAGAATACATCTTTCATCTTGCATTGTAGACTCCTCCAGGGGACAGGCAGTTTCTTCAACTGCTCAGAATCTAGAACAGAGTACAAAATAGTAGGTGTTCAATAAATAAATATTCAATAAATATTTCAATATTAAATATTCAATAAATAGTAGGTGTTCAATAAATCCATGAATGGATTTTTAGGGACCCCCCCTAAGTGAGACTTCTGTGCTTTATCCATGGATTTGTAGTTAGAGACTTGTATGCAGGCTGGCCTCTTCCTCTAACTAACCCTATAATCTTTTTTAAAAAATATTTTTAGTTGTAGATGGACACAATACCTTTATTTTGTTTATTTAGTTTTTTTAATGTGGTGCTGAAGATCGAACCCAGTACCCCATGCATGCTAGATGAGTGCTCTACCCAGCCCACTAACCCTACAGTCTTATGTGGACCATTGTAACTTCACTTTTCTCATCTCTACAATGAGGCTGCATGAGATAATCTCCTATGCTGTCCTAGGTTCAAAATTCTATATCTTCTTCACAAAATATTGGTTCAGGAGTTGGGAAAATGCTTCAAATCTTTTCTAAGCGTTAGTGTCAGTTTCTCATTTTCTGAATTTTAGAAGTTACACCCTTCTCTTAAAAGAAGAAAAATCAAACTGATTCATGTAACTTCAGCAGTAGTAGTTGTTCTTGGTTGGGTAGCAGAACTATCTTTTTTATCAAATTGTGTCTATAGAGGTTTTACCAGGGACCCAGGCCATTTTTCATGCCTGTGTATGACCTTCAATGTCTGCACCTGTGTTTTAGTTGATTTTTCACCACTGTGACTAAAAGATCTGACCAGAACAATTGTAGAGGAGGAAAAGTTTATTTGAGGGCTCACAGTTTCAGAGGTCTTAGTCCATAGAGGACTGACTCCATTCCTTGGGGCTTGAGGTGAGGCAGAACATCATGGCAGAAGAGTGTGGTAGAGGGAAGCAGCTCACATAATGATTAGGAAGCAGAGACAGACTCCACTCTCCAGATGCAAAATATATACCCCATAGTCGCACTCCCAATGAATCACTTCCTCCAGCCACACTTCACCCGCCTCCAGTCACCACTCAGTTAATCCCATCAGGGAATAATTCACCTATTAGGTTAAGGATATAACCCAATCATTTCTCCTCTGAACCTTCTTGCATTGTCTCACATGTGAGCTTTTGAGGGACACCTCACATCCAAACCGTAACAACCCTGTGGGTAGTATAAATTCAGATCCCTCTCCACTGTGGGGCACAAACTGGATTTGAAATATCATGGTAACTCTTCCCATGTAGAGTTCCAGGCAGATAATAAGATTCCTCCCCTTGTCTTAGGGTTAGTGGACAGAGTATTTCTACTTGTTATTTCGGAATGGGGTACACACTTCGTAATTCCCAGCTTTATTCAAACAGCTCAGTTCTAGGTCCAGGTACGTATGGCACCTAGGGATGGAATCCCCTTGTCAGAGTTTTGGAATCCCAGCCCAGAGTGCTATGTGCTAACCTGATAACATGGTGAGCTTTTGAATTCAACTTCTTCCCACACCTCTGTTTTCTAGTTTGTTCTCTGTTTCTACAACCTGAAGATTTCTCTTTCTTGATTTCAAGCTTATCATAATGTAGTGCTTAAAGAATGGGAGGATTTCCCACATCAGTTTAATCTTTCTAGAAATTGGCCTAAATGTAGTTCAAGGAAAATGATAATGCCTCCTTAGTGCAGTCCATGTTCTTTACTGTGTATGAACAAACCATTCACTTCTATCCATTTTTTTGTTTTTTTAATTTTTAAAAAAATCAATTAATTTATTTTACAGTAGAACACATTTTGACATATTGTACACAAAGGGAGCACAACTTCTCATTCCTCTGGCTATACATGGTGCAGAGTTCCTATCTATCCTTAAAGATGGTTCCAAAGGCTTCATTGGAAAAACCTCTCCTTGACCCGACAGTCTGCCTCTTACTCCTCACAACATTCTTTTCATCTAGAATTTACTCACTACCCTTAGATATGCAAAGAGTAAATACTTTATTTTCATAGCGAGTGTAATCTTCCTCTTGCTCCTTGTGCCCACTATCCTCGAAACTGGGAACAAGAAAGGTCAACATCCTGGTCACTTGCAATTTTATCCTCACCAAGAAATCAAGTTTGACTCTGTTCTACCCCTTGAATCAACTGTACTCTGATTGTTCTTTATGGTCCTCTTTGTCTGTAAAGTCAATGGCGGGATGTCTAGGAGACTAGAGATTGGAAGAGGGGCTGCCTCTATTCTTTTCCGTTCCTATTCTCCCTGAACCTTAGACCTTGCCCATTTCCCTGCAAATACACTCGCTGGTGCTAAATGGGGCTTGTTAAATACCAGTGACTCAGCTGCCATGAGTTTTAGATGGAGATTTTTTTTTCAATTTTTGAAAATTAGAGCATTATGGTTGTACATAGTAGTCGGGTTCATTTTGACAACATCATACATGCATGGACTTTGGTTGACTTCATTTCAGTCCTTGTTTCCTGTGCTTTCCCTCCCCTCTTCCCTTCCCCCATTCTCCTTCCTCACTGATCTTCCTTTCACTCATTTGTTTGTCTTTGGTGCTTTCTACATATACATAAAGGTGGAATTCCCTGTGGTATGTTTAGACATGCATATAGAGTGTTTTGTTCAGTTCATTCTGCATTTCCTCCCCTTTCCGTCCCTCCTCTCTACCTCTCCATCTCCTTTTACTCCACTGATCTTCCCTATATCTTTATGAATATCCAACCCTCTCTTTTTCCCCCTATTTTGCTCCATTTTCCACATATAAGAGAAAACATTCAATCCTTGATTTTCTGAGTCCGATGGAAGATTTTTAAACCTTCTGTTTATCCCCAAATGGAGACTGTCACTTACCAAGGCCAAGGTGATAGTGAACGCTTGGAATGCAGTGCAATAATAGAGAGGGGACAGATTGCAGATGTGCTGGCTGAGGTTTCATCATTAGAGTTGGAAAGGGCCAGTTGTCTTTCAGATGCTTTATCTTCTTCCTCAGGTAGAATATGAATTGACCCTTCTTTTTCTATCCATTCAAGGGCACCAGAAGACAGAATGCCCTATAATTCACAATAAGGGTAAAGCACAGGAAAGGCAGCATCTTGAAGAGGAAGAGAGAGGAGGTGAAAGGGCCTGGGACCTGGGGGTCGTGGGAGCAGCAGAGGTGTGAGGAGAAGGGAATAGTGGAGATCTGATGAGACCTCTCCTCAAGAGACCAGGACCAAGACTAGTACCCAGGGAGAGAATATAGAGACATACCGAGCCACTGGGGAGACCATTCTATGGGCTAGACATGGTTAGAACTTTTCTTTCTGGACTTGAAATAAAGGCTGGCTTAAATTTCTCTTGGATTCTGTGTGTGCTTGGCTGGCTGACAGTGAGATCATTTTGTTTTACGTTTATCCATCCCTATTTTTTTAAATGAAGAACATAGTGACAAAGTTTTAAAAACGAAATGTCATGTGTTGAAGTAAAAACAGCTATGGGTCTGCAAGATTCTAAGTCAATCACACAGCTTCAGTTATAAAGTCCACCTGATTCTTCCTAGCTCCACCATCAACCACAACAAGGCAGGTTTCATGGATATGAGCAACAAGCATCAGGCCATGATGATTTATTAACTCCCTGCACCTGCCAACAGGGCCATGAATAATTTGTGCTGCACTTAACACTCAGGAAAGAATGCAAGAGTTCGATTTCTATCAGCCAAACCCAAGAGCGACTTTTTGGCAAGTCAGCTATTATTTGATCAATTGACCCCTCAGTTAACCATGCACAAGGCTAATAGATAGTTGGTGAAATTAAATAGAAATGTTTCATGAATCAAGGCATTCACATCAGTAAAAAAATTCACAAATTGCAAGCTTTTTGTAAATTACTCCTGAGCAAATGGAGATTTTAAAGATGATGCCCTGGTCTCTAGCCTAATTATCCACCTTTCTATATTTTAATTTCATAAGTGGCATGCTTTTTTAAGGTAACAAGACTTTACTTACATTTCTTAGCATGAAATTTTCTTGGTTTATAGGTAATAGCTGAATTTTGTTCTACTTTATCATCCAAATAACAAACAAAATTACAAACCCAAAACAATAATTATTAGAGTGAAGGCAATCAATAATATATGCTTATCATTTTTTTTGTAGACGCTGGTCTTGAAACAGTGAAATATGATTCACTGATTTGGAAGACAGAACAGATATTGTGTTTCTTTTATAAAAATTAATGCCCTTGCCCAGTGTATTAGTCAGCTTTTCACTACTGTGACCAAAGTACCTGATAAGAACAACTTAGAGGAGGAAAACTTTATTTTGGCTCACATTTTCAGAGGTTCAGTCCATGGTGGGCCTAGTCCATTGCTCTGGGCTTAAGATGAGGAAGAACAGCATGGCAGCTGGGAAGCAGAGAAAGGAAGGGGAAGGGGCTACAGTGAAGATGAACCTTTCCAGGGCATGCCCCCAGGAACTCACCTCCTCCAGCCATGTCCTCTTACCTGAAGTTACTACCACCTCAGTCCATTCAAACTAAGATGGACTGATTAGGTCACAACTCTCACAATTCAATCATCTCACCTCTGAACATTCCTGCATGAACACAGGAGCTTTGGGGGGATACCTCATGTCCAAACCATAGCATTCTGTTCCTGGCTCCCAAAAACTCATCTCCTAAGATGAGGTGGAAAGTTAATGTCTGCAGTGAACACAGCAGTGGACAGGGGTCAGATGGAGCTCAAGCCAGAAATGGACCATAAGCTAAAGAACAACTTGGGCAGACAACTTCCCTCTTCAGGGTTTTGGTGTTTCTCAATGGTAAGGTGAGAGGGCTGATTCAGACAAGGTATGCAGTGGTTTCCTTCTCTGATATTTGAGTGTTTCTTACCAATGACACTTAAAACTGTAAGAAGTCTGGAAGTGGATTGTGTGTGTGTGTGTGTGTGTGTGTGCGCGCGTGTGTCTCTATTCCTCAGTCCCTTCTTGACAAGATGGCATTACCTCACCGTGGTAGAGGCAGCTTCTATACTGGTTCCTGGTGATGCCTGCCTCCTGATATTCATGCCCTTGTATAATCCCCTCAACTCCTGCCACATGTATGGGCTACCCTTATTTACTCACTTTTAACAAATATAATGCAGCGGAAGTGATGGGATCTACTTTATAATATAAGGTCATTAAAAGATTCTGTCTTGCCCACCCTCTCTTCCTCACTTGCTCTGAGCAACTAGCTGCCCTCTAGAGGCTCAGGTATATAAGGAACTGACATCTCTCCAACAACCGGCAAGCACCTGGGGCCTGCCAACAGCCATGTGAGTGATCTCAGATGCAGGCTCTCGAAAGTGCACCTGCATTCTTGACCACAAAAATCTCAGATATGATGAATGTATCCCTTGTTTTAAGGCACTGAGTTTTGGAGTAATATGTTATGCATCATTAGTTGACTAATAAACTCATCAAAGGCTTTGCCTTCTAACTTTCAAGTGTCTTTCATTATCATTTCTGAGGTTTCAATCTCCATCCTGCCAAATCATCAAATTGAGTTTATTTTGAGGCTGGGGACAATGTTAGGAAGGGGAAAATATCATCTTTTCTCCCTCTAAATTTTTTTTTTTAATTTTTTTTTTAAATATTTTTTTTTTTAGTTGTAGATGGACACAATGTTTTTTTTTATTTTATTGCTTTGTACGTGGTGCTGAGGATCGAACCCAGGGCCTCACGCATGCAAGGCAAGCACTCTACCGCTGAGCTACAATCCCAGCCCCTCTCCCTCTAAATTTTTAATGAGAACAATTGCTTACTTTTTTTAAATACTTCCTATGTGCAAAAGCATTAGTTGGTAATGTTTATGGCAATTCTTTGAGAATCAGTATTATTATCATTCTCATTTTACAGATGTGGAAATTGAGACTTGCAGAGGGTAAATGCAAGATGGAAGTCCTCCTAGGTAAGCATGGGATCAGAGGACCAGGGACAGAGTGCCCTTGACTAGGGAAGTGGGCTGTGCACTGGGTATGCTATCTAAGGAATATCGAGTTTAGACTGGGGCCTCTCACCTTTAAAGGTATTTTTATAAATGGAAGTGCTCATGGGGTATGATTATTTAGCATAAAGAAGTCCAGGGGGAATATGACATTCCTTCTAGTGCAAAGATTTTGATTTATTTGTGTGACTTTAGATGACAGAGTTAGAACCAATAGGTGGAAGAAGGAGGCAAATAGCTCACAGGGAGGAACTCTAATTACATTTAAGAGTTTCAAATAATTAAGCTTGGAAAAGGATGGGCTCCTTCAGGCAGTCCCATTTCCTTTTTCTGGGGTGTACAGGCCCAGTGCCTCTCCTCTGAGGCAGTTCAGAGGAGATTTAGGTATTGGGCAGGGCTGGAATGATGTTCAGTGAGGACATTTCCAACTGAGATTGAGTGATTCTGGACATTGATATGAATTATGAGGAGCTCAGACCCACAGGAGAGTCATGAAGAGGCATTGCCAACACCCAGGAGGATAACTCTTCCTTTCCTCACCTTTTCATGTCTCCTCCAATATCTTACTGAAGGGACCAAGCTGAATATTTTTTCAGAATTTTTTTCTGTGGTTTGGGCTGGTTCACAAGCCCTGGCTCTAGTATAAGAGCAGAACTGTCTGCAAAGAGAGCTGGATCCCTGTCCTCCAGGTTGGCCTGGGCCATTTTTGGGAAAACAGAACATTCACAAAACCATTGGCCAACTACATTGTCTTCCATTTCTTTCCTCTCTCTCGCTCCCCATGACTCCTAATTCTTGCCCCAAATGAGAAATATATTAATAAGTATTTGTTTTGTCTTCCTTCTGCTTCCCTTCTTTCCACCGAGTACCTTTTCTTAGCTGTTGCTGAGTATGCAAAGATGAATAGAGTCTCTGTTCTCCAAAGCTCACAGGTGCTTTTCTGAATTACCTAGTTCCATGGGGTTTTTATTATTTGTCAACAAAAACTGGAGATGATATAAGACTGTTTAACAAAATAACTAGAAGACTGAACCTTAGTATGTTGTGATATATTCTATAATTATAATATTATGGCTCGAGAACAAATTGTTTTCATTAAATAAATGTTCTCCTTAACATATGGTTCTCATTTAAAAGAGCTAAAGTGCAATTTTTCTAAGAATTATAGTCTATTCAAATATGCAAACTCCAAAACTATACCAAACAGCAGTTATTTTACCAAAACACTGGTGACTTCTCCTGGGTAGATGTCATTTTATGAAATATCTTGAAGGCTAGCTAACTAGCCTGTCCCTGGAAACTGCCCCACCTTTGGGAGCATTTTTTTCTTTTCTTTTCTTTTTTTTTTTTGGTGCTGAGGATTAAACCCAGGGCCTTGGGCATGCATGGCAAGCACTCTACCAACTGAGCTGTGTCCCCTGGGAGCATTTTTAAATCATTGGCCAGAGTTAAGTTATTGCCTATTGGTCAAATCTGTCCTGATCTTATGATTTATGACAAGAACTATGTGTTACATATATACAATGGAACACCATTCAGGCATAAAAAGAATGAAATCCTGTCTTTTGCTAAAGCATGAATGAAACTGAAAATCTTATGCTACATGAAATAAGCCAGGACAGAAAGACAAGTAGCATAAGCTCTCACTCATATGTGGAATATAAAAAAGTTGATTTTACAGATGTTGAGAGTAGAACTGTAGTTACCAGAGGCCAGGGAGAGTATAGGGAAGAGGGAAAGAAAAGGTTGGTCAACAGATACTAAATTACAGTTATATAAGAATAAGAAGTGCTGGTGCCCAGAAGGATGACTATAGATAATAGTAATGCACTGCATATTTGAAATGCAATTATATAATAATATACTGTAAATTTCAACAAAAGAGAGTTTGAAAGTTTTCACCATAAATAAATGATAAATATTTGAAGAGACATACTTTTAACTTGTTTTAAACATGGTACATGTTTAAACATTGTACATTGGCCATGTTTGATACATGTATAAAATATCACATGGTACCCATTGATATGTACACTTTTATTTTTTATGTATATTTTATAGATATCAGTTAAAATAAATTTAAATAAAAATAAGAAACTAATAAATTCCTGGTTTTCACCAGGAGAACTTGCATTTACTGATGTCATATGAGTAGGCGATTCTATTACATTCTAAGGAACACATCTGTCTTCTTTTCTGTGGCTTAATTACAGTATCTGGAAATCCAAGTGGTCTCTTCCAACCCCATGTCTCCCTTTGCACTTTAATCCCCATCAGTGTCTTTATACCATTCATGATTCAAAGCAATTTCCCTCACTTCTGTATCAGTAAGATGAAATGCTCTTCTTACTTCCATTTCTTCCCTCTGCCCATTGTGGACAGTTCCAACTTGCCTGACTCAAACAGCACTCCGTACATTTTGTCTTGACTGACAGAATCGGACCAAATAATTCTTTCTTTCCAAAGCTATTTTGCCCTCTTGAGTTTCTCCCATGGTTCCCTCCATCCCTCTGCTATGGTCTGAATGTTTGTGTCCCCTTCCCCAAATTCATGTGTTAAAATGCTACTCCCCCCCAAGTGATGACATTATGGGAGAGGGGAGCTTTCAGGGTGGTGATTAGGTCATGAGGGCTCCACCCTCAAATATAGGATTGGTGCCCTTATTAAAGGCTGGAGGAAGCTGATCCACCCCTTCTGCCTTATAAGGACTCCGTGACAAGATGCCTCCTATGATCCAGGAAGCAGTCCTCACCAGACATGGAACTGCAGCCTCTTTGATCTTGAATTTCCCAGCCTTCAACATTGTGAGAAATAAGCCGGGCAATGTGATGCACGTCTGTAATCCTAGTGCTTTGGGAGGCTGAGACAGGAGAATTGTGAGTTCAAAGCCAACCTCAGCTACAGCGAGGCGCTAAGCAGCTCAGTGAGACCCTGTCTCTACATAAAACACAATAAATAGGGCTGAGGATGTGGCTCAGTGGTTGAGTACCCCTGAGTTCAATCCCTGGTACCACAAAAAAAAATTGGGAGAAATAATAACTTTTTTTTTTAAGTCACCCTGTTTAAGATACTTTGTTACAGCACTTGAACTCATAAACATACCCTCCAAGCAAGCAATTCCTGTTAGAGTTGTGCTGTCCAGCAGAAACACAATGCAAGCCTCTTATAGGATTTAAAAAATCAATAGCTTTAATCAAGAAGTTAAAAAAAGAAAGAAAAAAAACAGATAAAATAAATTTCATTCAACCCAACATATTCACATATCCTCATTCCAGTATGTAATACGTTTTATAAACCAATAACAAAATATTTCTTTTTCTGTATGGAGCCCTCAAATCCAGTGTGCTCGACACAGCACACCTCTGCTGGCACTCACCAGATTTTGAGAGCCACACATGGCTAATGGCTAATATACAGGACAATGTGGGTTTTCAGCCTGGAATTCTTGGAGTTTATTCCTCCAGAGTAAAGCAGCCATGGATTTGGCCCCATGCCTGTCCTTTGGCACTTTTTCACAGCACAGTGCCCTAGCACAGTCATGGAACACTGGGGCTGAGCAGGGAATTTGACCCAAAATTCATCAAAGAGACAAAAGAAAGCTGGCAATGAGGAATACTGGGAGGAAGCAGAAGGGTGCTGCCATTTCCCAGAGTCTACTTCCCCTCAGCGCTCCATGGAGGCACTCTTGCCCAGTCAGTGGGCAAGAGTGCCTCCATGCAAGTCACGTCATTTTGAAAACTGTCAGAGGTTTCTTGGAATAGCTGCTAAAGCCAGTCCCTGCAGCTCAGGCTAAGAATTCTTACTCTTAAGATACACAAGCTCCAAAAGGATGTGGTGCTCCAGCAAGTGGCCTTTGCCTTGGTGACATAAATGTGGGGCCATAGAAGCCATCAAAATATGGGTCTTCCACTCTTTCTCCCTCTGGGTTCTTGGAACTAGCGCCCCTACGCCATCACTCCCTAGACTTTCCCTGTTATATCTTCACCTCTGCCACAGACGTGGAAGAATAAAGACACAGAACTAAAAAGAACTAGAATTAATAGAGACTCCTTGTTCTAACCTGCCCGATAAACCAGCATGTTTAGGTAGTCCCAGCCTACTGGTAGTAGGTATTTTTGTATTTCTGACAGGGCTTTATGGATAAGTAGGAAAGAGGATTTGTACTTAAATATCAGAAGCCTTCTAATGCTTGGCTGGTTACACCAGTCACTCTTTTATCTCTTGCCTTGTCCTTCTTCAAACCATTTGTCCTCTGGATCTTGACAAAGCATCTGCACAAAATTAACAGGCGTGCAAAGCCTGAATGAGCAACATTTGATTTGCCTATAATCTGTTTGTGAAGAGATCAGGACGTGGTTGAAGTGATTTTAATTTCAGAGCCCAAGTCGCTAGTCTGTCTTTTTGTCAGGCAATTAGTTCCAGTGACTGGGCAAGAGTGCCTCCATGTTGCACGGAGAGGGAGCAGACTCGGGGAGGAGGCAGCACCCTTCTGCTTCCTCCCGGTATTCCTCATTGCCAGCTTTCTTTTGTCTCTTTGGTGAATTTTGGGTCAAATTCCCTGCTCAGCGCCAGTGTTCCATGACTGTGCTAGGGCACCGTGCTGTGAAAAAGGGCCAAATCCATGTGTCAAGTTCTGGACAAAGTCCTGGAGGGACGTAAACAAACCTACTAGGATTTCTGCTTCTGGGCTGTCAGGCAGTGTGTGAAGATCTTCACACATTATTTTAGGTAATTTTTCAACAATTCTAAATGATAATTATTAATATCCTCATTTGGCTGATGACCAAATTGAATGGCAGAGAGAAGTTAGCAGTTTGCCAAAGTCACACCTCTCAGTTGGAGTGGACATATGGCTCCTTTTTATCTCTGAGCTGCGCCGGCCACTCAGTGACCCATAGAAGCCATTGCCTCTGGATACTGGGAAGGAACAAGTTTTGGACAAAGATGTGCCATAGGGCTGGGGATGTAGCTCAGTGGTAGAGCACTTGCCCAGCCTGCCCAAGGCCCTGGGCTTGATCCTTAGCACTGTGAAAGGAGGGAGGGAAGGAAGAACAGAGGAAGGATAACAGTAACTCCAGCAGGGACTTTGTCTTGTTCTCTTAAGTGTCCTCCACAATCTGACTCACTAAAGGCACAACATAGGCACAATTTGTTCAGAGACCGAAATACGTTATCCCATCTGATTCTCATGATAACCATGAGAACAACAAGGAAAAGCATTATTGTTGTTATGTTCACTTCACCTGAATTAAAGAAAGGGAGCCGGGCGCAAGCCTGTAATCCCAGCACCTTGGGAGGCTAAGACAGGAGAATCGTGAGTTCAAAGCCAGCCTCAGCAACGGCGAGGTGCTAAGCAACTCAGTGAGATCCTGTCTCTACATAAAACACAAAATAGGGCTGGGGATGTGGCTCAGTGGTCGAGTGCCCCCGAGTTCAATCCCCGGTACCAAAAAAAAGAAAGAAAGGGAACATCTCTCATTACCCAAAGCTGATTTTTTAAAAATCTGAGTCATTTCAAGACTCAGATTGTCAAGGTGATAGTTTACCTATGAAGGTGGCAAGCTCCTGTGAGCAGGGACCCTTTTTTACACATTTTTGTATCCCCTTTCCCACAACAGATGCAGAATATTTCTACAATCACAGAAAATTTCATCAACAGTGCTGCTTTAGGGGCAAGCAGGATCCAATTGGTAACAATCTCATAATATCTCACTTCCAAGCTAGAAGTGGAATTTAATAATTTTTTTAATGAATGAATACCATAATGGAATTCTTAACATAGACTGAGCTAATTAGGGTGATCAGTCATAGGTTGAATTAGTGCTTTGTACAGTGACTGACTCTATTTTTTCAAAAATGAATCATCAAAAAGAGCAAAACAACTCATTTCTTAAAGACACCAAAATGCAATTTTAAATGTCACGTTAAGTATTGGCAAGATGCTGGAGGGGGTTAGTCAGTGATTACTACTATTTAACAGTAATTTAAAAACAAGGCAAGAGCAATGTTTGTACTAGTATGGCATTTAAATAGTCAAAACTAACTCTACTTAGATAATGAATTAATTAATTTACTAATAACATGTTGCGTTTACTTTGTACCACTTTTTATGAGCTTAAAATGTGTCATAGAACTTAAAATGTGTGTGTTATTTTAGTTAATATCATGTCATCAATCTATGCCAGGGGACTGGCATTGCCTTCTCAAAGAATGACAGAGAAATCAAAAGCTTGACACAATTTAGGTTTTTATTTACCATGATGCCCAGCCAGCCAGTGTGAGATTCTGTGTTCCTTTCTTATGTCTTGTGTTTTTTTTCACCAACACTTTTAGGGACTCTTGAGTAAAAAAAGAATACTAAGATAGCTGTCACAAGGGCTTGGTTTCTTACAAATTTCCCACAAAGTGCAAAGTATGTTCAATTGCTAGATGCCCTAATCTGCCTTCAGGGCAGAAGTACCTTTCATCAGTTCAGCATGTTGGTATTTTATGGAAACATGAAAAGGATTATGGTACATTTAACTGAAAGGTCGTGACACCTTTCAATCCTTCCTTTAATCATTTCATCTAGGAGAATGCCTGAACTTAACTACGACTGATCGCAGAGTAGGCTGAATCTCCTGAGTAGAGCTACCTATTGACTCATTCGTGGAATGTCTGTAAGTGCTAAGCTGTGGGGACACACCATGACTGCCATATAGCTTCTCCTTTCAGGAGCTCATGGTCCACTGGAAACTCAGACCAATAGACTGGCAATTACCACATACGGAATCAGTGTTACAACGTAGGTAAGCAGAGACTGCTAAGGAGGTCACATTGTTTGGCCCCAAGGGATAAGAAAAGACTTCTTAGGAAAATAGAAATAAAAAACATCATCCAAGGAGACATCCAACTGAGCTCAGAAGGTATTTGAATAGTCAGATCTGTTCAAGGACAACTCTGGGCTGGAAATAAGATCTTGAAGTCATCACCATGTGGATGAGAACTGAAGGGAACAGAGTAGATGAGCTCCCTGAGAATGTGGAGTGAGATGCTAAGAAGGGCAAAGGAAGACCCAGAGGATATGGATGGTGATAAAACTAGCCTGGAAAGAGGGATCCAGAGGAGCTGTCTGGGAGGTAGAAAGAGGACCACAGAAAGTGATGAGATCCAACTGAAGAGAGTATTTTGGAGGCGGAAGAAAGGTCATTGCATTAAATGCTTTAGAGAGCACAATGAAGAGTTGAAAAGTACTAACAGGGTTTTGCAAGAGTGAGGGAAGGCACTTTAGGAGGAATGATGGGGACAGAAGGTGCTTGGCAGTGGGTTCAAGAATGAACAGGAAGTAAAGACAAAAAGCGACAGCACATATAACCAATTCTTTGAGGAAACTTAGTGGTGAAGGACTTTAGAGATAGCTGATGTCCTTTATCCTTTGAGATATTTTCAAATGTATACTTCATAACAGAGATATTATTATATCTCTATATTATAAGTAATAGGTATATTACTTATATATTACTTACAAATTATAAGTATAAATGTCCATAAATAGAAAGTGTATATCCATTTCATACATTTTCCCATTAGGCAACTTTCTCTGGATTGAATTAAGAGGTCTCTATTCCAGTTGAGGAAAAGATGATACGTCGATGATTTAATTGAATCTCATATTTTCAGGAAATTTTGTGAGTTGCAAGGGAAATTCCCCTCCAAATAGAATAAATAGAACAAGGACAAATATATTTTAATAAAAAATTTTATTATGATTATTTACATCCGTTCATTGATAAGCATATAAATGTAAACTTTTATCATTGGCATTATTTTACATATGATTTATCCAAATTCAGAGTTAATACTGTCAATTGAGTTTTCAAGTAGTGAGAAAATTTGATTATATTCACAGAATATACATACAACGTGCATTCCAATTGTGACCCTCTCAAGCCAGTGGTATAGACACTGTCCCATTGGCTCTGCTTCTGCTCCTCAGGTGCACGCTGGAATCGGCCATGTCCTCCACATGCTCCTCGCTTTTCTTCTCCTTCAGGCTGTTGATGAATCTCAGGGTGATCTCATCCCACTCTTCAGGCAACAGCATCAGCAGGAACCCAAGGCAGATAATGATGGTAGCAGCCAGGCGGACGACATTGAATATGACCTCCTGCTTCAGGAGGTCCACGGCTAGGGAAGAAAAATCACATCAGTCAAGTTCATGATTGTTTCTAAGTTTTCCTGAAACTTAGAGAAGTCGATGTTACTTCTCCATTTTTCCAAGTCTTCTTTACTCTTTCTATCTAGGGTGTCCTTTTTCCACGTCTCTCTGTTTGCTTTCTATTCCTTTTCTCTGTCATACTTACTACTCAAGGCTTAGCTCAAATTCCATGCAGTTGGAACTAAGGACTAGTTTTTTTTTCCCTGTCTCTCCTTTTGTACTGAGGGGTGCTTAACCACTGAGCTACATCCCAGCCCTTTTTATTTTTTACTCCAAGACAGGGTCTTACTAAGTTGCTCAGGGCTTTGCTATTGCTGAAGCTGGCCTTGAAACTGTGATCCTCCTGCCTCAGCCTCCTGAGTCCCTGGGATTACAGGTATGTGCCACCACACCCAGACTGGTTTTCTCTTAGACTCTTCCTTTGCAGCCCTATCCCCTTCTCCAGTTTCACTGGATCATTGGAAATTTTTCAAATGAGCCATACATGTTCATGTCTATGTCTTTGTACATGCTGTTCTTTTTCAAAGTTTAATTGAGGTGAGATTCATATAATATAAAATTACCCATTTTAAAGTAAATTTAGTGACATTTAGTCCACGTACAATGTTGTGCAATTACCCTCTATCTGGTTCCAAAACATCTCTATTGCTTGAAAATGAAACCCTATACTCAACCCTTTATCCTCACTCTCTTGCCCCGGACAACCAAACATTTGCTTCTTTTTCAATGGATAAATGAAATCACAGAATGTGTGACTTTTATGCTGTCTTCTTTCATTTCACATAAGGCTTTTAAGGTTGACTTATGTCGCAGCTGTAGCAGCTATCAATACTTCATCATTTGTGGCTGAATAATATCCCATTATATACATCACGATTTGTCTATCCATTCATCTGCCGATGAACATTTGGGTATATCTACCTTTTGGCTATTATTAATAGGGCTGTTGTGAAAATTCGTGTACAAGGATATTTTCAAATCCCTGTTTCCAATTTTCTTTTCTTTTCTTTCCTCCTCCCTCCCTCCCTTCCTTCCTTTCTTTATTTTTGTTATATACCTAGGTATGGAATTGTCTGTTATGTACATGCCGTTCTTTTTGTATAGATTGCCCTTCCTTCCTCATATCCCACTTGGTCCAGCCACCCACTCTGTTAGAGCTCTCTCTTAAGGCTTCTTGCAGGCATCCTCTTGGATGCTCCTCCTATGTGTTCTCACAGCATCCAGAACATGCCTCTATCAAAGCAATTATTTTTCTACCTTGTAATTACTCACTTCCTTTTATCTCCCTCTCTGTTACATGGTCCTAGGGGAAGGAACTGTGCTGTATTCAGGATCTATCACCAGTGTTAGCACAGTTCCTGGTATAGATGAGGTACTCAGAAATTATTTATTGAATGAATGAATTCGTGGTGAATGAATGAACTTCTTTGACAACTTCACTTCTCTTCAGTATCCCTTTCCTCTGAATACCTCATAGCCCTTGGGTCTGTCTCATGTAGTTTGGTCATTTCATAAGTTGGACATTGTAGATTTCCAACTTGTTTCATGTATGTTGGTTTTCTTTTCCAAATTCAGTTGTAAGCTTCTTAAGGAAACCAAAATGTACTTTTTTTTTTTTTGCTATCTTATTTATAGCCCTGATCAAATAAAATAAGGGCTCAGTAAACATTTGTTGTTTTTCCTGGAGAAAAGAAAGATGAGTACTCAAGACTTAAAACTATAGAATTTTAAAGTAGGAAGGACTGACTAAACTTTCACCCAGACAACCCATTTTCATTACTAGTTTTATTGGCAGGTTTCACTAGAGAGATTATTCTAGATGAATAGCTTCTCCTCTTGCCCCTGTGAGTCAAGTTGCTTTTCCTGGGCCACCTGCTCTGCTCCCAAGAGAAGCTTCCGCAGCTCCCCATGGATAGTTTGATGGGAGCCAACACCCTGTACATTTTCTGTACTTTCATTAGTGACGTTGACTTCAGAGTCCTATGCTGGGATGCCTTTTGTTTCCATAGGACTTTCTCTAAAAATATCACAAAATTAGGTTGTCAAGGAGATTACATGAAACCCAAATGATACATTTGGTATTTAATTCTAAAAGCACAACCAAGTAAAAGCAGTGTTTTTGTAGCTGCAAATTTTCAATCTGCTGCATAGTTATTCTGTTGTCTTCTACCTTCATGATATTTAAAAACATCTTCTGAGGCAAGGGACATAATTCATCATTGCTAGAAGAAACAAGTCAGAGCATAAAAACGAGCAGGAGTCTTATCGGATCATCAGAACCTGAACATGCCAAACCATGCCGGTACCTGCATTTCCAGGAACGCTGAGCACAGTCCCGATAGAGATAAGGATCGGATATGTCAGCACCACACCGACATTCACCAGGATGTTGAAAGCTGTAAAATAAAGGAGGCTCTACAGAATGAAGGAGAACCAACATGCTGGGCTCTTTTCTTCATTGTGTAAAAGAATCAATGTCTTTGCTAAAGGTGCCTTCTCAAGTGCCTGCACCTTGGGTCCATTAATCCCCTAATTCTGGAGATGGATGCATGCATATGTCACCCAAATTAGTCATATTCTTTTGATCTCCTTCACCACCCTGTTTGCCTGAGCTTTGGCCAACTGGCTGACAACAGATGTATGGAGCAAATGCAAAGAGGTAAAATAATCAATTCACCACACTGTTTATTAGCACTGCAAAGGTAGGTTGGGGCCAGCCAGAGGTGGAAAGTAAGCAACTGACTGAAGTTTGGCACTTTATCTCTTTGTCACTTTGCTATATTGGGCCATATTCCCAGAAGATTAAAAGGCTTTGATGTCACTATCTAAAGGAAAATCTATCCAATGGCAGCCTATGCTGTTTTTTTACTCTCTCTGAGGCCAGCATCACATGGGCAAACAAAGGTGGGTTCAATGTACTTCACCAAATCCCAGGGACTATTTTCATATCCTGATTTGTGCACAGGTAAACAGCAGGCAGGTCTACAGAACTAATTGAAGGTATAGGTTGATACTCTTTAGTTAATGCCTTTGGAGCTCTTTAGTTAAATAGAACATAATTTAAAATAATCATCTATCCCCTTTCAACATTACTAAAAAATATTTTCAAAAAGGAAAAAAAGCCAGGTGTGGTGGCACACACATGTAATCCCAGCAATTTGGGAGGCTGGGGCAGGAGGATCGCAAATTCACACCCAACCTCAGCAACTTAGCGAGGCCCTAAGCAACTCAAGTGAGACCCTGTCTCTAATAAAATATAAGAAAGGGCTGGGGATGTGGCTCAGAGGTTAAGTGCCCCTGGGTTCAATCCCTGGTTAAAAAAAAAAAAAAAAACTGTAAAAGGGAAAAAATTATAAATCACAGAGCATTATTTTAACAAAGTTAAATCAACGTTTATTTTAGGGAATAGAGTGATGAGTACTAACAGGTATGAAAGGTCCTTGAATCAGAGAAGATCTCTATGCACATGACTGAAGCATGTTCCCTGTACCTCTGGAGAATCAAAGAAGGGTTCTAAAACCAGTCAGGATGATGTGTATTCTCTACTGGCATTTATAATTCCTGCTTTAATGAAACCCTCTAACTTAGTTGCCTGGAGTCACTTATGCTTGGTAGACAATGGGTTTGACCTCCCAAGACTTGTTTGTATGACAGTAGCAGCAGTCAAGGCAAAGGGACCTCTGGAGTTAGTGATTGCTCCTCCTTCGTGGTTAGACTGCAATCTGTGCCAGTGCCTTGACTCTCTGTTCAGATCCAGGGAGTCAAACATGGCAAATTCTAACACATTAGGAATTTATCAAGAAGGCTCTGCTGATCTCCTTAGCTGTCATTTTGCTGACTGAACTGGATATTTTAGCAGACTGAATGAAAGCAGTGGTATTTCTGTAGTACTGAAATTTTTTTTTCTCAACAAAAGCCAGGTATCTTCATTAAAATGTGTTATTTTTTTCCCCTTGTTCTGTAGATGGAATACTTACATTCTCTTTTTGACTTAAGAAAAAGAATATCTAATTCAATGTGTTCTTTGTGGCATGGGGTCCAGCCTGAGTTTATGTGCAATTCATACATGTCAGATGAATGAAGGGGGCCCACCTGCATTTGGGCTGTCACTCCTTGAAAGAGAGGTCATAGCCATGGTTGCAGGAGATATGGGGGCAGTTCAGATCACAGACTAGTGTTCATTTCTCAGACCAGACACAGCTAGATCATATCTGATTCCCATGGAAAAGAGATGGATTGGAAAGGAAAACTTAAAATCAGAAGCACTGAGGATTGTCAAACCCTGGGGTGTGTAACACAGTTAGGAGGGAGACTATTTCTTCAATTTGTCACAGCACAGTTTTGGCACAGTGAGCTCTGCCGCATATTGGGTGGGCCTGGTGGAGCAGCTGCAGTGCCAGGTGGCACTGTGCCCTGTGGGTTGTAGAGACCACACTGCTTGGAGCATTCCACGGTCCAGCTAGCATGAGTGGCACCCAGCATGAGCAGATTTGCTTAGGAGCATGTATTGCCCATGCCAAGGAATACATTGGTGAGGGCTACTTTGCTGCAAAGTAGAAACTATCTGTGTGTGCTCAGTGAGGGGCTAAGACTCAATGAAATTTTGGTTATGGTTGTTCCCATTTAGATTGTTTTTGGCCAGGAAATAATCTAGGTGCTTTTTAATTAGGATATTTTGGTCTCATGGAAACACTGCTATTGATTTCAGCTCAACTTAGCAGAGGTAATGAGAGATGATAACCATACATTTTTGGTCTTGAAAAGAAGAACTCAAGGGACCAACAATTAATACTTAATTCTTCTCTTCAGTGTTTCCTGTCTAAGACTTCCCCTTAAGGGCCTGGGCTGGAGTGGAAAAGGATGAACTAATCAATATCCTTGTTAGAATCAGGACATTTTTTTTCTCCCTGAAATTGCAGTGCTGCTACTATTTCAAATCATATCACCTTGGTAAAGAAGGTCAGCTGAGGGTTGGCAGAGGTCCTGTAGGCTGAGTGTGGAGGGTAAATGTGGAGCAGGAAGAGAGGCTGACCTTGGGCAGTATATGGAAAGAGAAGCGGAATGCGAATGATTCAATTTTGAGTAAACAGGCATGGGGACATTGGGTTGTTGCTGTTTTTCAACTGCTTGGTGAGAAAAGAACAGGCTCATTATTTTTTCAGGTTCCTCTTGCATCAAGTGACAGCAGCAGCACAGATTGAAAGTGGGAGCCCAGAGCTCAGCTGAGGCAGACAGCCCCAGAGTTCCAGAGAGCTGTGAGGGAAGACATTAAAAAGACTCCAGGTGGCTTTTTCTTGGCCTTTGACTAGGCACATTCTGCTTTGTCTGGACTACCAAGCTCAGCTCACGCTGCCTTCTTTCCTGGTGAGGGCTTCCTATTGCAAACCCTTTCTCCATGCTCAGAAGAGTGAGCTATTTAATTCAGATACGAACTTGTCACCTCCATGATTAAATATTAAGTGGATTTAAAATCCAAACCTCAATATGGCTTTCCAGGACCTGCATGAGCTGCTTCCCTCCTGAATGCCACTTCCTTCCCCCTCTCCTGAGCCCAGTTCTCTGGTTATTTTGAACCACTTGAGTTCCTTCAATTCATCATCTACTCCGTTACCTCCGCCCAACACACTGTGGCACATGTGAAACATGTAAATCACACAGTATGTCACAAGACTGGATGAGGTTGCTTGAAGGTTAAGTGATAAAGACAGTGGCCGAGGCAGGCACACCCATGGCAGGCACACTGATTGGATAGCTAATCTCATCAAACCAGAGCCTGCAAAGAAGCCCCTAAAATTCAATCACATTAACCAATGCTAGTTTGTCCAATAGAGCACAGAAGTGTCTAAGGGAATAATCTTACTATGAGTATCAAAGGAAAGGTCAAGTAACAGAGAAGGGAAGCCCAAACCTGAGAACACTTACCCAGCCATAGTCCAGCCATCCCGCAGAGACAGCCCCATGGCAAAGCTGCAAAAGAGGACCAGTGCTCCACTTTGGTGAAATACAAGATGACCGGGGTGAAGGAGATGAAGATCAAATTGAAGAAACCCATGGTGGAGACAAAGTGTGCAGCTTCCCCAAAGTTGGCACTTCCAAGAAACATCTTAAACAAAACCTGAATGGGAAAGAAACTCTTTAGCCACACAGTTGGAGACACTTTGCTGAAGCAGAAATGGGGATTCTATCCATTTACACAGTGAACTAACTGGCCCAGAGGTTATCTTCCATGCCCTCCTTCCCTGCCCTCTCCATGGCACTAAATGGGATGTTGATACAAGAAATTACAATGCCTTATATCCTTTATATGAAATAACAATAGCCATAGAACGAATTTCTTATGGTGTAGAAAATCACCGGGGTACTGTACACTACGTGAAGCACAGCTATCCGGATGGGCAGAAGGTAAATGATAAATAAGAGTGCAGACAAGCTCAGAAAAATCTTCAAGGACTGAGATGTCATCAATTCTTCCTTTCAAACATGGGGCTTATTTTATCCTTATTTTGACAACTACTGAAAGCTAAATTGGACAGAAAGCCTATAATAATGTTGTTGAGAGAAATAATGATGCCTTGGCTTTATAAGCACTTTTCTTTTTGAGCTTAAAATGTCTTCACCAACCTTATGTTATTCTGTGGATTAAAAAACTTTTCCCATCTATGGATTGTAAGCCTGTGTACAGAGGAAGATGGCAAGGAGAGGCGAATGACTGATCCGTCTCTAACAATCTAGGGGCAAGAGCCATGCCTGGAGCCTTATTTCTTAGCTTCTTAACCCCTCTCTCCCTTTACTAATTCTATCAAAATAATATAGATCAGAGCAGATTATTTCTGACAGGAATTATGATTTAGGTAGGATTTTGTACAACTATTCCCATTCCCAGGATGAAAACATTCTATAACATGGTCAGGAGAATTCTCTTTGTAAGATAACTATCCTGATTACACAACAATTTCAAGTACTGTTTTCGATTTCAACTGAATTTATTTATTTATTTTTCTATTAAAAAACTTAAGAGAATTTAGCACATGCCAGTGTTTGGCCACATCCAACATCTTGGTGGAGTTTCTCTCTGGAAGCAAGTTAGATGCTAATGGCAATGAGTGAACATTTGTCAAACTTGTCACACAGAATCAGTGGGCCAAGAAATGTCAGTATGGGAATAAACTTTATGCCCTCTGAGCCACAGTGGTGGCAAATAATCAAAACAGGCCTCCAGGAGGGATGCAAAGGGTATTTTCTGCCTTTCAGAGAGTGTTGTCTTAGTGAAACTCTGAGAGAGGTACAGTCGGAATTATCCTGTAGATACATCCAGAAAGTTGGTTCTTAAAAGTAGAGCTCTGGGGAACAACCTTGGAGATCTGCTCTCTGAGTCCTCACTTCTGAAGGTGGCTGCAATGACCCTCGAGTAGAATTTTCATGGACAACTGGGAACTCCAATAGAAAAAGATTGGTGAGTAAGGAGATCAGACTCAGACCATTGCTTAGAGAGGAAAAGAGTGTCTCCATTTTGCTAATGATGTGGGCGCCTGAGGCCTGGAATCAACAGGTAGACAGCAGCTCTCCAGGAACAGCTTGTTTATTATTTATGATACCTTGTTGGAGTTAAAATAATGACCATAGATAGTTAGCTGAAAGTTAAGCACAAGGAGAGATCAAGCTTTTCTCACATTCTAGCTATAACTACTCAATAATTGGAGGCTGTAGTGTCCAGACTTTCATCTTGGCTCCATTATTTCCTGGCTATGTGACCCTCGGCAAGTTACTTCATCTTACAAAGCTTCAACTTCCTCATCTGGAATAGTGGGAAATATGTATCTATGCTTCACAAAGTTGTGTTGCCAAAGCTGCGATTTTCTGGCAGGTGCCAAGCACTCAATATATGATGTTCATGATTATTTAAATACATCTATTTTTTTCTAACCAAAGTTTTCACTTTACTTCCTTTATTTATTCCTTAAATCTAAGCTATGAGTGACAGTTGATTACAAAATCAGGTGCACAACATACCTTGTATAATGCAGATGTAGAGGCTGAGCCCACTGCAAATGCCACACCGATGATGGAATCAGCATGGAAATTATCTGCATACGCCATCATGACAATGCCAGTAATTGCCATTATTGCGGCAACTATCTGTCAAATAGAATGGAAAACAAAAAACAAAAAAAGATTATGTCTCTGTATAAGAATCAAGCAACACACGACTTCACAAAAGTTACTAAATATTTCCTTGAATCTAATTACCTCATGTATATCGCTGCTTACATATGAGAAGGGTCAGTATTAAAAGTAAATCAGTATGCTCATGAGACATTTAGGACTAGAATATAAAAGCTATTCACTTGCTAATTAAGGAATGGTAAATTTTAGTTTAATTTTTTAACTCAACTTTCTAGAGATTAATATCCATATTGATGAAATGGATTCAACAGGAAGTCACTTCTAAGTATTTTCATCTATGCTGAAATCATTTTTCTGCAAACAATTCAGCACACATTTTAATCAGCTTCTTGGATCAACTCACATGTCTAGAGATCTGAACATAACCAGGACTTGATTAAGGAGACATAATTTTTGATTACAGCTAAGAGGCAAAACTTAGACCAAGGGCAAAGAATAAAGTGAATGACCTCTCATAGGAGTTTATACAGGAGCAAACTGAATGTGCTCCGTCACTTGGGATGTCAAATGGAGGCCACTTCTTCCTTTTGTCTACGTTCAAGTTAATTCCATTTTTTAGGTACACCACGGAAAGGTGATTTAACTTAATTAGGCTGAAGCATTCATTAACTGCAAAAAGTGAAATGTTAATAATTTGACTGAGGTCAGAATGGTGTACTGTGAAATGGTAACAGTCCTGATGCATTTGAAACAGAAGTCCACTCCCTTGGTGAAATGCTGGTTCACATCTGTTTCTTTAATTGTCCTGAACTGGTTGTACTGGGAAACATTTCAGCATTACAGCAAACAGTAAAATAACCCTGGAGTCGGGAATAGTATGTCATCCTCACTGACTTTAAAATCAAGTCGAAACTTGGTGAGCAAATTGGAGATTAACTTTGTTAAGCTTCAGTTCCGAGTATTCCAAATAAATAGATTCCTCTGCAGACAGCTTTTGCACATATGTGATTTTTCAAGCCCTTTTAATGTTATTAGTGAATTATTTATTATATCAAAATATAGATCATTAACATGGAACTAGACTTGAGGCTAATCAGGGTGTGCTGTTGATGGCCTATACTTCAGGTGTTGCAAGAACAATGCTTTTGTTAATGACCAGCAGCGGCCAGTGCACAGTGGTTGCAGAGTAGCTCCATACTGAAGTTCCTTTTACGAAAAACAGCAGGATGACTTGAGCACAGACTCCAACAGCCGTGAAAAACCATCTTCATGATACGTTATCCGTGAGGCTGCTTGATGGGAGGTGTTTCTCTTGCTGAGTGAATATCACATTCTCTGAGGTTGCCACGTCAGTGTTCTCCTTAGACTCTGCCTCCAACTATGGGGAATAGAATTTAATACACGCACCATGAGGTGTCAAGGAAATTTTCCAACTAAGTAGTAATAGACTCATAAACATGGTGAAGGGGTTATCTAGACCTGGGGATTCTGAGAGGATTATTTCCCTTGAATTGGGGTTTTAGAGTTCAGCCAGGGATTTGCAATCATTTGGGGGGGGGGTGGCAATCTGATTTCAGGAAAAAAAAAAGGCACAGCAGACTGGCATTTTCTGATTTGTTTTTGTGTTTGAGTAGTTCACAAGCTAAAGTATTCATGTGCATAAATAGATTTCCTTCACGAGACTGAACTGGGAAGATAATGAATTTGAATTAATGTTTATTTTCTTTTGGTTAACCCTTGGTTGTATTTTCTTGGTCAAATAATCATGTGGTTACTACAAGACATGGCTAATGAACATGGTGTTCATCCCAATGAACTTTAACATGATATGCTATTTCATATTTAAAATTGTTAAAATTATTCTATAATAAATAATATTTCTGTTAAGCTATTGTGTGTAATATATACTTCTGGATTTGGGGAATTGTGAAAACAAACAGCCCATTTAAAAAAAAGAAGAAGAAGCAGAGCTGGTGCTGTAGCTCAACGGCAGAGCCTTTGTCTAGCACATAGGAGGCCCTGGGTTCAATTCTTAGCACCACATAAAAATAACAAAGGCATTCTGTCCACCTACAACTACATTTTTTTTTAAAAAAAAGCAATAGCAAAAACAAAAACCTTGCCTAAAAAGTGACAAACATATAATGCAATTATCCCCAGGATATGAGCCAAGGTGGGAAGTCTTTCTTTTCTGAATAAGCCATTAGCAAAAATATATTTGCATGAAGTATCTAAGTTTTCTTAAGCTAGGAACTGGATATGGCTAAAGAGTAAATAATTTTATAGCAATTCAAAAGTATAGGCATAGTGAGCCTTTTAAAGATCCCCATCAGTCATTAAGTTCAAGTGCTTGTGAAAATATTCTCCTAGACCACTTAAATTGACATATCAATTACACCAGTGTTTATTTCAATTGCTTTCATGGAGAGCAGTATTTTTCACTTCAAGGGGCTAGACAACATTGTTAGTTAAGTTCTGAAAGCATGAAAATATGAATATTTGACATGATAGAAAAACATTTTCTTCATTGTACAGGCAATAATTTATAGGTTATATATTAGGTTCTTAGAGTGAGGGAGGGGAAAGATAAATTTATCTGCCACACTTTATTTAAATTTTACAACTGTCCGCTAGGACAAAATTTCTATGGCATGTTTTAAGAAAGCCTCAATATATTTCCTACTTACACAGCTGGAACTAAAGGAACAGACCTTAGTTAATCTTGAAAATGTAGAAAAACGTTGCGTGGAAGATCTATTTAGAGCAATTGGTTAGATGATCCAGAATGGTTCTGCTAGGCACTGTTGCTTTATCTTTTTCTTTTTTTTAACAAATTCAATATGAACTTCTTTTTTCCTTTTTCTTTTATTTTTTGGATTTTTTATTTGTTCTTTTTAGATACACATGACAGTAAAGTGGATTTTAACATATACATACGTGGAGTAAAACTTATTCTAATTAGAATCCCATTCCTCTGGTTGTGCATGATGTGGAGTTTCACTGGCTGTGTATTCATATATGAGCACAGGAAAGTTATGTCTGATTCACTCTGTCTTTCCTATTCCCATCCTCCCTCCCTTCCCTTCATCCCCCTTTTTCTAATCCAATGAACGTCTATTCTTCCTTCTCCCCAGCACTGTTTCTTTAACTTTGAAGAGTAAATGCTTTTTAAATGTCCAGAGAACAAGTAACCTAAGCAGATCTGAATCACCTGCATTTTCAGAATCAATCATCATCAAAGAAGGATTAATAGCCTGTACTCTCTCAACAGAAACACATGAAATGACTCTTTTCGTGCTCAACACACCAGAAATGCATCTCCAGGAAGCTAATGTCCTGAATACTGTGTCAACAGTGCTGATACGTGCTCATGCATAAGGTGTCCACCACAGAGATGCTTCTGGGACATCTTGGTACTACTCATGGCAACCCCTCCTGCTGAAAAAGTGCCATCTAGTGGTGCCATTTGTTTGGCTTCTGAAAATTGGTGGCTCTTCTCATAACCTATTCCACTTCCAACCTCTTAACCAACCAGGAGTGCCTAACTGATATAGAAAACCCACCACTACCAAGATATTAATTAACTTTAAATAAGAATGTTAACCATCACAGGGACCACAAAGATGCTAATGCTTCCAGTTTTAACATCCTGATCCTCCCTCTCTTCTCCCATTTTGGTGTGCCCACCTCGGGAGTGTACCTCAGGAAGGGGATTTATTTAGCCAGCATGACTGGTGAGTAATATGGCCTTGTGAAACAGGTACCTTCTTCTGCATCTCAGCCACTCAGAGAGCTTTCTGGGTCAACTCTCAAGAGCAGAGGGAGACTTGAGGTCATTTAAGCCTGTTCTGAAAGACCGAAGAGACATTTGGTGATATCACTGACCTAAATACTACCTGAGACCCTACATGAAATCTAGGTTTCTTTTACCTTTCAAAGAAAAAAGTTTGTACAGATAAAGGCTAGAGAAGCACCTGGTTTGGGGCTGCTTTTCTTTTCTTGTATTTTCCTTTTTTTTCTTTTCCATTGAGGACCTCAAAAGCCCCAAGGGTCTTATTCTTCTCTGCATCTCCATGAAGGTGACTAACTTCATCCCCTTACAGTGTTTCCCTTTCACAAATGATTTCCAGAATTATTATTTTCCTAGCAATATCAGATCTTTTAGGGCCCAAGGAATTGAAATGAACCTTTAATTTAATTTTCTTCCCACAGTGTTTCTTTGAGGAACTTAGAGGTCTAAGAGACTTACTAGAACCAAAACATGTTTCCTTACTTTTCTTTGAGGCTATTTTGATTTTTGAAGCTGGGTGAGCATAGAGGAGCTTCACTAGCTCACAATGCAACCCTGGAATCCCAAAGCCAACAGCAATGCCCAAAATGGAGGTCTCAAACTATACTGCTGGCAGTGGCTGTAGTCAAGTTCAAGGGTACAAGTCAACAGTTGTAACTGAGATACACATTAGTAGCTTGGTCAATGAGAGCTGCACCTATGAGTGGATTTAGATAGATCCATTTTCAAAGAACAATGGCTACACAGAATCTTTAAACTTTTACACATATCATATTTAAGGTTCCGTGAAGAACTGATCTCTTTTACTCAGATCCAATTAAACCAAACAAGAGCTGAAGTGCAAGAAATAAAACGGGCTGGGCAACCTATAGATCAAAGCATCTGTTATGCATGTGAAAGGAGAGAGAGGGAGTAAATTCAAGGGGTGCTGGGCTTCTGAACTCTTTGTTTCCCTACATGTCTTCTCATAAGAATAAAATCCATTTGAAAATGATCTCAAAGGATATCTGGATAGCAAAGAGGGAAGGAAATCCCATCAGGAAAGACTGAAGGATGCATGTGAGGATGGACACCTGACTGCACCTTGTGAAGGAGTTAGGGATTCATCGTGGGCATATGATCTGAGAGCAGTCACAACCCAGCTTTCTCCTCTCTTGGCTCTACTTCCAAGTCATTGTCCTGCCAAGAGGTGGATGAGAAGCCCTGCCCTGGGAACCATGAAGGTTCCTGATGGAGATACATATGAATGAACAGTTACCAAAGTTACCTAGTATGTAATGTCAGCATAAATCAATAACTGTTCAGCTCCAATGTCCTCTTAGAACACTCTTGGGGGTCAATTTCAATTCAAAGTGCAGCTCATACATTGCTGGTGGGACTGCAAATTGGTGCAACCACTCTGGAAAGCAGTAAGAGGATTCCTCAAAAAACCAGGTATGGAACAACCATTTGACCCAATAATACCACTCCTAGGTATATATCCAAGGGAGTTAAAAATCAGCATACAATAGTAACACAGCCACATCCATGTTTGTAGAAGCTCAATTTATAATAGCTAAACTATGGAACCAACCTAGGTGCCCTTCAACAAAAGAATGGATGAAACACAATGTGGTATATATACACAATGGAATATTACTCAGCCATAAAAACAAATGACTTTATGACCTTTGCTGGTAAATGGATGGATCTGGAAACTATCATGCTAATTGAAATAAGCCAAACCCCAAAAAACCAAAGGCCAAATGTTCTCTCTGACATGTGGATGCTAACACACAACAAAGTTGGGAGGAGAATAGAAATTCAGTGGATTAGACAAAGGTGAATGAAGGGAAGGAAAGGGCAATAGGAATAGGAAAGACGGTGGAACGAATCTAACAAGACTATATTCTATATGAATATACCACAGTGAATCTCAACATTGTGTACATCCACAAGAATGGGATCCTAAGTAGAATAAGACATGCTTCGTGTTTGTATAGATATGTCAAAATACATTACTGTCATGTATAACTAAAAAGAACAAAAAAAATTTTTAAAAATGAATTCAAAGTACAGGTTAGGCAATGAAAGACTCAGAATAACTGACATACTTTGGTCAGTTCTTGGTGGGTCAGGGAAAGACTCCAGAATAGTCACTGTTCGGGAAATTAACTCCCTAGGATTCCACATATAGCTGAAAAATATATGGATACAAATATGGTGGGACACATTCATTTTTTATCTGCTATGAAAATTGATGTCTGCTGAACCTTTCTCCAATCACCAATCTTCTCCATATCTTCAAGGAAATTTTAAAATGAAAGAAAAAAATCTGACATAATAATACAAAATTTGAGGAACAGAATCTGAAAAAAAAAAAAGATCCCTAACTTCCCAGTCCAACATACTTTTCACTGAAGTAAAAGAGACAAGAGCAACTGAGAAGAAAGCTCTTATCTAGTGGCCCATTTCTCTTGGAAGGAACATTCTTTTGTTTTGTTTTTTGTGGTGCTGGGGATGGAAACCAGGGTCTCCTGTGTGCTCAGCTAGTGCTGAGCCAAACCAGCCCCAATAACCTTTTCATTATAGTGGTGGTAGTTTTTCAGGTTCTCATAAATTTAAGAATTATAGATAAATAAGACAGGATCTCAGAGATAGGAAAACACCCACATTCAAAGCTGCAAGAGCTGAATTATCACCTTCCAACATTTTTGCAATTTTTCTGCAGGAATATCAGAAATTTATTGATTTCTATGGGAAGATCATAAATTAGCTGCAAGTAACTGCTCATAAAAGAACTTTTTTAAAAAAGATTTTCTAGCTATAGATGGACACAATATCTTAATTTTGTTTTTTTTATTTTTATGTAGTGCTGAGGATCGAACCCAGTGCCTCACATGTGCAAGGCAAGCACTCTGCCATTGAGCCACAACCCCAGCCCCATAAAAGAACTTTTTAACACACCAAAGATTACCAGTAAATTAAGGGAAATGATATTATAATAGAAAATAATTTGTAATAGATTACCTTTCCATCTGTAATTCAATCTATTCCAAAGAAACAAAATATTAACAAGTTATTCATAATACTTAATTCATTTTATGTGAATAATGCTGACTGATGGTCCAGATAAACCCATATTTACTGATCTTATAACTTAAAGCATCCTCTATTCTATTTGTGGAATTATACTGACATGAAAAAATGGAAGTAAGGAAGGTTATAGCTTTCCATCTTAAATGTCATTCTTGGGGCCAAGCAAATTATAATTACAAATCAATGACCATCTGTCTCTAAAATCCTGAAGCTTTAATATAAGCCATGGAAATAAGTGCTTTTGTAAAAAAAATTAGAGTGCACAATATATTTTGAAACAAAATTTTTTTAAAAAATAAAAAGTAATATTGACAGGTAAACCAGTCAGTGTTTTTAATACCAACATTACTTAAATCTCTAGATCAATAGTACAGAAGATAAGTTTTTACCTGATGACTGAAAATGGTTTGTTTGCTTGACTTTTTTTTGCTTTGTTTTGCATTTTGCTTTGTTTAAAGAGAGTCCAGTGGCATGGCATCTGGCAGGGCTGAGATTTGGATTATTTATAGATATAGGCAATAAAAGTGGCATTTATGTTGTCGGTGCTGCATTTGCCCTTCTTTAATTTCTCAAATGACCTAATTATACATGTTCTCTGTATGTCTTGGGAGAAAAGGAATTGCTGAGACTGTCAAAAGGCCAAATGCTGAATATGTTTTGGTGCTTCCCATATTCCATGGCCTGATTATGAGTATCATTAAAAGTACACTTTGACGTTCTCCTGGAAGATGGCATCAATAAACACTTCCTAATGTTTCATAGTGAGCAATGAAACACTTCCTGTCTTGAAAAAGAAAGATATCTGACTTCGACCGACATGCCTGACACTGATGCTTGCTGTTGGCCATCTATGATAGCTCAGTTTATGCATGCATTTGTTAGCTAATACTTCTTGCCTACTTAGCATTTCTTCTATCAAATCTCATTCCTTACAGATGCTGTGTTAGTTTCCTGAGATGGCTAGAACACATTACCATGAACTTGGTGACTTAAAACAACAGAAATTGATTGTCTCACACTTGTGAATAGGTCAGTAGTTCAAAATCCGTCAGGAGCATGTTCCCAAAGGCAGCTCTAGGTGAGAGTACAGACTTCGCATCTTCCAGGTTCTGGTGGCCGCTCTGGCACTCCTGGCTTGGGGCCACATCACTCTGGTTTCTGTCTTCGTGATCACATTACTGCCTCTTCTTCCATGTGTATTCCCTGTGTGTCTCTTAAGAGGACAATTGTTGTTGGATTTAGGTCCCCCCAGATCATCCTGGATGATCTTCTTTGCTCAAGATTCCTAAGTTAATGACATTTGCAATGAGTCTTTTTCCAAATACGGTCCCATTCGCAGGTTTTAGAAATTAGGACATGGACAGATCCTTTTGGTAGCCACCATTCAACCCACTGCATACACCAAATTTAAAATGGCAGTGGTTAGTAGCCTATAGGCATCTGTCTTACAACTGTGATTTAAATGTATGTTACATAGCTTTTTTTTTTTAATCTCAAACATGGTGCCTTTTTTGATGCAGCTTCTTACATCAGTGAGGTCCATGGTTAAATGCATCCATTCATTCTAAATACAATTGGTTTTCTCACTGGTAAATCTAATAGTGAGGGTATTGATTTGCTTTTGGTATCCAGATGTGACTGAAGGAGCAGAAAAGCCACCAAATCTCCTTTCTTTCTCTTCTTCTAAAAATGGAGCAGTGAACAATATAGGAAAGGTCCCTATTCACAGGGACTAGTCAGGGCACCTGATGGTAGATAGTCAGCACCAGTGTGTCAGGTATAAATACTCGATGCCAAACTCTTTGGGTGTCAAATCAAGGTTAGCTAGTGGAGCATGTGATACCACATTTGGTATATCCTAATGGTATCATGCCATTAAGGCTTTCTTCTTAGTATTCATGTAAACCATCAGTTCTAAATTTTTGAGGAGCATTTCTCAAGATTCTATCAGAATTTTCTAATTGTTTTTTTTTTTTTTTTAAAGAGACAGATTCTTGCTATGTTGACCAGGCAGGCAGTGACCTCCTGGCTTCAAGAGATTCTCCTGCCTCAGCCTTCTGAGTAGCTAGGAGTACAAGTGCTCATCACTGTGCCTGGCTCTTGATTGGTTATTTTTAATAGAAAGCTTTCAGGGTTAATGGCTGTCATAAACTCTTTCTAATATGGACTTTGATTTCAGCACCTGGGAAGCTGCAAAAACCTTGGAATCATTGCCATCAAGAGCAGCATTTGGACAGCAAAAGATGTTTCAAATCCAATCTTAGCCATCTCTTTCAGAGGATAAGAAGTTGCGTAATGTCGATAGTCTGGTAAAAGGCTATTCATTTGGACCTCCTAAGGAACTGTTGCGTCGATATTTTCATCATGGTGGCATGCCAGATGATATGAATAAGACCTGGCTCTTGGAATGTACATAGTTTCCAAGCAATCTATTTCTAACATAGAACAAGCATACAAAAATTTATTTTTTAAAAATCTATGTTACTACTGAAAGGAATAAACTCAGAACTGAAGTGGTTGGTGTACATTTAATGCAGTTCAATTAAGGATTTGTACACCAAAGTACAAGTTGTTGCTTTTAGTTCCATTTCTAGATTAGTCACACTAGAAATCTAGCAACTTTTAACAGCATTGTGCTATTACCAGTGACTTTAATTACTGTTTGGTAATCTTATCTACTTACACCAATATTAATTAAATCCATCTGGGTAGGAGTGTGTGGGGGAGTGTCCCAAAATATGTTGATTGAAAACAGCAAATCATAATCTTTCCTATGGCTAATTTCCCCAGACCCTTCTTTCCAGAAGACAGATGTTGATCACACTATTAATTTGAAAAATTAGTTCTAAAAACTATTCTAAAAATGGAACTTATTTTCTAGGTCTGTTTTAGTGCCTCCTGTTGCAATCAGCTGACTCCCCAGTAGGACGATCCCTTTATCCTTTCATGATGTTGTAACTGCCAGGACTTCCTAAGCTTCTTCAAATTTCAATTTGTACTCAGTGCGAAAAGTTTTATAGAACCTCCATGAACCAAAGCAGCTCTCCTGACACAGGATTTACAATCAAGGGACGCATCATGCATTGAATTTAGTGTGCTATTACCCTCACTCCCATGAACCTGTCTTTCAGCACAATCCACGACAGCAGGAAGACAAAGGCTTTGTTACAACAGAACAGAGCAGAGACATCTGTGGCCGTCAGCTTCTTTAAAGCCAGTAAATACAGGTAATTTGTCAAAGTCCATAGAATAGAAAAGGGAGCAGTTCTTTTAAGAAAGAGCTTCAAAGTCAGACCATCTTCACCAAAAATCCGACTGCATTCCCTAGGAAAGAAAAAAGAGATTAATATTCAGGTACTAATGGTGACCCACCTTGTCTGGCTGACTTCTCATAGCTGTTGTCAGGCTAGAGTGCACTCAAGTCTATCATTTACCTGTGGAACATATTGAACCCAGTTCTGCCACCTACAGGTTTCAGGGAGCCTTGGAAAGGAGCTCACTGCTCCTCAGCGCAGAGCTAGGCCCTCTCCTCCCCAGATACTCTCTTGGGATTGCCAGAGCAGCCATTCGGCTGTCTATGGACATTCTCAGAGAAGCCTCGAGAAATACAGAAACAATTAGTCACTGAAATGACTAGCTATTGAAAGGAAATGAAGAGGTTTCCCCAATGGGCAAATGCAACAGGGTCAAGATGGCTATTGCTATGTGACCAGATACAGACAACTCCCAGAATCCTGTGGAGCAGGGGCCCTCATGTGCCTGTGAAGCCACAAACCTCTGGGGATTTTGTTATTCCTGATTCACTATGTCTCCTAATACATCTGCTTAATTGACTAATTTATTTTCCTATCAGTATTATTAAGGCAGAAAAATGAGAGAGTCTCTGCAATAATGCTGAAAATGGTAAAAACTATGAAATTCAGGCTGTGCTTATATGCATGCATTGGCCATTTTTGGATGAATCATCTGAATTCAATGTGTGAAAATAGTAACTTTGATTAAATCTTTGATTTGTTTTATTTCTGATTAAATTGGCTACTTAGCCCATGGGGCCATTTTAATCAAAATGTTCAAGCTAGTGATACATACAGGCATTAATGGAAGTGATAAGATAACATAGCCTATATGACGGAAAACAGGCTTGCCACTTGGAGAATTTAGCTTAATTTTTTTTAAATATTTATTTTTTAGTTGTAGGTGGACACAATATCTTTATTTTATTTTTATGTGGTGCTGAGGATCGAACCCAGTGCCTCCCGCATGCTAGGCGAGCACGCTACCACTGCGCCATAACCCCAGCCCCTTTAGGTTAATTTTTTTTTCACTCAGTTGTTCATGAACATCCAAGCATTTATGGGGGGCTATCATGTGCCCAGTATTCTATTTTTGAGAGTAGTGTAAATGTCTTGGTCAAAGCAACAAGTTATTAATATTTGGACATGTTTATAATATTTATAATGAAATGTATTTCCATGACTGTGGATAATGCTGGTACTAGTTTCTCTTCCAGCTTTTACTGAAGAGAAACATTGTACTTAACACCTATAATCCCAGCAGCTCAGGAGGCGGAGGCAAGAGGATGGAGAGTTCAAAGCCAGCCTCAGCAAAAGTGAGATGCTAAGCAACTCAGTGAGACCCTGTCTGTAAATAAAATACAAAAAAGGGCTGGGGATGTGGCTCAGTAGCCAAGTTCCCTTGAGTTCAATCTCCGGTACACTCCCCACACCCCTCAAAAAAAGTAATTTAAGTACCAAAAATGATTTCTGACTAGTGTTTCCCTCACACATATGAAGTTTCTTACCCGACAGGAGGATCACATGGAATGAGACAGCGATAAAGGTCCTAAGCACAGGGAACATAGCCTTAAATATCAAGTCTCACAATAAATGGGGCTTCTAAGCAGCTGAGAATGCTGGGAGTTGTAGGTCAATGATTCCAGGAAGGTTTAAAAATGCATATTGCACACATGAAATGTACTGTGGTTCGACTTTCAGGTGGGCTATAACCAAAAAGGAAGAATTTTCATAAAACAAAAATGAGATTTTCCCAAAAGTAAATTTTAACTTGACAGTGACCAGCTTCAATGGTGGGATTACATAACCCCAAAGCAAAGCCTTCTGTAAGGTTTACAGAAATCATATGTGCTCACACACTCAGGAAAATCAGTGGCCTCTCTAAAGCTGGGTGGCCATTGGGTTATTCTGAAGCAGCATCACACATAGAGCCAGCAAACAGTATGCCTAGAGCACCTTGGGCACAAGGTTCTCTTTCTGTGCTCATGATAGTTCTGCTCCGTGAGAAAGCTGTCATGTAGAGCCAGAGTTGAGAGGCATGGGTTTATTCTGCCACCCACAACCACTGAGTGACGTTTTAAATACAGATCTGTCAATAACCACAAGGAAACTCATTTCTGATTAAAGGATTTCTTTTTCTTATCACTAGCCCTAAGTAGTGATGGACTGAAAGGCTCATAAAATGCTGTTGCCAGTCGATACTGTTCTTCTCACCTGGCTGACCCTGTCTCCCAGGTGCTCATTTCTTTACTGTTCTCTTTTCTTTTCCCATCTATTCTCATGGCCAACCATATGCCCATTTGGCATTACTATTGCAGAAGTGAAAAATACTCACTATTCAAATGCCAGGTTGTCTGTGTAAAACCTTATACTCTGTAAGTACTAAGTGCTAAGAAGTGGGAACACTAAAAAATAAAATTAAGTAAAATTGAGATTTTTATGAGGAAGCAATTAACAGTGGGTCTCTTTGGGGGATGATAACAGAATTTCTGGATAAGGGGCATAGACGTGGCAAAGCTTGGAATGGAGGTTCGAAATTGGGCACTTCATTATTCTCATCATTTTTAACAGCAGCTGCTAGTTATCGAACACTTTCTGTATGCCAAATAGCACCTAAAGCACATTTCATAGGTGTCTGACAGAGTCTAGTATATATACCACTCTAATTAATTTGTTCTAGAGCCTCCCCCCACTAAGAAAATACCCTTGTTAAAACTATGGTATATAATTTCTTCTTTCTAAATTTCAAATTCACTGGAGAAAACTGAATTCTGGTGGCATACAATTGGAATGATCAAATCATCGAAAACTACTTCCAAATGGACAACTCCTACTTTATTGAAAATTCTTTTAATGTTAGTAATAGGGAGAAAATAAAACTAGAAATGCTTTCAAACCATTTGGGAGAGAAATTGTCAGAAGTTCTGGTGCAGGGGACAACTCCTGTCTCCAGTCTCACACTAAGTCTATCTCCCCTCATTCTGCGGTGAGAGTTTTGGGAGTATCTTCTTGGCAGATGGTGTTAATGAGTCTACAGGGAAAACAGATCACGGATCTAAGAATTTTCTGACAACCTTCTTTCCAGTTCTCACTAGAGAACAATCCTTTCAAAGACAGTGTTCTGTGCTTGACAATGAAAGCTCTTTGCTTGGATTTCAGAAATGGCCAACTTCACTCTACCTGCACTAACAGGTGGAGATATGTTGTCAGATCACAGATCTTGCAAAGTGCAGAGTTAGTCTGACATGAGAGATGGGGAGAAGATGAAGCTCATTTCCCAAACATTTCTGACAGCAATAGGCTCTTGTAAATGTGTTGTCATAGATAAAACCACGTTGGCTTGCTTTAAAATGTTCTTGTACCACTCCTTTCCCTAGACTTTTTGTCATTTTTATCAACATGTTTATCTAAATCACAGGTACGTTCAGGTGGAACACAATGCTATCTGGTACACACAGCTATTTTAGTCTGATACTAATCTGATAATCACGCTCCCCAGTTATCATTTATTACATACTGTTATTTAAAAATATACCTCAAGATTATGTCTATTATGATGGAATCAAATACAAAATATCTTTAGCAATCGCAAATGGATATGGGGATTTATTCTTCCTTCCAAAGCAGACCACATTGATTCTAAGTTACCTTTTTCTTCTTTAATTATAATTGAGTTTTCATGGACACACACAGCTCACAATGGAACTTGAGATAGATCCATCACAGCTTGTTAAGCATTTATAATGCACCAGTCACAATAGTCATCCATTTTGTTAGGCATTTCCCTTCTTTTGGAAGGTTATTTTGATTTCTTCAAGACAAACTGATGGTCATTTTGCAGAGGACCAATAAGCTGTCACTCTCCCATCTGCTCTCCACTGAGGTCCCTGTTTCCTCTTGGTGGTTGTTCTGAATGTTATTGCTTATCTCTGGGCTTTTACTTTTCAAGAAGCTGTTCACAAAAGAGTGTTGAGCCAAATGCTGCGTTTGCCTCAGCCCTCTCAACTTCCTCCGCTCCCCAAGAGGAGCAGAAGAAGCCAGGCTCAGTGTGAAGCAACTATGAGATTCCAAGGAAGCCCAGCCACCATTGCTCACGACACGGACAAGCCCACATGTGCTCCCAGCCAGCAAAGAATGGAATCTTTTCAAGTTTCCCAGAGCCAAACCCCTCACTGCATGACCCTAGGTCATTTCATCTGCTCAGGCATCATAGTGTCAAGGATATTGAGCAAATGTTTTGAAACTGTTACTCTTTCAGATTTTTTTTTTCTGGATATGAGACATTGAGATTTTTAAAAATATGACTTTTAGAGATGGATAGATCTAGATTTAAATCAAGGTTCCATTATTTATAACTGACCTTGGACAAATCACTTAAACTTTCTGAATCTGTTTCTTGTTGTGTAAAAATGGGGACAATAACACCATCTTAAAAGATGCATGTTGAGGGGCTGGGTTGTGGCTCAGTGGTGGAGCTCTTGCCTAGTACATGTGAGGCACAGGGTTCGATTCTCAGCACTGCATATAAATAAATGAATAAAATAAAGGTCCACCAACATCTAAAATACTTATATATATTTTAAAAAACTAAGCAAACGGTGAATATTGGGCTGGGGGATGTAGCTCACAGGTAGAGCTCTTGCGTAGCATGTGCAAGGCATTGGATTCATTCTGCAATACTAGAAAAAAAGGGTAAATTCAAAAAAAAAAAGTACTAGCTCAGTGTCTGGCATGTTGTAGACACAATTTTTTTAAAGGGGAGGGCTCTTTTCTTGTGTTCATTATCAACCTCAGACCCTGCTTCTCACTCCTCACATGAACTCAACTCAGATTCTGAAGAGATGAAAATATGCATACATACATATGTATGTCTTCCCAAACATCCCCTATTAGCCATTTAACATGAGACCTACCTGAATTTTTTCATTGGAGATTGCTTTTCTTGAGCAGTGGCCAGATGACCAGAATAATAGACAGGAAAAAACATAATGTTCCAGTTTGTTGAAAACCATGTCATGAAAAATGGACAGTAGAAGTTCTTATAAGTAATTTTTACAATCTGTGTGGTTCCAACCCAAGATGAAGAAACTGACAGGATGATCAAGAGTCCCCAGACAGCCTTCAGAACCACGGACGTGCAGGACCGGCAGCGAGCCTTGATTCTGTTTTCTTGGCTGCTGTTGTCAGGATGAGTCTGTGTCCCATCGTCCCCTGAAAACAGGAAAGGAATACAAATGTGTGGAAATGAGGTTATAAAACATCGATTGAACACATCAGAAACTTCAAAAAGAGGGATGCAACCAAAAGGGGAAGATGGCAGAACCACGAGCGTTTTTCTTTCCTATCAATCTCTGTCATCAGAAGCCATGAATAACCTTGACTTGCTTTCTCTCTATAATCTCTGCTCTACAAGGCACGGCATGGATCTGGACCCCATCCAGCACTTGAGGATATTCATGTACATGGGGGATGCTGTGCTAGTCTCCAACCTGCCCTTCCCCCTTCCCTGTGGGAGCACACACTGTCTAAGCTTCCAAGGACTTTGGCCGTGGCCACGTGAACTGCCTGATTCAATCCAATGTGAGTGATGGGAGTTACGCCACCTCCCAGCAGAAGTTCTAAGGGGTCCTGAGACCCCACCATCTATCTCTTTTACTCTTTCTCTCTGGCACTAAAATGGAAAATCCTAAATAGAAGCTGCTTTTTCAGTCTGTGTGGGGGAATGAGCAGAACCCAGCTGAAGCCGCGCTGGCTCCACCAACATGAAAAGGGAGTGAGAAATAAATATTTGTTTTTATATTCCACTGAGATATTTTAAAAATTGCAGCAAAGATGACTATTAAATTGAAAAACAATGTGTCCCAAGAACAGTGCAAGTCCTGACTATAACAGAGCCATTTCCCACCTCATAACAAATTACTATTTAATGTATTTCTGGGAAAATAATAGGCTCTGTTTCGTATTTTGACATTTACCAAGAAAAGTTAGTAGCATTTTTTTCTCATATTAAAATAGCTAAAGCTCTCTGAAATTGGCAATTATAAAGGCCATCTCCCCTGATAGAGAAAATTAGTTCGACATTATAAATTTATATGCCTAGCAGGAAGCTGAACAGGAGCAGAGATCATTCTGGGTCCCCAAGATGAGATTCCAAAAGGTAGAATCCTGGAGAAGGGAGGCAAAGTTATCTGCAGGAGTCCCCTGGGTGCTCAGGAACCTTCCTTCAGCACAGGGCCCGTGCTGGTGGTAACAAAAGCAGTGCCGCTCACAGGTTACTAGTAGCAGTGGACAGGGCCTCTCATGTCACCTCGCCAGAACCTGCTGGCTCTGTGGCTGAAAGTGTTCCTCCTGCTTAATGAGCCAGGCATGACTGTCCCACTGGGTTAAAGACTTTTACCCAGCTAAGGCTTTCCGATATAATCATTTTGGGAGATGGGGAAGCAAGCTTTGAAAGTGAATTCTTCATTTGGGAATCTAAACTAAGTTAAGTATGAGCACAGCAATTACTACATGACTTCTAAGTCTTAAAAAATCGACTGAATTCTCAGGGCCTAGGGCTCCAGAAGATGAAAACTTTATTCTTTTATTTATTTATTCAACAAAATCTTTTGGAGACTGTACCAGGAGCTAGTTGGGTTCCCAAGGGTTCAAAGATGAAAGACTTGAGCTCACAGTGTGACAGGGGCAACTCTGACAGATATGAAGCCACATAAGGCAGAAAAGCACTTGTTAAGGACCGGCAGATCAGGGGAAACCTCCACGATGCCGCGGCATTGAGGTGAGTCTGGAAATACAAGTGAGCCAGCTCCCTCCACTGTGCGCAGACGCTACCTGCTCCTGATGACTGTTCTGCACATTTCCTCTATGTCCATGTGGCTTATGCAGAGAGGAAAACTAGAGTAAATAAGCAGGTAGAATGAGAGACTGTAGTGTTAGGAAGCTGGGAAAGGAGAACAGTCCTACCCTATTGAATAGGTATGATCATTTCCACTTTACAGATGATAAAACCGAGACGTTAAGGGGTACCCAAGGTTTCCAGAGCCCCAGCTTTTTATTCTGGATATGTATTCTGTCTCGGCTTTCAGTTTTTAGCATTCCACTTTAGCACTGGAGGTTTCAGAAATGGTTTGGGGAAAAATTTCTGTTCCCTGACAGAAATGGCAGTCTTGTGTGAGATTTATGAGAAGTGATACATAAGAGAAAGGTTTGTCCTATTATACTTCAGATCCCATTATTCTTAGGGACGAGCTCATAAGGGAGGAATGATTCTTCAAAAGTATTAAATATCCTTTTGAGATAAAACATGCCCACATCATTACCATCTTTGAAAAATGCTTTTGGAACACCACTGTACTGTGGACAGTGCTTTTGATGATATCAGTAATCACCAAAATCCTTCTGTATCATGTATTTCTGGGAATACAAGAGCCTATTATTTTCCCAGAATGGATCAGTTTTTCTTTTGACAACTAGATTTAATTTTGGTCACTTCTTTAATTTTACAAAGGATTAACTTAATTTTATAGAAGGATTTGGTCTCTGGAGTTTTCATCTTTCTGTTCACTTTTAAAAAGACATCTATAGTCCTACTTAGATTTATAATTTTGTATATAGCACTAAATTTGGTGTACTAGGAATTCTACCCATTTCTATGAACCTTTATTGAAATCATACAGATTGGTGGTAGAGGCCAGTGGAATTTGGAAGCATGAGTTTAAATCCCTGTTCTGCCATTATATGGCCCTGAGTATATGCTTAATTCCAGCCTTAGCTTCTTTATCTGTCCAATGATGACAAGACCTACTTTATGAGATTCATTTTGAGGTGAAGTACCATCATATTTATGAAATCGTGGTGAGCTTCTTTTTCTCACTTCTTTTTGGTGTACTGGAGGTCCCCCAGTTCCTTCTAATTATCACAGAAAGTAAATTATATTCCAGGTGATCTTTAATGGTATGGTTTTAAAGTTTGTGACTCATGTATGACAGATGGGGCAAGTCTTTATTATCCAGAATATTTAATTCACTGGAACATTCTGTTTTGCAAACAACTGGAACAATAGGAACATGACTGAAATTTATTAAAGCCAATTAAAACTTTATGAAGATTTAAGAAGTGTCATTTTTCTTACTTTTTAAAGAGTTTTAGCCTGGAGGTTTTAGCCTTTGGGGTCATATAATTGCTCAGATACCATTTAAAAATATCTATTTTTGAAAAAAAGCACCTTCTCTTATATAAAAATCTATTCCTAAATTAGTAGGACCTTAGAAAGAGGCTTCACATCTCTTCCACCACCACCCCCCTTTTTTCAACCACCCATCCCTAATTGAATTTCTTGAGTTATCCTTTTATTTCTTTTTTAAAAAATGTGCCATTTTTCTCATTCTGCTTTGTTTGTTTTCTTTAACTACCTAGTTATTTTGGATGGTGTATTTTATTGTTTTTGCTGTTGATGTTGTTAACTGTTTTTAAGATGAAAGAGATTTTAATACGTTGTCAGTCGAGGTGAAGGAACACATGTGAGAAGCTTTAGAAATGCAAAGGGAACAGGATGGGAGGAGGAGACCATGGATCCGCGTGGAAGAACTAACATCAGGTAGAAAGAAACCCACACCAGAAGGATTTCCACAGTGACGGCAATGGATGAACAAAAGCACAGAGACACTCCAACCTCTGACAGGGACAGGAAAGTGTTTGCTAACAGACAATTGTTTCTCTTTTTTCAGGAAGATGGAAGATTGGTCATATGATGAGAAGTGAATATGAACTTTGGGCTTTAGAGCATTCTTTGGGATAGGAAAGAAGGTATCTACCACCAAAAAGCAATGGTCTTGGGCAGCAGCTTCGTAGACCCAGTTGCATTTTGAAATTAGAAGTTTGTTGGGAAACTCATGGCATGGTTATGAGATCTAGCTAGCAATCCCAAGGACTCAAGCATTGGTGAGTGGTCAGGTGGATGTGAGGAAAGGCTAAAGGTCTTAATGATCAGAAAATGCTGATCAGTGAGGCAAGTAAAATTCCCTCCATGCAGGAAGTATAAAATTGGGAAAACCAGAGGGGCACCGGAGAGGGGTGGTCCTGATGAAGATAAGAGCAGATTCTGTGATTTGATTGACGCTTTTGTCTTTTTTGGAATGGGCACAGTGTGTTGTTACTGAACCCCGGAACTGAGATAAAAGATACTGGATCTTGACATATTGAAGATGAGAAAACCAGCTACCTTGTAAACTTCATTAGAAGTTACTAGCTGTGTTAAGTTCTTCAACTACAGGATTTGGTATTCAGCTTCTCTGCTGCATGGTACACCCCTAATAGATTGCATCAACCTATTTCCCATCTTTCTCCTCCTACTACATGATGGACCTTTCCCATACGCACTCTTAAGAGCCCATGTAACATCTTGCCCATGGTGAGATCTTCCATGGCTGGTTAGGAAACTACCAAGACGTACTGTTATTCAAGAGAAGGTCACTCACATACCTGATCTGTTCTGTCTCTCGACTCTATGTCCACAAACTCCAGAGGATCCTCGGCTCTGAAGTTCAAGGATGGGAGCTGAAGAATCCTCGGTGATAGATAGAGGAGACAATTGTCTACTGATGCCACTATGTGAACTGGGACAGTTGGCTCCTGGCTTACATCGAGTGACTGATGACCTGGAAGTACCTGGGAAGACAGAGAGCAAACCAGTGTGAGAACTTCCTGGATGGAAAATTAGAAGTAGATTTCACCATATATGACAGCAACAATCACAATTCTGATGAGCTTCTTTCTAATCCATAAAAGGGGTTCCTAAAAAGAAAATGCTATGTTGGCAAGCTCTGGGTTTCTAAGATAAAGAATAATTTTTGGATAAATCCACTCACTAGAGATGAATATTAGAAAATGGTGCTTGGATGGGTACATGTGCTCTGAATTAAAACTTAAAACAGCCAAATAGTTGATCACAAGGAAAGAAAAGTATTATGTTAGGCATGTTCCACCCTTTCCTTCCTCAGGCTGTCAAATTCTTGACTAGTAAAAGTGCCAAGAGCATTTCTGATGAAACCCATTATATACGTTCCTATTAGATTGATAACTAAAATCCTATTTCGTGCATCTCCTCAAATGCTGCAGCCTCTATTCAGGGTCACGGATGAAAACTCAGCCCTCAGGGTCCACCAAAGACAAAGCTCCCTCCTACTCTGATTAATGTTCCATGAATACTCAGTAATACAGGGTTAGCTTCATGAGCCTATAGCCAGTACTGTCACATAGGGTGCTGTACTCAGAGGGGACCATTCCGACACCACCTGCCCTCTCAGTCTCACTTCTCCCACCTGAATGGTTCTTTGTTGACATGGAGAGATAAACATTGTTATATTATTGTTTAAACAAATTCCAAACTTCATTTGTACCCCACTAGTTTTCACTAATGTCCTTTTTCTATTTCAGAATCGGATCCAGCATATAATATTACATTTAGTCATCACTTCTCTTTTGTCACCTATGATAAGTGATAATTCTTTAATCTTTCCTTTATTCTTCATAACCTTGACAGTTTTGAGGAGAGCTGTTGAAGTATTTTTTTAGAATGTCCCTGAATTGTGTTTGCCAAAGGTTTTGTTCTTATGGTTGTACTGAGGATATGGGTTTGAAGGAAGAACACCAGAGAGATGAAGTAACCTTCTTTTCATGTAACATCAATCATTATATGCTACCAATATGACTTATCACTACAATGTTAACCCTAGTCACCTGGCCAAAGTAGTGTCCATCATTAGGTGCTGTAGTTTGGATCTTTAATGTCCCGGAAGTATCATCTATTGAAGGTGTGGTCCCAAGCTGGTGGCACTATTGGGGAGTGGTATAAACTTTAGGAGGTGGTCCCTGGTTAGAAGAAGTGAGTCATGGGGGCAGGCTTTTGAAGGGTCTATTTTGTCTCCAGCCCTCCCTCTCACCTCCTCTGCCCTTTCCCTCCCTTTTCCCTTCCCTCTCCCTCTCCTTCTCCCTCTATCCTTCCCCTTCCTGGCCACCATGAGGTGAGCAGCCTTCTCTGTCAAATGCTCCCACAGCCATAATGTTCAGCCTCACTTCAGCCCCAAAGCAAAGGAACCAGCTGACCATGGACTGAAACTTCTGAAACCATAAGCCAAAAATAAATCTTCCTTCTTTTATTTATCTCAGGTGTTTTATCACAGCAATGCACAGCTGATTAACACATCAGGTTTCTCAGCTTTTTTCCCTGTCTATATTCTTTGATAGCTAGTCATGAAGTCCAGCACACACTCTGGGGTGAGGAATGGGGTTTTCAGCTTTATCTTCTAGAGGGGTAGTGTCTACATACATTATCTGGAATTTTCATATAAAGATTTGTCTCTTTTCCTCCCCTTATTTATCCATTCAACAATTTACTTACGTTGGTATAGACTCATGTATATTTATTTCATACTTTGAGTTATGATCAAACTTGTTTATTCTTTTGCTCAAATTACTCCAGCTTTGACCATGGGGAACACTTTGAGATTAGCTTCTGTGTTCTTTTGATATGACTTCATTCTTTTAGAGTTCTTCCTGACTCCTTGGTACTACAAGATGCTCTGGGCTCATCTTTTATTTTCCCTGTCTCACTCCTAGAGTGGATAATTTCTCCAGGGATTCTTATTTCCTTAGAGAGTGGTATTTAGGAACCAATGACTGGGTGTGGGTGTGCTCACTACTGTTGAGGTACCTCTGAATCTAGGCTCTCTCAGTTGTCAGAGCTAGAAAATATATGTATGTGTGTCAATTCATGAATATATATATATCTATAAATATTTTTGTATCTACCTATCTGTCCTATGCTCATTTTAAGAATCAGATCAAATTATGTACAGCATGACCTCAAACAATACTTGTTGACTCCAATGAAGCTCACCCGGATGATAAATATTGAAAACCAGAATCAGTTTAGACACCAAGGGGTATTAGCTCCAAGGCAGAAACACCACTCTCAGGGCATTGTGTTTGCTCTTCCCTATCAGTCGTGAGTTCATTCATTCATCACTGACACAGGTGCGGAACAGGGTATCATTCTCTCTGAGCCTTGGAGGCTCTGTCTTGGTGTGGTGCTTCTGAAAAGATGGAAAGGAGGTAGAAAATGTCAAATGAAGATGAAAATCTTGACTGGGCCCAGTGGTGCACACCTAATCCCAGCACTTTGGGAGGCTGAGACAGGAGAATCACAAGTTCAAAGCCAGCCTCGGCAATGGCGAGGTGCTAAGCAACTCAGTGAGACCCTGTCTCTATATAAAACACAAAATAGGGCTGGGGATGTGGCTCAGTGGTTGAGTACCCCTGAGTTCAATCCCCAGTATCAAAAAAAAAAAAAAAAAGATGAAAACTTGAATTATCACAGGCATCCTTGCTTTAATTTGGTTTTGAATCTGTCATGTTATTTAAGAGATGAGTAATTACTTGAAGGAATCTAATGAGAACCTCAAGAAGCAGTAGTGTCCAGAAAAAAAGAAAGTTCTAGAGCTGTTGAGACCCAACAAGAAATAAGAACCTCCAGCAAAAACAGAAGCTGAGTGTTAGTTCCATAGTCCAGGCCTCTCCATCCATGATAAAAGCTTGTCTTGTTTTCTTTACTCTTTTTCAATCTTGGAAAAAATAAGTAGGGGTTTATAAAGATACAGCTACCTAGACTATTTTTAAGTATCTCAAGTTGACCTAATTGAAATTTACTGTCAAATATGAAACTTTTTATTTTTATTTATTTATTTATTTATTTATTT